>JAODAL010001855.1:65000-214239 GCA_025379985.1 Phyllomedusa bahiana
TGCTTTAAGGTTCTGTGCTCTCCAATCTCTACTTCTATAACTTTTACAGAGCTACAACTCTCAATATGCTGTTACAGATCATTCAGCTCATGTTGAGATTTCACCATTTGGGAGAGAACCACTGTTTGGAGACCCATAGGGTGCTTGCTTAATGTGACCCCCTGTATAGTACAATTCTGGCAATTTCTGAAAATCTAACATTTTTCTGTACATTTTACAATGTTCATACATAGTGCCAGATGTGGTCATAAACTGTATTCCATGACCTGCTTAGATAAAGAATTTTCTTTTCTTTTGTCCTTCAGATTTTGGTTTCAGTAACCGGTTTACTCCAGGACAGCTGTTGAAGACTTGGTGCGGAAGCCCCCCATATGCTGCGCCAGAACTTGAAGGAAAGGAATATGATGGGCCCAAAGTGGACATCTGGGTAAGTAACAGGTCTGCAGGGTAAAAAAAAAGAAAAACATAGATTTGAGAATTCTAAAAAAAAATAAAAATAAAAAAAAATTGCTCTCCTCAAGTAAATCTGTTAAAAAAAAAGATACTTAATTTGATTCGTCCACACCTCCCTCCTTCCTATTCGACTTTAGTTATAGGAGTTTTGCTGTCTTTATACGGTTTCCCCGAAAATAAGACACCCCCGAAAGTAAGACATAGCAGAGATTTTGTTGAATTCCCTAATATAAGGGCCTCCTCCTCCCCCCAAAATAAGACATAGCGGAAATCATTGCTGCAGCTCCCCATACACAGGGCCGTCCTTAATGGTGGGCAGAGAGAAAGGAGGGGGGGTGGGTGTTCCCAAGCCCTGCTCACCCCGAGAAACGGCCCTGGGACATATTGTTGTAGCAGAGTGTTGAAGGACCTGTGCGGGGAGGTCATGTGACTGTGATGTCACCACAGGTCCCAAACATCCCAGGACAGGAAACAGAAAGTGTACAAGTAAGTGAGGGATGGAGGGGGGAGGAGGGGAACAGAGCAATGATACTGACACACACATCTCACAGGATGGCTGATGGGGCATGCTGGAACTTCTAGTTCAATGTCACATTTGCCATCCTTTGAGAGAAGTCACTGCAGCTGCCATAAAATGTCCTTTACATACATATATCCTATAGTTTGTGACTCTAAATTTTGATATATATATATACACACACACTAGTATAGCATGCTACAATTTATTTGTGGAAAAATAAGACCTCCCCTGAAAAAAAGACATAGTGCATTTTTAGGAGCAAAAATTAATGTAAGACGCTGTCTTATTTTTGGGGAAACGGGTTAGTATATATAGCTCTTAGCGAGGTATAAGCGTCCTCGGTAAGTATATTACAGGCTGCGAAAACTGCCTTTAACTTGGCTGCAGCAATGGCCAACCACTGGCCTTAAAGGTACATGGCACAAAGCCTCTGAGGCTGGTTATTGGCTGCACTGGTGACTAAGGTATATGACATGCAAAGCCTGGCTTGGAGGATTGGAATGGCGGCACTGGAAATGGAGGGGGATTAAACAGTTGAGCATAGCATCTTTCGTTAGTTACTATTCCTACCAGTGGGCAAACATTGTAATACCTTGGAAAACAGCATTCAACTAAAGGCTATTATAAGCATCCTTATGTTTTGGATACTAGGTGTAATATCGCAGCAGCTTAATAAGGCAACCCCTGGCTCTTAGCCCTGTGTAGGTCCATCTGCAAGACGAGCATTAGGACAGTAGTAGTGGATTTTGGATTTCAAAAACTGAATGTAAACCATCCCCACAGGGTATGTTCACTGGCCAGCGCTTACTTCTAAAACACGGACAGTCGTCACCCATTCACTTTCACTCGGAAGAAGTGACATGTCAATTGTTTTCCCCGGCGTGTATTGTACCCCAGTGAAAGCGTTGGGTTTTCATAGCTCTCAATGAGCGCAATGAATTACCGTAATTGCGGGCGTATAACGGGCGTATTGCTGTGCAATAATGCGCCGAAATACACCCCGCAAATACGCCATGTGAACATACCCATAGACCTCAATTGAAATCCACGTTGTAGTTTACATGACTGATTTTTGAGGTTTTTTTTCTATCCAAAAACGCTCAATCTTTTGTTGTATTTCACTTGGAAACCGGCGAAAAATCTACTATTGAAGTTAATGGGATTGCATGAAAAAGGTGCAGAAAGATTTGTGCGCAGATTGTGGCGCAGATCAGTGACCGAATTCTCAATAGCACTCTATGATGCAAAAGCAATTGAGAAAATCTGAAAATTGCATCTAAATCCAACGTAAATATGCGGCAAAAACGAAAACCAAGTCAAAAAGCCTCGTGTTTTTGTGTAAAATACTGTTCAAGTACTCGTTGGATGACGTGGTTTTAGGATTCAGAATTAGACAAGTATTTTGTTCTTTGTCATCTGGACGCAGTCTTAGGCTATGTCCACACTGCACAGGATTACGCTCGTATATCTTCAGTGCTTTTCGTTTTTTTTTAAAAGCGCTGAAGATACGATCGTTCCTGCGGACCCATAAGAAAGACGAGCTGCTGTCTACACAGCTCTTCTTTCGGCAGCAGCGTATTATATAACATGTTGTATAATACGCCGGCGCTTCTCGTTTTCTTGCCGTCTTTCCATACAATACAATTGTGTGGGTGACAGGAAAAAACGAGAAGCGACCGCGGTTTTTGTACAAAGCGTGACAAAAGCCGCAGTCCTGCATCAGAGAAAAACGGCCGCTTTTGGGCCGTTTTTTTGTCCGATGCAGTGTAGACATATCCTTAGGCCATGTCTCCACAGAACTGGTTTATAGTCGGATTGTAAGGCCTCGTTCACACGGCTTATTTGGGCACGGATTGGCGCCGTACTCCGCGCTGGATATGCGCTTCAGTACGGCGCCAATCCGTCCCTGTCATTACGGTAATCCACTGCTCTCATAGAGAACAGTGGATTCCGTCGCTCCTCCCCGCTCGGCGAATCCGCCGCGGGGGGGAGAAAGTGACATGCACATTATTTACGGCGCGGACGCGCCGTAAACAATGCATTGTCTATGGGGCCGGGAGCGGCGCCCCCGCCGCGCTCCGGCCCCGCCCCTTATTCACGGCGGATTTGTGAGCTCAATACGGCTCATATATCCGTCGGGAATAAGCCGTGTGAACACAGCCTAAAGCGGATTCAGTATTTAGAATCTGCAAAAATCAGACTGTAAATGATCCCTATAGACCTCAATAGAAAATACAAGCTGGAGTCAACACGGCTCAGATTTTCTAAGGTCGGATTACAAATCTGAAATCTGACCATAAAAATGTAGAACGTGTTCTGTAATCCACCGGAAACCGGCAAATTATAGTGCTGTTCTATGGCAGGGGGCGCCTGAAATACGAAAACTGTGGGGAAAAAAGCCGGGGCAATAAACAGGACACCCTCTCCCCATTAGTCACAGCAGAGAGCCACTTGGCCTGGCTGTGTATACATGAATACCCGTTAATTTGAATAGGCTTTATGTAATATATATTTTTTTTCTGTAGCAGCTGCATCAGGAGGAGTAGATGAGTGGCCTTGACTGTCTCCACTGGCGGTTTCAGAAGCTGGGACTGTGTGCAATCCATTACAGGGTTTTCCCCATAATGACCGCTTATCACCTATTGACAAGTTTAGATATTCACATCTCATAAGCCCACGTAGGGGATTCTGAAACGTCTGCAGCGTTCACACTTCTTGATAATGTGGAACTATCGATACAACTCGACAATCAAATAGAAAGTCGTGTTTAGCTAAAATATAACTTTTAATAGAAATGTCTAAAACTAGAGACAAAGTGTACACACCCTATCCATAAAGAATAATTACTAAACCTCAAATGGGTATAATAAAATCCGCAAAAAGCAGATATGAAAGGACAAGAAAGTAAGGAAAAAATCCTACCAGTTCCCTACTTGACCTACTAAACCCTGTAAGGGAGACACGAGGTATTCGCCCCAAAAAGGGCGTCCCCGGCTGGAACCTGTCCCTTACCACACACTATCCCTACAAAAAGGGTCCCAGCAAGTTTGTGTCCCTTTCACACTTCCTCAGGGGACTGATATGGGAAAATTTACATAACACAAATACAATCCAGTACAACTCAGGATAGTATACGACCAAAAATAAACACACATACCCTATAAACATGACACACAAAAAAATGCACTTATCGCGGGTTATATTAATTTGAATTCATCATGCCTCTATTGTAAGGTCTTAACAGAAGATATAACACGCAATAAGTGCATTTTTTTTGTGTCATGTTTATAGGGTATGTGTGTTTATTTTTGGTCGTATACTATCCTGAGTTGTACTAGATTGTATTTGAGTTATGTAAATTTTCCCATATCAGTCCCCTGAGGAAGTGTGAAAGGGACACTGAAACATGTTGGGACCCTTTTTGTAGGGATAGTGTGTGGTAAGGGACAGGTTCCAGCCGGGGACGCCCTTTTTGGGGCGAATACCTCGTGTTTCCCTTACAGGGTGTAGTAGGTCAAGTAGGGAATTGGTAGGATTTTTTTCTTTCTTGTCCATTCATATCTGCTTTTTGCGGATTAAATTATACCCATTTTGAGGTTTGGTAATTTTTTGGGGTAGGGTGTGTACACTTTGTCTCTAGTTTTAGACATTTCTATTAAAAGTTATATTTTAGCTAAACACGATTTTTTCTATTTGATTGTCTAGTAATGTTTTTTTGGGTGTAATTTGGGGATACGGTTATATCACTTTTGTATCAGTTACCTTTTTTCTTTGTGGTTTTTTTTTTGATTGATACAACTCCATAAATTCTACAGTCCTAGTTTACTTTCCCAACATTTAGTCAATCTTACTCGTTCTCTACTTTCCACAGTCATTGAATAGTATAAATTTAGCAAAAAGGGCTCAAGACTCCCTGTTATCCGCCTGAGTGATTCTGATGAATGCCCTTCAAACATTCATGACATGGTCACCCATTTATTACAATAGGATTTATGCAATGCGATGTTTCACCTGAAGGGACAGCAGGGTAAATCTGAAATTTCTGTCACCCATTCGGGTTTAAAAAGATATCGTTGTGATAGAGGAATCGTGTGTGAGCATCATTTGATAAAGAAGGAGCTTTACAGTTAACGATTGTCATTAATCTAAAATAATGAAAGCCCTTAAGTGACCCCTAGTGGTGGTTGCAAGGGATTTGGTGTTCTGCTTCAGCTCTTCTATCACTGAGAATATTGCAGTTTTTTCATCCGTTTCCTCTATTTTCCTTCCATTTTTCTTTCTCTTTGCAGAGTTTGGGAGTGGTCTTGTATGTGTTGGTATGCGGCGCTCTCCCATTTGATGGAAGCACATTACAAAACCTGCGGGCCAGGGTCTTGAGCGGAAAGTTTCGGATCCCATTTTTCATGTCCACAGGTAAAGTTTACGATGATAATAAATCTCCCTCTCCAAGTATAGTCTCATCCTTGTATCCTTATGTTCCTTAAAGGGGTTGTCTCACTACAAGGATTGCTTTTTATGTTAAAGATCTTGCAAAAACAAGTCACTTTGCAATATGTGTCCATTAACAGTGTCCGACCTATTATTAGATATCCCCTCTTGTATGGGCTGCATCAGCTCCTCAGGTCGCTATAGCTACAGACCTCTTTGATTACTCCTGATAGGCTGCCAGTGCTGGTTGCTATAGCTACAGACCTGGCTTCTACTGCAGCCTAGTGTAAGCCAGTAAACAGCCCCTGAATTCACAGTGAAACCAAGAAAACAGGACTGAAGTGAGATGATCAATGTAGTGAGACAACCCCTTTAAATCTCCACCGTCTTAGGTCAAACCCAAGGATGTAATTTCGGAACCATTTAGTTGCGTAGCTTGTTTTTATGGCTGGTAAATGTTGTCTTTCGATTGCTTGTCTGACCTACTGACCAAATCACATACGTACATGTATGATTGCTACACTCCTCAACATTGACATTGCATCACACAGAAGGACAAGTAATGAGGTTTTGAATGTGTTGCTAAGATCTCTAAATGATCAAATATTCAAGCTCCTTGCTGCAATCTGTGGCATGTGGGGAGCATAGAAGCCAGGCTGAAAGCAAAGTCTCTTTTAGGCTATGTTCACACGGCTTATCTGCGGGGCGTACTGTACACCCCGCAATTAAGCCGGGTCTTCAGGAGTCGCGCTGATCGGCGCGTACTCCCGCGGCGCAGGACTGGCATTACTTGCGGCGCCCAAGTGCCGTGACTGACATGTCAATTAACTCCCCGCGTGTACAATACGATAGTATTGTACGCCCGGGGAGAGGAGGCCTAATCCATAGTTCTCTATGATAAAAGGGGATTACTGTAATGATTGTGGCTGCTATTGCCCGGAGTAGAGCGCAGAATGGTCACAAGACGTGGCGAAAGGCGTCCCAATATAAGCCGTGTGTATATACCCTTAGCCACATGAAATCTCAACAGTTGGATCCAGTGGTGTGTGATGATGGTGTGATGCCTCCTGTTCACCAATGTGCCAGTTGTCGCCACTTGTCACAGACTTAGTATAATAGGATCCTTGACCTGGGAGACCTTGGTCTACAACTCTAGCCTATCTCAACATGTCTGGGCTGGGATGTTAGCACTGTCCAACGTTGCATGTCGCAATGGTTGAAGAACAACGACGACAGCAAGAGGTGCACGGAGACTAACATCTGCAAGGGTGGATCGGTCGACTAGAAGAATGGCGCATAGCAATCCATTCCGTACTGCAAGGGAAATTGGAGATCACATCCCAAGCCTAGGGCGACAAATAATGTCAACACAGGCCACCTGACAAATCATGTCAACGCAGGCCACATGTCTCCGCTCAAAAAGGCTATCCTTTTGCACAGAAAGATGGCAATGGAGGCTGGAATGGAGGGCTGTCCTCTCCAGAGAGGAGTCCCGCTTTGTCTCAGACCCAGTGATAACCAAAATTGGTCTATAGAGCACACAGGCAACGCTATGAAGAGGCCTTGACAAGGGAACATCACAGGGGTCCTATACTCGATATTATGGTTTGGGGTAGCATAATGTGCAGTAGCTTTAGTCTTAACTTCAGGTCCACTGACAGCTCGGTGTCTGAGAACCAGTAGTACGGCCATTTCTCCAGTGTCCAAGGAGCCGTATTCTGCAACACAATGCCAGACTCCATGTTGCTGATGCTACAGTGAGCAGCCTGTGTGGCCTAATCCTGCAGCATCTCCGGACTTGTCTCCCATCGAGCACATCTGGAACGACATTGGTAGGCATCTGCAAAGGCAGCGGCCAGCAGCTGACGTTAATGATTTGCTCAAGTCCATTTAGCATAACCTTTCTCGGACAACTGATAATAACTTCACTGATTGCATGCCAAGGCGGTGGCACTCAATACTGAATAAATCGAGCTAGTTTAAATATCTTCTTTGCATTTTTATCTTTAGCATGTCAGTAATAAGTCGGTTGATGCTGCAATTTCCTTAACTCCCAAGACTTTTCCTTCTTGGTGTTGCAATCTCAACGTCAAGGAGTGTAGAATGAACGTGTAGTACTTTCTATGGGAATGTGTAAGCTCTGGTCTTTAGCCCCTTAACGACCGCCCACTGTCTTTCGATGGCTAGAAGATTGTGGTCTCTGTTGGCAGTGATGCCAAAAGACGTCACCGCCTACAGAGGTGGATTGCGGCAACTGGGCTAGGAATGGAGCTGTAGTTAACATCTTTCTTCCTAGGGCAGTCTCTGTGAACGGCAGGGACAAGAGGAAGCTTTCGATCCCTGAAATTTGTTGTGACTGCGGCATAATCAAAGGGCATTCCCCCGCTCCATCAGGTTACCGAGATTTGCTGTGCCTGGTAGAGTCAGTGGAATAGCTATATAGTTAGCCCTGGGGACCTGCAATAGCCCAAGAGCTGTCTGCATAGTAAGTCTGCTGTCAGGGCACATTGTGTGTTGCCTGGGCAGCATCCATTGTTATACTGACACATAGTGTAATGCAGGGCTGTGGAGTCGTTATAAAATAGACCAACTCCGACTCCCAAAATATATGATAAATTGGTCTAGTTAGTTCATTGCAGTTCCAAAAGCAAGAGGGATTGGGTCTTGCCAGTGCTCCTGCTCCTCTGTCTTTAGCCTCATCAGATGAGGAGTTTGGTTTTGAAAAGTATTTGGATGACATGGAGCAGGCGAAGCGTTATCGCAGGGGAAAAGATTCCGCTTCCATAGCAAACAGATTTCACCAGATTTCCGCAAAATTTTCACTTGGTCTCAAAGACGTAGAAGAGAAAACTGACCCCGAGATTTTTAGAGATGTTGCCCCTGTGGTCACCGCTTTGTCACCAACCCAAGTTAGTGTAGAGAGGCTGTTCTCTAGCCTTAAAATGATAAGTTCAGATTTGAGGTCATCTATGAAGGAGGATCTAGTGGAAGCGATACTATTTCTGGGAGCAAATTCATAGACTCCACAAATGTTTTTCAGTACGTTTTTGTTGAAAGCTGTTTTTTTTTCCCCACTTACTGCAGCATTTTGCATATTTACAGTTTTTAAAGTTTTTTTTATGTTTTAAAGTTGTTTCCAATATAAATATTTTACACCAACAAGCAAAGGGGTAACAGTGTTTTAAACTTTTGACTTTCAGGTTCCCTATCTCGCCATCTACTACAGTCTTAAATGTGAGACTACCATCATTTTACCATCTCATAGCTAAATGTGACTTGCAGCTGTTTAGCATATGCTTAGTTAAGCAGATTCTTTTCTTGTAACTGCATTGTTACTGTTTTGCTCCCAGTGGTGGGACAATCTTTTACTTCTTATGTACTGCAATTTACAACCTGTTCTCACATTCCCTAATAGCTCAGTGTGTTATTAGGTTGATTCCCAAGAGAAAGGTCACTGGTTCGAATCGAGAAGCAGCTATGAAGACGACTTCCCAAGAAAAGAGAAACCGCATCATCCATCTCATCGAGAGTGGTCTCTTGGCCAAGAAAATTGCCAAACTGCATCACATGAGGCCATGACAGCTGAAAGAATACAAAATGTCCATTCATTCAAAAGCCAAGAGGTGGACGTCCAGGCAAAATATCAGTCAAATCACTGGACAAGACCATAAAACATAACTTTTAATAATGTCTGATAAAAATCTGTCTATATATTGAACTACACAACCCTAATGAAAATCCTATCCTAAATACTGCCTATAAATAATTGGGAAAAATTGTCCTAATAAAGACGGTCCCAAGAGAAGAGAAGAGACGATATCTCCCATTATTAGCACTGCTATACCGTTATGCTATACCGTTATACTATCCTTTTGTATATAGCCTGATATTATACTCCTGAACAATTCCTCAAAAATATAGGAAAGAAACGCCTCGGGTTTTGCGTAGGTTTGTATTATATCTGGATTTGCATGGTATCTATTATTGATGCATCACTACATAGCTATAGAGCTGTTTTTTAGTGTTTTTTTTTTTTATTTCACATTGTATATATGCACCTTTTTCTGGTGGTGTACCTTAACTATATGTAGGGTGCATTAGGGTAAGGATAGTTTAGGTTCCAAGTGGGACCGTCCTTATTGGGACGATTTTTTCCCACATTATTTATAGGCAGTATTTAGGATAGGCTTTTCATTAGGGTTAGCGTAGTTTAATATATAGACAGATTTTTATCAGAGATTATTAAAAGTTATGTTTTATGGTCTTGTCCAGTGATTTGTATTAATATTTTAAAGACCTAAATAGTATCTATTGGAATTATTGGGTTACCTATACCTACCCTCTATATTTGTGAAACGAAACAAGTCGTCTCATCACAAGGTCTATCAGTTCTGGTGTGATGGACACGGCAGGGGAGATGGCTCGGATGCTTCATAAGAGTGATTTCACAAACAACCATGCAAGAACTGAGCAACGCGCAGGTCTCGAATGGTGGCCCAAAGGTGAAGAAGCCTCGACTTCAATCATGTAAGAAGCATCGACTCCAGTTTGCAAAAAAGTATGAAAAGTGTAAGATTGGAAACTGGTG
This sequence comes from Phyllomedusa bahiana, assembly GCA_025379985.1. Lineage (NCBI taxonomy): Eukaryota > Metazoa > Chordata > Amphibia > Anura > Hylidae > Phyllomedusa > Phyllomedusa bahiana. Next base: position 74,990 of record JAODAL010001855.1, read on the forward strand.
ATTTGGAGCGATGAGATGAGTCAAAAGACCGGGCTCTGATGGGGGCGGTTGGGTTTGGAAGACTCAAGGGGAAAGGAAGCTAATTGATCGAGAAATTGTCAAGTTTGGTGGAGGAAGCCTGATGATGTGGGGATGTTTCACAGCCAAAAAGTGGTGGATACTTGAGCAGGATTGATGATCTCATTGCTGAGCTATATGCGAGTGTCCTACAAGATGAGTTACTTCATATACTCGAGTACGAGTTTGGCGAAGAAATGATTGCAGTGATAATGCAGTAGAGTTGCTGTATCGGCCTCCACCGTCCCCAGACCTCAACCCAATTGTGGGTAGAGGTGATGAAAAAGCTGTATTCACACCCAAGTGACCAGTGTGCATCAACATTGGGAACATGTAGAAGACATCTAGGATTAAGTTTCGTTTGAGACCTGCTCATGAATCTGAGAGCCCAGAAGTGTTCAGGCAGTATGGAAAGCCAAAGGTGGATTTACAAAAATACTAACAAAATAATACAAATTATCATTTTGGTTCTTGCGAGCACAACACTAACAATGCAGTTACAGGAAAGAATCTGCAGAATGAAACAGATGCTAAAAGGTTGCAGGCCAAATTTAAGTATAAGATAGGTAAGATGATTGTCTATAAAATGATGGTAGCCTCACGTTCAAAGCTGTAGTGGATAGTGAGATATGGAGCCTGAAAGTAAAAAGTTCAAAACATTGGGCGACTTGTATGAATTCGAATGCGTATTTTTTTTTTATATACTTGGCGCCGACAACCCAGTTCTAAATAGATATAGAAGAGTGTAGAATACAGTGTGAAGATTTTTGGCGCATTACATAGAGCTTAATGCACCAAACTTCTCTCAAAGTTCGGCGCATTACACTCTATGCCCATATAAAGTTTGGCACATTAAGCTCTATGCAATGCGCCAAACTTGGTATGGGCATAGAGTGTAATGTACCGAACTTTGAGAGACGTAAGAAGGAAGGCGCTTCAAAGTGAATTATTGCATCTCGTATTCGGTGTATAATGCACCTGATGTATGAAAGTGTTTTTTGTGCGATTAAAAATGGGGTCTAAAGTTCCCCGCGCCTTATCTGTGTGTTTGGCGCATAACGAAACTTACAGTAAGAGCCAGCACAGGTATTGCTGGGACTTGTGGTCCAGCAAGCAGGATCAGTACCATAGTTTCTATTCACTGACATGCTATTCTCATGACAGTTTCTTTTATTTCCAGCCTATCTCTAGTCTCGATACATGTTTGGCGCATTACAAATGCGCCAAAGTTTGGTTACGCGCCAAACACATATGGGAGACGCAATGAACTTTATACACCATTCATGAATGTACAAAAAACACTTTCATGCATTCAAGCGCATTATACACTGAAAACAAGATGCAATAATTCACTTGGAAGCGCCTTCCTTCATACGTCTCTCAAAGTTCGGCACATTACACTCTATGCCCATACAAAGTTTGGTGCATTACATAGCTTAATACACCAAACTTTGTATGGGCATAGAGCGTAATGCGCCGAACTTTTAGAGAAGTTTGGTGCATTAAGCTCTATGTAATGCGTCAAAAATCTTCATACTGTCGTTTTCTACACTCTTCTATATCTATTTAGAACTGGATTGTCGGCGCCAAGTTAAAAAAAAGCACACAGAACGCCTCCGAATTCAGACTTGTCGCCCATTGTTACCATTGTGCTTGTGAGTTTATATTCTACCTAAATAGCTTGATTGTATCATAAGGTGACAAAAAGCTTGATGGGACCATTTTATCACAGTAAAGCTATCTCTTAAACATGCGCCATGTATGAGGGAGTCGGGAGTCGAAGCTCTGGAAATTGAGGAGTCAGAACTTTGGCTTACTGATTCCACAGCCCTGGTAATATGTTAGCATATTGGAGTATTTTAACGGGGATGTATCGCTTCGTCAGTTAGCCTGTTTCAGTGCGCTCACATCCTCTCAGTTACAGAAATTCAGGGGCGTTTCTTCCCCTCCCAGCTGGCTGTTTCTTAACTGAAGGGATGACATCATCCCCCCTTCACTGTTCATGCAGGCTCTGTGTGTGTGTGTCCCCCCCCTCTCTCCACATATCACTGTGTCTCTCCGTATGCAGAGTATGTAAGAGCTGTTTACATACCACAGGCTTGCATTCATGTTACAATTGAATCCAGTCATATAAACTTCTCAAGAGCTGTGCAGAGTGAAATGCTCTCGGCCTCTAATGCTCCTGTGTGTTTAGGCACAGTCACACAATTGTGCTTTTTTCTGATTATAGAAGCCCTGCAGTGTTGTTCTGTTTCTTCTGGCTGTGCAGAGTGAAAATGTGCCAGTCCCTTACTTTGAGTGAGAGGCAGGAATGCAAGCTCCATGAATACAGCTGAACAGAATGTAAATGAGCTCTCGGCTAATGAAATACAAGGAGCAGGGATCCGACCAGGACTGGAGATCAGTTTAAACAGAAACAGAAGATAAGGGATTCTGTGATGACAAGACAGCTTTGCTAATGACATCCAATTGCAAAGTTGCTTGTATTCACTGTCCCCTTATTCTGAAGACCATTCAATGAAATGATACAACCCCTTTAATACATCTATAAAATTTGTAATACTTCTCTTAATGGGATTACAAAGAATAAATAAAAAACTTAACGTGTAGAGAATAAAATTAAATAGAATTAAAATGGTTTTAAAAAAAGTGTCGTACATACATTACACTAAAAAAAAAAAAAAACTACACATATTTGGCATGACCGTAATAACCTATATAACTAATCTAATGTGAATGGTGTAAAAAATAATGAAAAAGAACAAATGCAGAAATGTTCACGCTGCACAATTCTTTTGAAAAATGAGACAGTAATTATATGTAATCTCGAACTACACCCCCCAAAAAATAAAACTACTTCTACATAAATCAAGTCCTCATACAACTGCATCATTGAAAAAAACAAAGTTACGACTGTTGAAACGCAGGGAAGTAAAACCTAAAATATTGAGCTGCTCACTAAGGCCTTTTCAGGACTTTTTTTTAGAGACTTCTTATACAAAGGCTGTTTTTCTCTTTGCACTTATTTCTTTTCATGTAATTATTATTGCAAGTGACCGGCAAAACTGTCACCATTACTTTTACTGATCTAGTGAAGCGTGACGTGTGACTTTAGCAGCATAGAGGTACTCACGAAGAGCCACGATTGCTTTGGTTAACCCAGTCTCTCCATATTTTAGATGATCACGGCATTATGGGAAAGGAGCTGAGAAGCTCAAGCGCCCTCTATTGGATGTAACAAATCCTCAATTTGCTTTTGACCCACTAGGTCTTTGGAAAGCAAAAGGGATATTTAGCCAAGCCAGCATCACTCATCTGTAGACAGCCGTTTTGGGGTGTTTGCCCCTCGTCAGTACAGAGCAGAGCGATGCTGGCTTTGCTGAGTGGGAGGCAATGAGTGGCTCAGAAAGGGAAGATCTCTCTTTAGGGAGAGCGCCTATGTAGGTGTGTGGAGTTGCAAAGTTGCCCCTTTTTTTTTATACTTAATTTTTATTCAAAGTTTTAAATATAAAAACAGAATTGGGCACAAGAGAAACAAGGTAGCGTCAGCTTAATACATACAAAATATATGTCATCATAGGAATAAAAAAGTAAATTGTTAACAGAGGTATGAGTCACAATATAAATCGCCAAATAACCTATATATAGACAATAGAGTTAACGCAATTATGAGGTAAAGCTGAGACTCTATGCACTGGCAAATAATAGAATGCTAGCCCAAAATGGGGAAGAGAAAAAAATGAAACACAAAATCAAAATAAACCATAAACTATAACCTGGCATTTTTTAAATTGCCTTTTTGCACTCCATAAAGCATCTGCATATCACAAGGCATTATGGGAAAGGAGCTGAGAAGCTCAAGCGCCCTCTGTTGGATGTAAAAAATCTTCAATTTGCTTTTGACCCACTGGGTCTTTGGAAAGCAAGAAGGGATATTTAGCCAAACCAGCATCACTCATCTGTAGACAGCCGTTTCGGGGTTTTGCCCCTCGTCCGTACAGAGCAGAGCGATGCTGGCTTGGCTGATCTAGTGAAGCGCGACGTGTGACTTTAGCAGCCAGAGCATAGAGGTGCCTGCGAAGAGCCATGATTGCTTTGGTTAACCCAGTCTGTCCGTATTTTAGATGAAAATGGGTGGCTAGATGTTGGGCCGTGTTCACATGGCTTACTCAAGCCGTAATTGCGAGCCGGATTGCGCTCGCAATTCCGGCTTGAATAAGGGGCGGGGGGGGCGCTGCCCGCCGGCCCCATAGAGTATTATCCACGGTGCGTAGTGCGTCTGGATAATGTGCAGGTGACTTTCTCCCCACCCGGCGGATTCGCTGAGCGGAGAGGAGCGACGGAATCCATAGTTCTCCATGAGAACTGTGGTTTACCGTAATTTACTGCGAACGGATTGGACCCTGTACTGCCAGCGCAAATCCGGCGCGCAGTACGGCTCCAATCCGCGCCGAAATAAGCCGTGTGAACGGCCCCTTACTTTCCATGGTGACAATAGGCCTGCAAAGATCAGCCAGTTGCCAGGCCAGGATGACTTCTCCTTTTGAAGGTTTTTTTTTTAATGATTTTATTTTATTTTCTGATCTATAAAAAAGGCTTATTATGTGTATTAAGAGCAATGCTGATATTGGGCACTATTTCAGTATAACATACAGTAGTGCAAAGTGACCAGGGTCAGCTTACCCTGTAAATATTCGTTGTTATGCGTCATTTCAGTGTAACCTCTTAGAGCAGGGGTGTCAAATGCGGCCCTCCAGCTGTTGGGGAAACTACAACGCCCATCATGCATTTGTATAAGCTATAACAATGGGCATGATGGGAGTTGTAGTTTCCCAACAGCTGGAGGGCCGCAGTTTGACACCCATGTCTTAGAAGGTACTGGCTCTACTTGTGAAGGGCCAGCTGATGGTCTTCAGTTCAGTCCTCTGTAGGAATACGTCCGCTATACGCTCTCCACCAGAAATGAGGAGACTTTGTGGTGGCTGTAGAGGGGTTTGCATCAGTATAGCATGTCCGAGTACAAACCATATCAGACATGAGAAGATATGGAGTTCTGCGCAGACTTGCACGCTGTGCGGTGACGGATCCCGCTGATCTCTCTTACAGAATGTGAACATCTTATAAGACACATGCTGATCCTGGAGCCCAGTAGGCGCCTGTCGATGGAGCAGATCTGTAAACACAAGTGGATGTGTCAGGGAGAGCAGGATCTCGAGTTTGAAAGGGTGAGTGAATGCTATATTGTATTTTCTATTCTGTCTAGTATTGGCTGTCAAGTTCATCATGTAAGGGTATATTCACACAGTGCGGTTTTGTTACAGCTAAAAAAAACTGCATAACAAATGCAGCAGGAAAAAAAAATGCATTTTACCATGATTTGGCGCAGTTATTGGTTATGCTTTTTTGTTTTGGTTTTTTTTTTCATCCATGTGAAACACATTTATGAAACATGTTTCACCAATAAGAAAAAAATGTCATCAAAAAATTAATTATTGTTTAACTCACATTTTTATGTTAAACACATTTTTTAGGAATTTTTGGTTGTTTTTTTTTTAATTTTCCATATCACTTTCAGTATTTTTTTAAATAATTCAGAAGTTCTGCAGTTTTCACTTTGGCCACTAGGCCTATTAATAGTCTGACACTTCCTGTTCTGTTTAGTGAGCTTTTCAGCAGTGTCTGCTCATTATCAGTAAAAGCAGCGTTAGACTGAAAGGAGACACCAATGTGTACAGATAACACAGGATCCACCAGTCACAAGAGGAGATGTCACAGCTCCCCCTCCCCCCTCCCTTCACAGTGACAACTCTCCTATACAAGTCTATGGGACAGAATCTGTCTTAAGAATCCTACCGTATGTGCATGAAGCTGCTTTAAAGTATCTCTCTGACTGCTGTTAAAGCAGTGAAAGCAAGAATTTCTTCCCCACAATCATATATAGACGGCCGAATAGAGAAATCTACAATCAGGAAATAAAAACGACTGAGAGGAAAAGAATATGGATCAGGGGCTTGATTTATCAAGTAAAAAAAAAATTGGCGACAGATTCCCTAAGCTAATTAACGCAATGCAAAACCGCAGTAAAAACGCATGCAGTTTTTCCCTGGTGAGTTTTCAATGCAGTTTGAACCCAACAAAACAATGCTGTGTTTTTTTTTTTTTTGCATGCTATTCCTAGCTGAGCCTGTTCATGGGATATTGGGAATAGAGAGGTATTAAAAGCAGGGCACAAGGCTACAGAGCTATAAATGGTTAAAGTTTTTTAGTAAGAAACATAAACAGTTCCCGTGCTGTTGGTAAGACACAGCAAGGAGTAACATCAATCTCCTGACCATCCTGGCCACTGCTGCTAAAGCAGAGAGATGGCTCCTAACCTAGGGAAGCTTGTGTACACAAGCAGGAGAGAAGATCTGGAAGCAGAATCAAAAGAGCAATGTATTTGTGGTAAATCCTTATTGACCTTTGCCTACATTTGAAAGCTAATCCAAGAAACGGCAATACAACTTTTAAGAAGGATTAAAGGGATTGTCTCACTACAAGGATTGCTGCTTTTTATGTTAAAGATCTTGCAAAAACAAGTCACTTTGCAAATATGTCCATTAACAGTGTCCTACCTATTCTGAGATATTCCTTCTTGTATGGGTTGCATCAGCTCCTCAGGTCGCTATAGCTACAGACCTGTTTGATCTCTCCTGATAGGCTGTCAGCGCTGGTCGCTATAGCTACAGGCCTGGCTTCTACTGCAGCCTAGTGGAAGCCAGTAAACACGTCCCTGAATTCAAAGTGAAACGAAGAAAACTGGACTGAGGTAAGATGAATCAGTGTAGTGAGACAACCTTTTTAAGACCTCACCTTACCCAAATCACTTCTGGCTTTGGCTCAAAAATTGGGTTGTTCAGGATCAGATAAAGAGGGATATGCTGCTGTAGCAGGGAGAACCCAAAGCAAGAAGGGTGCTTTTTCATGAACACAGTGTGATCTAATCCCGGGTAACCCAGGTCGATGTGCTATGATTTTAGAACATCTGTCATTTGTAATTCAATGAATAATTTATCTAAAATAGTCTACTACTGTTAATTCTGTTCCTAATGCGGACATGTTTTGGTGTTGCAGTTAATAGCAGAGTGCCAGCATGTAAAATTGGAGAGGCAAAGGGAGCCTTTGAATGAGCAAGTTCTTCATACGATGGTGGAAATGGGGCTGGAGAAAGATCGCACTTTGCAGGTAACATTCCTGATTCCTTTATCCCTATGGCTATGTTCACACGGAATAATTGCGGCACGCATTTCGCAGTATATTGGCGCTTCAATACTCCCGACATGTGCGCCGCAATAACGGTAATTCATAGATAGCTATGAATGATGTCTAGTCTCACCCGGCGTAATATACGATCGTATGGCACGCCGAGTGCTTGGAAGTACACACAGGACAGCGCGTGCTTCTAAAACACACGACGTATTATGGCGCGTACAGTACTCGTCCCAATACGCCGTGTGAACATACCCTACATCTCCATTTGCCGCTTTACTTCTCTGTATTACTAGGCACATTAGCCTTTTCTATTTCGTTTTCTTTTCACTTTCCTGTTATGCTACATTGTTTTTCTTTTCAGTCTCTAAGAACAGACGCTTATGATAACTACAGTGCTATCTACAGTTTGCTGTGCGAACGGCTGAAAAGACACAAAACTCTACGCCTCCCCACTCCACCCAGTGCCCCTCGTCCGCTGTCTTACACTGCTTCACCAATACAGGTTAGTCTCCCAGGGTCATCCTCCTGTTCTAGCTCCAGCCACAAAAGAAAGATGGTTTTGTGCGACACGGACACCCACTATATATTTGACTAAGTCATTAAAGTTATCACTTAAACATGCGCCATGTATGAGGGAGTCAGGAGTTGGAGCTTTGGCTTACCGACTCCACAGCACTGATTGTAATGCTTTTTTGTGACTGTACTTTGGGTTTTATTTGACCTTCTCACTGGTTCTTCCACAGGCGGATGCAGCTGGCAGTGCGGTTAGCATGAATGTGCCCCAGGTTCAGCTCATCAATCCTGAAAATCAAATTGTTGAGGTGAGCATGGTATTCGGAATTGTCTAAGGCTATGTCTACACAGTGAAAATACCGCCGGATTTAGGACGGTTTTTTAATTTAAGTTCGCTGCACCGCGCTTTTTTATGTGGGTTTGCGCTAAAAACCATAGTTGGCTTTTGGATTTGCCATCGGCCCCGTACATTGGATGTACAGGAATTCGACGGAGGATCTAGCAAGTTTGAAAATCCACCAGAATCCGGCAGATTTCAAAACCAGTCGGAAAAATTCTGTGCTATGTGGACTACAGCACAGATTTTTTTTTATTGCTGTCTATGGGGCACAGGTTTCAGTCAGATTTTCAATGGATTCTAAATACTGAATCCGCCGGAAATCCAACCAAAGACTTGTGCTGTATCGACATAGACTAAGGCTGAGATCACAGGCTCCGGCAGCCGTGTGTGGATGCCAGTGGCTACGTGGGATTGCTGATGAAGCAATGATTTTACTGGCAAACTGGTACACCCATCTGCTGCTTCATACAGGTGAGCTTTCATCCACATGCAGCTGCCAGGGCAGGACATTAGCTTAAAGGGGTTTTGCCACGAAGTGAGTTCCTTACCTCTTATCTGCTCGGGAGAGAAGATAAAACATGCATCATCATGTGGGGAAGACGGAGGGGGTGAGCAGAGAACGAGGAAGCCGGGAGCGTCTGCAAAGTTTACTCATAATTACATTACAACCAGGGGATTCTCTATACAGCAGACAGCCTCATACACTGTACTTTTCGCCCCAGCCCCTTGCAAGCTCCTTCATGTTCCCTGTCATCAGATAAGAAGTGCAAACACGCAAGTGTGGCCAGATCAGCTCCTGTCAGTGTCCTGGTCGTGTTTAATGTAAACTGTCAGGAAGCTAAGGGGAACTGAGCAATGCTGTAGCCCTCACAGTCTTCACTTTTTGTAATCACATATATTTAGAAAAGTGATTAAATACCCATTTTGGAGGATCCCACGTCAACATTACATCGTGGCAAAACCCCTTTAAGAGTAAGGTTACACTTTTATTTTTTGTTTTGCGGTTGAAACATTTGATTCACTGCAAAATTTGCTTGTAACTCTTGAGTTTCTTTCTTCTCCTTGAAGTTAGGAATGTGTGTTGTATGCACCGGTGAAAAACCAGTTACATAGAAGTCGTGTTTATAAATGTCTCACAGACCGAAATTTGGTACAGCTTAAAGGAGTTGTCCACTTAATCTCTCTCTTCACCTCAGATCCAGTGCTGTGCCAGCTTCACTCTCCATTGGTCTTCTGTTCACTTTTTGCTACATCCAAATGGTGATGTCACCACTGCAGCTGCTGATTGGCTGCAACGATCACGTTTCTTTGCCTGCCTTCATCTGTTCGGACACCATTCAGAAGTGAGCTGTCAGGTGAAGGCAGGCAGAGAAACTACAACACAACTGCAGCCAATTAGAGGCAGTGGTTATGTCCCCATTTGGAAGAAGCAAGACATAAACCAAGGACTTGCAAGTGAGGATGCTGCAGTGCAGGTTCTGTGGTGAAGGGAGAGGAGAGTATAAATTTTTTTACATTTTTTTTTTTCTTTTGTTTTAAATGGGTACCAGTATGCTAAAAACAACCATTTTGAGGCCAGTATCACACAAGTAGGTAATAGGCACTTTTTAATGCCTGCTTAATGAACAGAACACTTGATAATCTATGATGCTGCAAGTTCAAGTTGTTAATCCCACAGCTGGGCCAGGACTTGCAGGCGTAATGTGGACACACAGAGCATCTGTATTACGTTTGTATGAATCTTACCTTATTGGTAACCTTGGAAAGAGAGTCTCATGTTCCCCCTATAACCTCATTTTACTTTTTCAGACAGTGGTGGAGATGGAATAGGCGACCATAGTGTCCTTCTTTCCTACTTCTGTTTTATTAAGTTTACTACTATTGCATTTTTGTGACTTGGTGGCAGATTTCTTTTTTGTTTTTTTGTTTGGATTATTTACATCTTTTATGTTCCCTTTTAGACTAATGGCACTATGAACCTGGACAGTGATGAAGGAGAAGAACCTTCACCAGAAGCTTTGGCCCGATATCTGTCAATGAGGAGGCATACTGTGGGAGTACCGGACACGCAGTGAGTCACAGTTTTTGGTGTTACCTGGTTTGTGAATATAGTGAAATACTAACGAAATTAAAGTCTATTGAAGGCTTGGGGAGAACAAACCTCCCAAATGAGCAAGGTCTCTGATACCAGATAAATAGGTGTCTGTAAGACTTATAAGTTTTTAAGATAGAGTATGTGCCACCATTAAATGTCTTATTCATTTTACGGGTCATAGGCCTCTGATTACTGCAGAGTGGCGTAAAGAAAGTGTTTTCTGCCCTGCATGTCAGGGAAAGGGCAAAGACTTGGCTGCGGGGTGCAATATACCTGAGAAGACTACTTCGGCTGCAGGAGGGAGAAGGAGGCAGATTCTGTCCAGTGCTGATCTCTGGTAGCACAGATTAGCAGCAGTACTACCCTGTTTCCCCGAAAATAAGACAACCTCAGCCAAACAGGACTATTTCACCACTCTCATATCCTCCTGTCCCACAACCCCAGACAATTATTCAAAACCTTCAACTCTCTTCTCCGTCCACCAGCACCTCCTCCCCCATCCCTCCTTTCAGCAGACAACTTTGCCACTCCTTTCCTTCGGAAGATCAACCACATCAGAGAAAGCTTCAGCCCGCAGTCCCCACCACCATCCCCTACCCTTGAAAACTGCTCTTCCCCCTTAACTTGCTTCCCCACAGTCACTCATGACAAGCTTTCCTCTTTACTGTCCAAATCCAACCTCACTATCTGTAGTCTTGACCCACTGCAATCCCACCTCATCCCAGACCTCAGTGCTTCTATCATCCCAGCCCTCACCCATCTCTTCAACCTATCACTAACCTCTGGCATCTTCCCTTCCTCCTTTAAACATGCTACTATCACTCCAATCCTTAAAAAAACAACCCTTGACCCCTCATCTCCTCCAACTATCGCCCCATCTCACTGCTCCCTTTTGCTTCCAAACTCCTCGAGCAGCACGTCTATCTTCAGCTGTCCTCTCACCTCTCCTCTAACTCTCTTCTTGACCCACTACAATCTGGTTTTCGACCCCACCACTCCACTGAAACCGCCCTAACCAAAGTCACTAATGATCTAGTAACTGCTAAAGCCTCATGCCACTACTCTGTACTTCTCCTCCTAGACCAGTCCTCTGCCTTTGATACTGTCGACTCCATCCTGCTACAAGTTCTCTCCATCCTCGGCATCACAAGCTTGGCTCTTTCCTGGATCTCCTTTGGGACATTCAGCGTCTCTCATTCTCGCTCCACCTCCTCCCCCCGGCCCTCTCTGTTGGTGTCCCCCAGTGGTCAGTCCTGGGTCCACTACTCTTCTCTATCTACACTCTTGGCCTCGGTCAGCTCATAGCCTCACACGGCTTTCATTACCACCTGTATGCTGATGATACCCAACTCTACATCTCCGGCCCAGACGTCATTTCTCTACTCTCCGGATCCTGACTGTCTGTCCTCCATTTCCTCCTTCTCATCACGTCTCCTAAAACTAAATGTGAGAAAACAGAACTCATCATCTTTCCACCGTCCAACTCTACCCCTGCCCCTGATCTCTCTATCTCAGTCAACGGCTCTACACTCTCACCGGTCCCACAAGTCCGCTGCCTTGGGGTAATCCTTGACTCTGCTCTATCTTTCAAACCACACATCCAAACCCTCAGCTCTGCCTGCCGCCTCCACCTGAAAAACATCTCTCGCATCCGCTCATTCCTCAACTATGACACTACAAAAATGCTGGTCCATGCCTTTGTCATCTCCCGCCTAGACTACTGCAACATCCTTCTCAGTGGCCTCCCAGCTAGCACCCTCGCTCCCCTCCAATCCATCCTTAACTCTGCTGCCCGTCTTATCCACCTCTCTCCTCGCTACTCCTCTGCCTCTCCCCTCTGCCAATCCCCTTCACTGGCTTCCCATTGCCCAGCGAATTCATTTCAAGCTAACTACCATGACCTACAAGGGTCTCCATGGACCTCCCCTCTCATACATCTCTGCCCTACTTTCCAAATATCTCCCCTCACGCAACTCTCCGCTCTTCACAGACCTTCTCCTCTGCTCTCCCTTATCAGCTCCTCACATAACCGTCTCCAAGACTTCTCGCGTGCTTCACCACACTCTGGAACTCACTGCCCCAACACATGAGACTCTCCCCACTTTCACCACTTCAAAAGCAACCTGAAAACCCATTTCTTCAGGCTTGCCTATAACCTTCAATAACCTTGTTGTCACTACTTCCTCCACAACATGTCTGCCCCTCACCTCCTGTCTCTTCCCCCCTCCTTGTAGATTGTGAGCCCTCGCGGGTAGGGTCCTCGCTCCGTCTGTCGTGCCAATTGTCAGTCACTTATCATTGTACTTGTTTGACTTATGTTATGTATGTAACCCCCTCGAATGTACAGCGCCCTGGATTCAATGGCGCTCTAAGATACTTAATAATAATAATAATAATAATAATAATAATGATCATTTTTGCTCGTAAGGACGAGCTAATTTTTAGGGGATGTTATTTTTCCATGAACTAGAATTCACATTTATTGTTGAACAAAAAATCAACCTGTATTAATATATTGTAGTGATTTCATCACAAACATCAGCATGAGCAGCCGAACTCTGAATAGCATAAAAAAATGCACCATGTCTTATTTTCGGGGAATGTCTTATTTTCAGGGAAACGGGGTAAGAAGGACAAAAAAGCAATAGAAAGTGGAAAATGACTTAATGAGTTAATGCAAATTACTTTTAAGGATTATTACTTTCAGGATTATTTTCACAATATTTTCGTTTTCCAGCTGCTTTCCAATAGTTTTTCCTGACTAGTGATCTATGTTTTCAGTAATGAAGGAGGGGCAGAAGAGTTGCAGAAGATCATTCCTGGATTCCCAAGGGTCACTCCCCAGACTCCATTCCTTCCAGTGGCGCAAAACACAAACACTCTTCACCCGTTGCTGCCAATGCAAAACATGCCACCCAGTGGTCATATTGAGTATAAGGTATGTATAGTAACATCGACGGTAAAGATCCTGCAATACACAATCACATTTAAAGTTGCATGTTCTACCCCTTGCGACATCTGATGTACATTTACATCATGATTTTTTGTCCGGGAGCAATAAAACACTCCCAAGAGCTGAGATGACACCGATCTCAGCAGATTAACCACTTTGATGCAGCTTCTAAACCACTAGACATTGAGCTGGGTTCTGTGACACAATCATGGGGTGCAAAGCTATTGGCCGGTTAATAAAAGTGTGATAAATGTCTTTTACACTGAAATACTTCGGCATTGCATTATATTACGCTAGCGGTTGCATACCTTTATTGAGTCAGCAAGGTACAAAACCTAAAGAATAGTTTGTAAAAATAAATTCGTATTTTCATAAAATATATATAAATATATGTAGAGATGGATAGTGACAGAGATATCCTTAATCTTGCCACATTTAAAAAAGTAACCTAGCATCGCAAATGTACAATTAGTTGGGAAAAGCTATATCTTAGAAATGACACCATTTTTTTAATAGATGTTAGAGCATAGCATATGAAGTGTTTTACTACCATTTAGACCTATTGAAGATAAAATGGAAATAAATATTTGCCTTGGTAGCAAATGCAGGAGGATAATTCCAATTCTTATGAACACATTGAGCCTGTCTTCTGTACAGAGATTTTATCCAATCTTATTGCAGCTAATAATTGTAGATGTACACTTAGCATATTTTCTATAATTCAGAGGATATTGCTGCACTGCCCCTTCTAATTGATATGATTGGAAAAACATTTACTGGCTAATAAGCTGGTGGTGGGGGGTTTTATGGTAAATTCACATGGTACAGTTTTGCTTCTCCCCCTTCCCTGCTATTGGCCTTGGTTTTGCTTTGTGGTAATAAGCTATGTGCTTTTTACAGGTGAAGCACATTCATAGTTCACCTGTGAAAACCCACATCGTTAATGCATCACAAGACCACGATAAAAATGCATGCAATTTTCCCGGTGTACATTTTTTTTTTTTTTTTATGCAACAAGTATACACCATTAGCTGCATGACCACTAGCAATCAACTGATTGCTAGCGGGCATCTGTTTATCAAACGGGATGTTGGTATCTTAAGGGAGCATTCCTGTCACAGCAAGTGCTGCTGGGAGTGCCAATTTCTGTAAAGTAAGCAATTCTCAATATGCAGGTTATTAAAAAAAAAAATGCATGCTTTATTTAATACAGGCCTATTTTGCACCTTCAGCTAGCTCATTTGTCTCCTTGGTACCCGCCCACCACTGGTGGCCAGAACTTCAGCCTTATCAAAGACAGTCTAAGAAGTTCCTGTGGCCTTGCTGGACCAGAGAGCACATATGAGCGAAAATGCACATCTCCGCTAACCCAGCCACAGGCAACATCGCAGTACCTCAGCATTACCGGTCACCACTGAAAGCACACAGTGGTTGTCGCTAAGCAAGAGACGAGGTCAAGCTAAAGGTGCAAAAAAGGACCCTTTAAGGGAAAACATGCATAATTATGTGCTTTCAGTGGTGGCCAGTAATGTAGCATTATTAAAGACTGTCTGAGAATAATTTCCTGTAGCATTGCTGGGCCGGCACGTGTTGTACACATGAGCAGAAAGGGGCATCTCTGCTGTCCTGGCCACGGTAACGTCACCGTAATGCTGCATTACGGGCCACTACTGAAAGCACACGGTGGTTGGTAACCAAGGAGACGAGAGCAAGGTGAAGGTGCAAAAAATGCCCATATTGGGTAAAGCACATATGTTCAATAACATGCATTTTGAAAATTACTTACTTTACAGTAATTGGCCCTTTCAGCAGCATTCACTTTGTAGGGAAAACAGTTTTAATAATTTAAAGAAAAAAAAGGGTTACAGATTTTAAATTGCACATATAAAAACGTATTAGTATTTACCTTTTATATTGTTTTTGACTCATTTTTGCCATTATCTTGCAGTAATTTACAAAATATAGACAAGAGTTGCATGGGTGCATTATCTGCAGAGGTAGAACAGTATAACACAAGGCGTACTGTATATTAGAACAGTTTCCTTTAAAGCCTATTTAGGTTAATATGTTTAAGTCATAAACCTCTTTTCTAGAAATAAACTAGAAGCACAGTGTTACATGTACTGAACTAGTTTAGTTAATACACCCCATGTGCTTTGAAGTAACTTGAATTAAATAAAATGCCTTCATTTCTTTAAAGCAATCATGAAGATGAATTAAGTTAATTTAGGAACATTAAGTTACCTAGATGCATAATGTTCTAATTCGGTTGATCAATACCTTCAGTGTCTCCCACTTGCATATTGTCGGTCTCCACTGGCGTTGGGGTCTCCACTGGCATTGGGGTCTCCACTGGCGTTGGGGTCTCCACTGGCGTTGGGGTCTCCACTGGCGTTGGGGTCTCCACTGGCGTTGGGTCTCCACTGGCGGTTGGGTCTCCACTGGCGGTTGGGTCTCCACTGGCGGTTGGGGTCTCCACTGGCGGTTGGGTCTCCACTGGCGGTTGGGTCTCCACTGGCGGTTGGGGTCTCCACTGGCGGTTGGGGTCTCCACTGGCGGTTGGGTCTCCACTGGCGGTTGGTCTCATGGCGGTTGGGTCTCCACTGGCGGTTGGGTCTCCACTGGCGGTTGGGTCTCCACTGGCGTTGGGTCTTGTTGGTTTCCACTGTGGGATTAAATTTTATTATTATTTCTTTATAAGAACCCATTTAATCCTCTTGTGCCATCTCTTTCTTCATTGTAAGTTTTTGCAAGCAAGGCCTTCATTCCTCTTGTTTAAACCTCCTGGATGCGGACAGCTTGTCACTTTGTTGTAGGTAATGTAAAGGTGACCATGGTCGCACAGCTCGCTCTCGGTGGTCCCGAATATAGCAAAGCAAGTGTGCTCAGCGGTATTCAGAACTCCTGTAGAGATGAATAAAGAGATCCGTGCAAGCATGAACTCTTCTACATTCTCTGCATCTGGTGACAAGCCGTCCACATCCAGGAGGTTAAGAGATAGGAATAGCCCTCTATACAAATAGAAAACACATTACAGAGTGACAGACTAAATATATACCCTCTGAATTGCTGCAGAAAATATAGGGATGAAATAAAATTATTAACGGTCAGTCTTGAATTCCCAAAGCCAAGAGTGCAGTTTTACGTTGGTTACTAGATTAGCTTTTACCAGTAGATGGCGCCAGGCATTAATATTTAGTCATTCTTAGGTCAGACCATTTTTACTTTTAATGGCTAACAGTACTCTAGTACTTTTTGTTGAGGTACTTACCTTATTTTTAATGGGGTTTCTTGAAATTTAGATCCAAAATATATTATTATTCAACACCACTACTAACAAAAGTGGGTAAACTCCAATAATATCATGCAGGTATATAGGTGGCTTTATAATTATTCTTTTAATATACTGTGGGTAAATTAGTGTTGCCTCAAATATGATAAATGTACAATCTTCAATGTGTCTCATTCAATTAAGTGACTAAAACCCTTGATGTAAGGTGTACACAACCAAATTATTTATATATTTTTATTTTTTTTTATTATAGGAGCAGTCCCTCTTACAGCCTCCTACACTTCAGCTCTTAAATGGCATGGGACCTCTCGGACGTAGGGCATCTGATGGAGGGGCTAATATTCAGTTACATGCACAACAGTTTCTGAAGAGGCCACGAGGTCCCTCACCTTTGGTTACAATGACAACTGTAAGTGTACGATTAGTAACTGGATGTTGTGACGGCCACACGAGTCAGACGTGAAAGGACTTCTGGTGATGCCTGTTTTTAGAACAGCAGGATTGAGGTAGTTGCCTGCGAGAAGCTCCTGTCGTTTGGCAGATAGCGGTCCATCAAACCTCCACTAATATGATTATTGAATGAGGCCATTGGCAGACACTAGCCTCCGGACAGAACAAGTGATTGGGCATTTTGAAAACCAGCATTATTCCACATTTACCACCATGGTGTCTGCTGGAAGATCATCTGCACATTACATTGATATCGGGAGTTAAAGGGGTTGTCTCACTACATTGATTCATCTTACCTCAGTCCTGTTTTCTTGGTTTCATTTTGAATTCAGGAGCGTGTATACTGGATTCTACTAGGCTGCAGTAGAAGCCAGGTCTGTAGCTATAGCGACCAGTGCTGGCAGCCTATCAGGAGAGATCAAACAGGTCTGTAGCTATAGCGACCAGTGCTGGCAGCCTATCATGAGAGATCAAACAGGTCTGTAGCTATAGCGACCTGAGGAGCTGGTGCAGCCCATACAAGAAATATCTCAGAATAGGAAGAACACTTTTAATAGACACATATTGCAAAGTGACTTGTTTTTGCAAGATCTTTAACATTAAAAGCAATCCTTGTAGCGAGACAACCCCTTTAACCACGTTTCTTAATGACTTGATGTGGGAATAAATCAGTTGAAGTAGTGTTGTTCGTGTGTGGTCGACTGGCTTGAAATTTGATGCCGTTATGTAACATTAAAATATTAGAAACCTGAGCAATTTCCCACTCTAAAGAGGAAACCGTAGTTTCTCTTTAAACACCTACAAAACAACCTCTTAATTCATTTTAAAACAATTAAATCTTTATTAAATCAAATTGTAAAAGATCACTACAAAAATTTAAAATAGTGGCAACAATACCGCAAGAAAGCGAGTGAGCATCACCCACCACTCATATAAATGCACCCAAAAAGCCAGGATTATAATAAAACATATTTCATATATACCAAATAATATCTGAAAATACTATAAACACCTGACCTGCAAATCAGACCATATGAAATGAGGGAATAAGGAGCATCACACTGTGCCCCAAAGCGCGTTTCGGACAAAGCGCATGGCGAAACACGCATTGGGGCACAATGTGATGCTCCCTATACCCTCATTTCATATGGTCTGAATTACAGGTCAGGTGTTTATAGTATTTTCAGATATTATTTGGTACATATGAAATATGTTTTATTATAATCCTGGCTGTTTGGGTGCTTTTATATGAGTGGTGGGTGATGCTCATTTGCTTTCTTGCGGTATTGTTGCCACTACAGGCAGTCCCCGACTGACATCGGTTCCCTATTTACAAACGGAGACTTATGGAGCGTGCTGGCACTTGTAGTTCCATGTTTCACAGCAAATAGTAGCTGTGGAACGACAAGTTCCAGCATGCCATAGCAGCACATGAGGTGAAAATAAGGCAAAATCTTCTTAACAAAGGCGCAGACAGAAAAACAAATGTAAAAACCATTCCCTGCACTATCCAAGGCTAAAAAAAAACCCTTTAGTGCTAGAGTCACATTTAATAAGTATACCTGTTCTGACTTGCATACAAATTCTACTTAAGAACAAACTTACAGTCCCTATCCCGTTCATGACCCGGGAACTGCCTGTATTTTAAATTTTTGTAGTGCTATTTTACGATTTGATTTAATTTAATAAAGATTTAATTGTTTTAAAATGAAGTAAGTGGTTGTTTTGTAGGTGTTTGTTGTATTCTAGTGTACCACTTTTTTGGTTATTTTTTGACTATTGGCCCATAATTAAATATAGGTGTTGCGTAGTTTCTCTTTAGTAAGAAATTTTCCCTTAACTTCTATATTCCTAGGATAGGTGATACGTGTCTTACTGGACGAAGTCCAACCTGCAACGATCATAAGAGGCCATTCTGTTTGAATAGTGTGGTGGTCGTGTGTCCTGTCGATCGGTAATAAGTTATCATTAAGACAAAACCCCTTAAACGATTTGGTTTCTATATTTCAGGCTGTTCCTGCAGTTACCCCAGTAGATGAGGAGAGTTCAGATGGGGAACCTGATCAAGAGGCTGTGCAGAGGTAAAAACTCTTAGTGACTTGAAATCCTTGGTGCTTGGATTGCCCTTTTGTTGACCACGGTCTGTTCAGTTGCCTCAGTGATCTTTGAACTTTTATTTGCAACGTGTCGGATGATTAGTTTTGGTGCTTTTCCCCCATGAAGTGCTAGATGAGCATAGACGTGTCACCACATACCAGCTCAAAACATAGAACATCTGCAAAAACCAGCGTATAAATGTCACAAATCAAAGGAGGAGTCTGCTGGCTGCTGCAAACTGTGAATGCTATTATGTCTGCAAACCAAAAGAAGATAAAAACTGCATTGTATAGTATAAAAAGTTGCCTGCATTTTATTAATGTTAGTGATTTTTCTTTGACACCTAAAGGTGATTCATGTAATAAAGAAACACAGACCTTTTAGTTACCTGGACAAAGGTGCAATGCTTAAAGGAGACCACTGGAAGGGAATTAATATACATTAACTTCTTAACGATCGCCCGCCGACTGTTGACGTCGGGCATTTCGGGTCATTGGTCTGCAGCGCCGTCTTTTGACGTCGTTGCAGACATCGGAGTTTGCTGCGCTGAGATCGGGGCTGTACTACACAGTCCTGATCCCAGAGCATCCCCTGCGAGCACTGGGGAGCGAAGGAAACGTCTGCACCCCAGTGCTTTAACCCTTTGATTGTGACGGATTGTCCCGCATCGGAATCAAAGGGTTTCCCTGCTCTGTCGGGTGATCGCAACACCCGGTGACCCGACAGAACCCGGGGAACGGCTGCACAGTCAGCCCTGGGGACCTAGAGGAGCCCCAGGGCTGTCTGTGTAACAAGCCAGTGACCCGGGTACACTGTGTGCTGTCCTGATCACTGCCTGTGTCAAACTGACACAGATTATAATGTATTAGCATATATGAATATGCTAATACATTACGAAGTGTAAAAAAAAAAAAAAAAAAAAAAAATGTAAAACAGTTCTCCCTTCATGGGATTTAAAAGAAAAAAGTAAAAAAAAACAAACTGAAAAAGTGTAAAAAATAAATAAATAAATAAATTAATAAAATAAAAAAATGTAATAAAATAATTATGCATATATTACACACACAAAAAAACCTACACATATTAGGTATCCACATAACCGTAATAACCTGTAGAATGAATCTAACAAATTAAGTGTGAAATGTGAATGGTGTAAAAAAAAAAAAAAAATTAAAAATTAAAAATTCTGCAATTATTTATAAATTAACTTAAACTATTCCCCCATAAAGTACAACTTGTCTTGAATAAAACGAGACCTCATACAACTGCGTCATTGAAAAATGAAAAAGTTACAACTGTTGAAACAGGAGGCGGCAAAAGCTAAAAAAAAAACAATGTTCTGGTCATTAACTACTTTTCAGGCCTGGTGCTTACGGGGTTAATAATATAAATACCTCTAGGTCGACCTGCCCCTCTTTGATTTCTGTAATGTACACTGTTGACAGCTGAAAAAAATAAAACCATATCTTTTAGGGTGGAATAGTTTGTATGGGTGGGGCCCACGTACTTACTGATTAGGATCCATACACAATATCTAATAACCATGAACCTGACAGATCAGAACTGGATTTGTTGTCATCAGAACCTGTCCGCTCTGTGACACAGGCTTTGGGTGTGTAGTAATCATACCTTGGCATAGACATAAGCTATTAAGAAATGGTGATTACATTTTTGGTTTTCTCTAAAGGCCTCCTATTTTTATCTGGTAGGGCTCACTTTGCACTTTATTATAACCCTTAAAGGGAATCTGTCGCCAATTTTTTTTTTTTTTTTTTTTAACTTATTAAATCAAGACCCTGATCCATATCTTTTTCTTCTTAGCCGGTTTTATATCCAGATTGTAGATTTCTCAATTCGGCCGTCTATATATGATTGTGGGGAAGACATTCTTGCCTGCACTGCTTTAACAGCAGTCAAGAGAACTTTTACAGCAGCTTCATGCCCATAGGATTTTTAAAGGGACAATTCTGTCCCATAGATTTTGTATAGGAAGTTTTCACTGTGAAGGAGGGGAGAGGGGAGGAGTGCCCTCTCCTCTTTGACTGGTGGATCCTGTGTTTCTGTACACAATGGTGTCTCCTTTCAGTGTGACCCTGCTTTACTGATAATGAGCCACACCTGAAAAGCTCTCTAAACAGAACAGGAAGTGTCAGACATTATTAGGCCTAGTGGCCAAGTGAAAACTGCAGGACATAAGAATTCTTAAAAAAAAATATTGGAAGTGATATGGAAAATTAAAAAAATAACCAAAAATTCCTAAAAAAAATGTGTTTAACGTAAAAATGTGAGTTGAACAATAAGTCATTTTTTGATGACACACTCCCTTTAAACCATGATAGCAGGAACAATTAACCCATGCAACTAAAAGTATGGTAAGAATACAAGCATACAGAACTTAGTAGAATAAAATAACATGCCTAGTATAAGTTGTACAAGAGAATTCCCCCAAATGACATTCTTGTGTTACGTTCTACTTCAATTGCAGTATAAATTTGACCGGGCTGGTATAACTTCCTTCTGAGATATAAATAATAATTCTAGTTGCTATGTAGTTAAACAGATGTGCTATATAGTCCGTATTAATAAGGTTTTTTTCACCATGCAATTTCAGAGAGACAAAGCCAGCTTCAGACTCTCACTTCCTGGTCAGGCAGTAGGCAGTTCTATAGCAGCTCTGCTATTTCTAGGTGAGCCTGTTAAATTTAAATTACTGCAGGAGCTGTGAAATCTATAGCACACAAGACTGCAGAGCTCTAAAAAGTGAAATTGTGTCCTTATCTTAAACAAAGCCCCATTCCTAGAGGTGACACACAGCAGGGAGTGACTCACCATGGGCAGACAGCAGCTTCCAGCTTATAAGATGAAAGAGATGGTCGGTAACCATGAGAAACTTGTGTGCACCGATAATTTGTAATCCGACCCTAAGAAGGATAGAAATCTCCCTCTTCTCAACAAATGCAAAATAAAAAGCAATGTATTTGAGAAGTCTTTATTTACCTTTTATGTGTGTCTATGAGAATATATATAAATATACTATATATATATATAAATATAGGTATGTGTGTGAGTGTGTATTGTATGTTTGTGTAATGCTAATGTGTCTGATGCTATATGTATAACGTTATGTGTTTGGTGTGTAATTATGTGTGTATGTTATAATGTATTGATGTTGTGTGTGTGTGTATGTATGTGTATGTATTAATGTAAGTGTTGTGAGTGTGTGTGTGTATGTGTATATGGATATGTTGTTGTGTGGTGTATGTATATGTATGTATTGGTGTGTGTGTGTGTAAGTATATTATGTATTGCTGCGTGTTGTGTGTGTATATGTGGTGTGTGTGTGTGTGTATAATGATGTGTGTGTTGGTGTGTATAGTGTGGCGGTGTGTGTGTGTGATGTGTGTATTATTGTGTTGTGTAGTGTGCAGTGTATATTGTGTGTGGTGGTGTGTGTGGTATATGTGTGTGTGTGTGTGTAATTTGTGGTGTATATATATATATATATATATATGTGTGTGTGTGTAGTATGTATATATATAAATATGTTTTACTAATGTATATATAATATATATATATATATATACTATATATATATATATATATTAATGATATATAATATAAATATATATAGATATATATATATATATATATATATATAAAAATTTTTTTTTTTATTCTTTTTTTTATTGGAGTTATGCAGATGTCCCTAAATTCATTAAAACATAGACCCTTTTAACTTTTAAAGCAGATCTAATAACCCTTGTGTGTTTGCTTAAAGCAGTGATCATGATATGCAATGTTGTGTGATCCGCCTCCCCCCACCCGCCCAGAGTGTCCACTTACAGGCTACAGTATTAAAATTTACTGGCATACTGTTAGACATTTTTTTATATTATTCCTACACAAGCACATTAAAATCCTATATAGAAGTTTTTTATTGTGTTTTTATCTCTTTATATAGCTTCCAAAAATCCAGTTGTAATGTTCTTATTGTCATAATTTAAGGTATCTTGCCAATCGCTCCAAGAGACACACATTGGCAATGACTTGTCCTACAGCAGAAATCCCCCCAGAGTTACAGCGCCAGTTGGGGCAGCAGGCTTTCCGAAACAGAGTGTGGCCTCCGCATCTGATACCTGACCAGCATCGGTAAGTAGCCAGTCACAGCCACACAGTATTGACAGGTGACACAACCAATCTGGGCTATTTCTTACTCAGGTTTTATATGTATAGAAATATGTATAGATAGTGATGTGTGTATAAATGGTAGTGTATATGTATATATACACTGCTCAAAAAAATAAAGGGAACACTTCTGTGAAAACAACCTGTCCTGTTATGAATCAACACTGACTGTGAATCAGTTTCTCCTGCTGTTGTTCCAATGGAACAAACAACAAGTAGAAATGCAATTAGCAACTTCCTCCAGCGTGACCGTTTGGCATGGGGTTAGTAGTGGTGTGGGGAGGCATTTCTTTGGAGGGCTGAGCCCCTCAGACCCATTGTGAGATGATATGCAGGGGGCCCTGGGTTCCTTCTGATGTATGACAGTTCTAGGCCTCATGTGGCTGCCGTGTGTCAGCAGTTCCTGCATGATGAAGCCATTGATGCTATGGACTGTCCTGCCCGTTCCCCAGACCTGAATCCAGTTGAGCAGATCTGGGACATCGCGTCTCCTTCCATCCACCAACGCCACGTTACATCACAGATTGTCCAGAAGTTGACTGATGCTTTAATCCAGCTCTGGGAATATATCCCTCAGGAGAACATCCGCTGCCTCATCAGGAGCATGTCCGGACATTGTAGGGAGGTCATACAGGCACATGGGGCCACACACACTACTGAGCCTCATTTCATTGTCTTGAGGCATTTCCACTGAAGTTGGATCAGCCTGAAATTTGATTTTCCACTTTGATTTTTAAGATCTGTCCACATCCAGACTCCATGGGACATTCATTTTGATTTTCATTGATCATTTTATGTTATAATGTTCTCAACACATTCCACTATGTAATGAAACTGCAACTGGAATATTTCATGTATTGAGATCTAGGATGTGGTCATTTAGTGTTTCCGTTTTTTATTGAGCAGTGTGTATCTATCTCTATCCATCCATCGAGATAGCTTGATATCTAGGTAATATATCAATAGACATACATCTTAATGTAAGGCCATGTCCACACTGGTTTTTTATGCCTATTTTATACCCTCTGCACTTTTGTACATAAATAAAGGATATACTCGTGTTTTTCCCATTTGGCTGGATCCGTTTTTGCTTTTTTGCGATATGTCCACACTGCACAGCAAAACAATCGTATCTTCGGCGCATTTAATTTTTTTTAAAAGCGCCACAGATACGATCATTCCTGTGGCCCCATAGACGGCAATAGGAAAGACAAGCTGCTGTCTACACAGCTCGTCTTTTCTCTGCCTGTCTTTCGGCAATGGCGTATTATATAACATGTTGTATAATACGCCGGCGCTTCTAGTTTTCTTGCCGTCTTCCCATACAATGCAATTGTGTGGGTGACGGGAAAAAAAAAACGAGAAGCGATCGGGCTTTTTGCAAAAAGCGTGACAAAAGCCGCGGTCCTGCATCAGAGAAAAAACGGCCGCTTTCAGGCCGTTTTTTCTCCGATCCAGTGTAGACATAGCCTAATACATACACACATAGACAAAATTGCCGATACCCTTCCGTTAAACAATGAGAGAAAGCCACAATGATCACTGAAATAACTTTAGATTTATCGAAAATCAACTGATGAAATTCAGACATTGCTTTTCAATTGTCTTTCAACAAAAAATTAGAGGGAAAAAAAAAAAAGCTAATGAAACTGGCCAGACCAGAAGTGATGGTGCTCCTAGAGAAGGCTGAAATAATTTGACCATAAAGTCAGATTACCAAAGTATCCATCATTTTGTCCACTTGTATATTTACATGGATGAAGAGCCTTTGTTTGTTGCGCTACAGGGACCTCCTTTTATTTTATAGGTTTATAATAATTTAGCTTTATTTCTAGAAATTAATATTTGCTTCTTGAACAGCTGGTGGATTATGGTATCTTGGAATCAACGTTGCAGGATTTTCAGCTAAGCTTAATGGACCTTTGCCTTCTTTCAGTCTTACAAACTGTTCGTAGGTAATAAAAAGTTGTGTTGTCCTGGGAAGTAGGTCTAAAGGTGTCCTCCCAACCTTTGACCGATCAATGCTTACGTGAACATGCAAACTTTGCCCACCACCCACCAGCTGCCACGCTGGAGCAAATAGATTGGGGATTCTTTGTTTAGTCAAGGAAGTCAGCTGACCTGTAGTCTTGCATAATTTATGGATCTGGAATGAAATGCCTTTGGTTTCTCCTGATTCATTCAGGAACATTAGTTTTCAAATATTTTACCTTTAAAGGATTATTTCTATTTTATGGGCTGTCATCACTTTATAATCTGTGGGGATCTCCACCCGTCCTGACATTGAAGGGGCTGCGGTGCTGAATCATTGTTGGTTGGGGGCAACTTTGGGCATTTCAGTTGATCAACTTTTTAAAGGGGCAATGCATGTGGATTAGCGCTGCAGCCTTTACAATGTTTGCAAAGCTAACCTGCAGAACTTCTATTACGTATCTGCGAGTAATGAAGAGGCCACAGTGCTCAGCGCATGGCCCCTTAAAACAGCTGACCAACAGAGAGGTCAGTTGTTGCCCGCCCCCAATCCACAATGATTTGAAATTGATGACCTACACCCTGTTTCCCCGAAAATAAGACAGTGTCTTATATAAATGTTTGCTCCTAAGGACAAGCCAAGACTAATTTTTAGGGGATGTCTTATTTTTCAATGAACAAGAATTCACATTTATTGTTGAACAAAAAATCAACCTGTATTAAAATACTGTAGTGATTTCATCACAAACATCAGCATGTCTTATTTTTGGGGGATGTCTTATTTTCGGGGAAACGGGGTAATACCCCATTAAGTAAATATCTGAATTCCTGTCCATTGTACTGACACTTTAATTACAAACTAAATGTTATCCGTCTTGCCAGGGCTGGTCATGATTGTGTATATGGTGGCGTACGCTTCAGTGTACTGTTGCAGGTGTATATCACGTCACAGTAAGGCTATGTTCACATGGCTTAAATTGGGATGTATTTCGCCGCGTACTGCATTTAATACGTGGCGAAAACCGTCCCAATAATTACGTTAATCCACAGTTCTCATAGAGATAAGTGACATGTCAATTATTCACGTCGTTTACGCGCCGTGAGTAACGCATGTCTATGGGGTCGGCGGGCTGCTGCCCACCCCCCTCCCCATGAGCTCCCAACCACACGGCGTAATTGCGGGCCGTAATTAAGCCCCGCAATTATGCCGTGTGAACTTAGCCGAAGAGGCTGGATCTAGATGATGACTTGAAAGTTCCATTTTAAATTTTTGATGCTAGTTGTTGGAGCATTCAGTGTTTCTAGTGTAATTTACTGGTGTTCGTTTTAAAAGAGCTATCCATAATGACTTTTTAAATAAATTTATGCTGATTCTCGCCTCCTGTCTTCACCTCTGTTTCAGCGCTGCCACTGTCCGCATTCTGCCCAGGTCTTCTGTTTGTCCCTGGTCCGTACAGTGGGGATATCACCACTGCAGCTGTGGATTGGCTGCAGCAGTCTCATGCTTTGCTGACATCACCATTCAGAGCCCTTTACTTCTGAACAGTGATGTCAGCCAATCAGCGGCTGCAGCTGCGACATTCCCACTGCCAGGACTGGGTAGTAAACAGAGGACCGGGGAAAACAGGAGCAGGGTCAGAATGGAGCGGAGCATAGAGGGATCTCTTCTTGCTTGTTTTAATTTTATAACTGCAGCACCTGCATAAATTTTGTTTTAAAAAAAAAAAAAAATTAGAAATCCCCTTTAAGTCTGTCTGTTGTTTGACACCATTTTTGTCTCTTTAGTTCCATGTACAAAGATTCCAACACTCTTCACCTTCCTGCCGAGCGCTTCTCCCCAGTGCGCAGGTTCTCCGATGGAGCTGCCACAATCCAAGCGTTCAAGGCTCATCTGGAGAAAACAGGACATCAGAACAGCAGCATCAAACAGCTACAACAGGTACCAGATGGGTAGCAGCCAACATGCCACACGGCGACTCTGTCATGGAATAGGGTCTTGGATGCAGATTGAACTATGGTACTTGCCCTTGGCATTTGTGTGTTCTCCACCTATTTGTGTTGGTTTATACGGGTGCTCTGGTTTCCTCCTACAGTCCAAATCGCAACAGATTAATTTGCTTCTTATAAACCGTCTCTCATAGAAGAGGTTTTGCCAGGGTAATGAGTATTGTGAAGAGTAAATCAAAGTTTGTCCGCCAACATGTCAGATTCTACCTGGATATTAGAGATGTTCTCATTTAAAGAAGTTGTAATATTGCTAGACTTTACACATCTGTTCGACTGATGGGGTGTCACCCAATATCAATGAAAACAAAGCAGCATAGCCCCTTCACCAGTTTACTGGTGTGGGGTACGTCTAAGTACACCGGCTATACAGGCAAGTGCAGCCTTTATTCAGGTAAATAGGGCAGTGTTGCATGTCCTTGAGTAGTGGGTATTTGGAATCTAAAGATAAAACTATGAGTGAGCTGTAGCTCTTAAAGGGGTTTTGCCACAAAGTGAGTTTGTCTGCTCAGAAGAGAAGATAAACAGGCAGCCTCACGGAGGAAAGGGAGGGGGGCTGAGAGAGAGCAAGGAAGCAGGGAGCGTGTGCAATGTGTACTCAAATAATGACATTACATCCAGTGGATTTTCTATACAAAAGAAACAGGATCTTTATCCACAGTCCTTAGCAAGCTCCTGTATGTTCCCTGTCATCAGATAAGAAGTGCAAACATGCAAGCGCAGCCAGATCAGCTCCTCTGGTCGTGTGTAATGTAAACTTTCAGGAAACTAAGGGCTTCTGATTAAGCCTGTAGCTGTCACAGGCTTCACTTTTTTTAATGACATATATTTAGAAAAGTGATTAAGTACCCATTTTGGAGGATCCCACGTCAACATTACATCGTGGCCAAACCCCTTTAACTAGCACTGCAGATGCTTTATTCTGAGGGTTGACGGGTGATCCTGCAGTCAGGAATTGATGACCTATCTGTAGCATTGCTCCCTCACCACTTCTGGTTGGAAGACATCTTTAAGAAATACATTCAAGGTTTCCTGCTACTTTTAGGAGTGTGTATATCATCAAATTGACTGCACTCAGAAGTCGTATAATGCAACAACACAAATTTATTCGTGATTTCTCTACAGGCTCCGGAAAAATTATAATCAATATCCGTGACTATATACAATTTGACGTTTCGGTCGTCTGACCTTTTTCAAACAGTCACATAGGAGGAGGTATACAGACAGGTATGTATAAGGGCTGTAGCGTATACCTCCTCCTGTGTGACTGTTTGAAAAAGGTCAGACGACCGAAACGTCAAATTGTATATAGTCACGGATACTGATTATAATTTTTCCAGAGCCTGTAGAGAAATCACAAATAAATTTGTGGTGTTGCATTATACGACTTCTGAGTGCAGTCAATTTGATGATATATATAGAAGATTTCCTGACTAAGCACCGCATTGGACAGATTTCGAGAGGAGTGCGTTTCCATTTATTATATTATTGGACTTCTAGGAGTGTGAGCAGTTGCAGAAGATGTATGGCATACATATGGATGAAAGGCTGCTGGAGCATACCCAACAGCAGCACGTTATGTACCAGCATGAGCATCAGCAACACATCCTGCAGCATCAAATCCAGGTAAGTCACTTTGTTTTTCTCTAAAGCCGACTGTTCACACTCCAAATCTGAGGAAAACTGCTGCTCAGGTAGTAGAACTACTAGTGCATCTCAATTAATTAGAATATCACTGAAAAGATCATTGATAATAATTGTAGTCAAATAGAGAAACCCATACATAGTATAAACTCATTACAGGTGTAATATACGGTAATACATTTGTGAGCCCTATAACAAATAAAAAGATAGTCCTGGAGAACCCCTTTAACTCCTTAACGACCGCCCACCGACTTTTGACGTTGGCTGGTGCGGGTCGTTTGTCTGCAGCGACGTCTCTTGGTGTCGCTGCAGACATCGGAGTTTGCAGCGCCCGGGGCTGCAGCTGCGCTGGGATAGGGGCTGTACTACACAGCCCTGATCCCAGAGCATCTCCAGGGAGCGGCAGAAACCTCTGCTTCCCGGTGCTTTAACCCTTTTGATTGCGGGGATCGTCACTGAAGCGCAATCAAAGGGTTTCCCTGCTCTGTCGGGTGATCAGAAACGCCTGGTGACCCGACAGAGCCCGGGAAACGGCTGCACAGTCAGCCCTGGGGACCTAGAGTAGCCCCAGAGCTGTCTGTGTAACAAGCCAGTGACCAGGACAAATTGTGTGCTGTCCTGATTACTGCCTGTGTCAGACTGACACAGATTATAATGTATTAGCATATATGAATATGCTAATACATTATGAAGTGTTAAAAAAAAAAAGAAAAAGTAAAACAGTTCTCCCTTCAGTGTAAAAAATTAATAAAAAAAATTATAAAATAAAAAAATATTTAATAAAAAATAATTGTGCATACATTACACACACAAACCCGACACATTAGGTATCCACACAACCGTAATAACCTGTAGAACTAATCTAACAAGTTAAGTGTGAAATGTGAATGGTGTAAAAAAAATAAAAAAAAATATGCAATTATTTATAAGTGAACCTAAACGATTCCCTCATAAAGTACAACTTTTCACGAATAAAACGAGGCCTCATACAACTGCGTCATTAAAAAAAAAAAAATTACAACTGTTGAAAGGAGGCAAAAACTAAAAAAATTTTCTGGTCATTAACTACTTTTCAGGTGTTTGGCTTAAGGGGTTAATTGTCAATGATCTAATTTTTTGAGATG
The DNA here is from genome assembly GCA_025379985.1 of Phyllomedusa bahiana. NCBI lineage: Eukaryota > Metazoa > Chordata > Amphibia > Anura > Hylidae > Phyllomedusa > Phyllomedusa bahiana. The sequence goes on from JAODAL010001855.1 coordinate 104,966, forward strand.
CACTAGTAACTACACCTTCTGTCAGAGGTGAGTTGTGGTGATACATGAGGCCTGATGAAAAACTTCTAGTTATGTATTAATGCTCTGCTCTCCAATTGATTTATGAGATTGGCATCAATTATTGGATGGCAAAGTTCTGGTGAGATAACCGGCTCAGCGTCTCCTTTTGGTTCCTGTTTAGGATTGTATCCGCCCTGCACAACCATCGCCTCCTCTCCAGTCATCGACTATTGTACCTGCTTGTGAGAATCATCCTGCTCTCCATACACACCAGCTCCAGAGGTATTGGGAAAAGGGCTGGACTAAATCATTCTGATACTTCTCAAGTTACGTTTATCCGTGCTTTAGTAAGAGGATGACTTGTATGGAAAAAAACACTTGTTAACAATCAGGGTTTAAGATCGTGATCTGTCTCTCTCCTCCTCTTCCTCCCTCTCCTATCCTTCTCTTCCTCCCTCTCCTATCCTTCCCTTCCTCCCTCTCCTATCCTTCCCTTCCTCCCTCTCCTATCCTTCCCTTCCTCCCTCTCCTATCCTTCCCTTCCTCCCTCTCCTATCCTTCCCTTCCTCCCTCTCCTATCCTTCTCTTCCTCCCTCTCCTATCCTTCTCTTCCTCCCTCTGCTGTCCTTCTCTTCCTCCCTCTCCTATCCGTCTCTTCCTCCCTCTCCTATCCTTCTCTTCCTCCCTCTCCTATCCTTCCCTTCCTCCCTCTCCTATCCTTCCTTTCCTCCCTCTCCTCCTATCCTTCTCTTCCTCCCTCTCCTCCTCCCTCTCTTCCTCCCTCTCTCCTATCCTCCTTCCCTTCCTCCCTCTCTCCTATCCTCCTTCCCTTCCTCCCTCTCTCCTATCCTCCTTCCCTTCCTCCCTCTCTCCTATCCTCCTTCCCTTCCTCCCTCTCTCCTATCCTCCTTCCCTTCCTCCCTCTCTCCTATCCTCCTTCCCTTCCTCCCTCTCTCCTATCCTCCTTCCCTTCCTCCCTCTCTCCTATCCTCCTTCCCTTCCTCCCTCTCTCCTATCCTCCTTCCCTTCCTCCCTCTCTCCTATCCTCCTTCCCTTCCTCCCTCTCTCCTATCCTCCTTCCCTTCCTCCCTCTCTCCTATCCTCCTTCCCTCCCTCCTCCCTCTCTCCTATCCTCCTTCCCTTCCTCCCTCTCTCCTATCCTCCTTCCCTTCCCGCCTCTCTCTATCCTCCTTCCCTTCCTCCCTCTCTCCTATCCTCCTTCCCTTCCTCCCTCTCTCCTATCCTCCTTCCCTTCCTCCCTTCCTCCCTCTCTCCTATCCTCCTTCCCTTCCTCCCTCTCTCCTATCCTCCTTCCCTTCCTCCCTCTCTCCTATCCTCCTTCCCTTCCTCCCTCTCTCCTATCCTCCTTCCCTTCCTCCCTCTCCTCCTATCCTTCTCTTCCTCCCTCTCTCCTATCCTCCTTCCCTTCCTCCCTCTCTCCTATCCTCCTTCCCTTCCTCCCTCTCTCCTATCCTCCTTCCCTTCCTCCCTCTCTCCTATCCTCCTTCCCTTCCTCCCTCTCTCCTATCCTCCTTCCCTTCCTCCCTCTCTCCTATCCTCCTTCCCTTCCTCCCTCTCTCCTATCCTCCTTCCCTTCCTCCCTCTCTCCTATCCTCCTTCCCTTCCTCCCTCTCTCCTATCCTCCTTCCCTTCCTCCCTCTCTCCTATCCTCCTTCCCTTCCTCCCTCTCTCCTATCCTCCTTCCCTTCCTCCCTCTCTCCTATCCTCCTTCCCTTCCTCCCTCTCTCCTATCCTCCTTCCCTTCCTCCCTCTCTCCTATCCTCCTCCCCTTCCTCCCTCTCTCCTATCCTCCTTCCCTTCCTCCCTCTCTCCTATCCTCCTTCACTTCCTCCCTCTCTCCTATCCTCCTTCCCTTCCTCCCTCTCTCCTATCCTCCTTCCCTTCCTCCCTCTCTCCTATCCTCCTTCCCTTCCTCCCTCTCACCTAAGTTATCTTGAATTGATAGCATTTTCACATTTAGTTGTTTTCTTTTATGCAGATTCCTTTTCAAACTTCATTGGGAATCTGCACCATAGTTTACACTTTGAACTGTTGAGGATTTCTTTCCATATGGATTTGAAATCCCCAATGCAGAAAGAAAATAAGTGATATGCGGAATCTCATTGGGAAGCATATATTTAGATAAGGAGGATCCACATTTGAAACAGGAGAGAGCAAAGTGAAAGTTCATTGAGATCATATCCTTAGGGCATGTTCACACAGCGTTTTGGACGAGGTTTTCTGAGCGTTTCCTCGCCCAAAACCTCGTCCAAAACGCCCCCAGTTCATTTAATTGATTCTTATGTAAAACCACGTTGTAGTTCACACATGATGAAGTTTTTACACGCTTCTTTGGAAGCAATGAAAAATAAGTGTCATGTCAATTCTTGAAGGGCGGTTTTTTGGTGCGGTTTTCACTGCGCTTTTTGTCTTGGCTATTCATTTATGTGCGTGAAAACGTCGTCCAAAACCTGATCAAAGCCTCGTCAAAAACCTCGTCTGAAGAAGTGTTTTTCAGGCAAGGTTTTGATGTGGTTTGGGCGAAAAAAAACTCTCCGAAAACCTCGTCCAAAACCGCCGTGTGAACATGCCCTTAATGTGACAATACTGTCAAATATAGTTCTTTGCATAAATACTTTTATTTCCTAAGAATCATGTCCTGTAAAGATTCTTACATTTTTACTGTGTGGAAAGAATTGCATCTTTGACCTGTCCTTTTGTGTCCTATTTTAGATTGCGAATCCAGCCTTCCAGTCCCCCTCCAAATCCAGCCAGCAACCACCTCTTCAGACAGCCAAACAGTAGCCCCCCACCATCTTCCAGTGCCATGCTCCAGACACATGGTGTGTGGCTTATTGTTATATAGACACATATATACATATATATATATTTTTTGTTCTCACTAATTTGCCTTTTTTCCACTTTTAGGGGCCCAACCTTCCACTCAGTATCAAGGGGTGCCAGGTCATGCTGCTCTTTACCAGCCTTCTAACAGTGGCTCTCCTCCACCTAGCATTACACTGCCACGTATGGGCATACAGCAGCAGCCGAGCCAGCAGCAGTCAGCGCAGCAAGTCACCATCCAGGTGCAAGAGCCATCCGATATGTCAGGAGCTGCACGGGGTATTCCTATTAGTACTTGTGCCAATCACATACAGATGCAGCAAAGGGCATCCCTTATGGCGTCACTGGGCAGTTATACTCACCGACCTCTGTCCAAGCAACTGAGTGCTGACAGTGCTGAAGTGCACAGGTACACGACTGAAAATATGCAAAGCTTATACTACGTTACTAGATTAGATGCTGGTTTATTATATTCCTTTTGTAACCTTTACATGTTTTAAGAAACCTTTCCTCCTATAATGGAAAATACAATATTCAATTACTTCTGCATCGGCTGCTGTAGAAGAGATGGGCAGATATAGATACTTCCCCTACAAAACAGAATATTCACCCAAGGTTTAAGGATGGCTTTTTCTTGAGCAAACCTTTATCAATAAAGGGGTTGTCTGTGATGAGGCTCTCATTAAAGGGGTTTTGCCACAATCTCATTTCATAACTCCTGTATCCAGCTCTTCAGCTCTGTGTGCTCAGTAGGGGGCATGTGTGATTTGTTTGAATTGCATATCATGTGACCCAGCAGGATGACATCACCATACCGTTTCTCTCTGTAGTCAAAGAAAGGTCTGTTTATGTATAGCATTGTGAGTAGCTGAGAGGTAAAGTTTTTGCTTCACAGCACGAGGGTCCTAGGTTCAAACTCCTGCAGGAACCAAACCTGTGGATTTTTTTTTCTCTTTATCAATGCACAGACCTCATGGAGGTTTCTTTTTTAATTTATTTGCACTGTTTGACTAATTACGAAGGAATACAGAGGACGGGAGTAGAGTGACAGCTCCTGGGGTTTGAACACTCAGTAGCTGCCAAAGAGGAGAGGTGACGTCTGAGCATGTGCGACCAGGACAGAGGAGCTCTCAGCCCTGGTCGTATCCCCTGGAGACGAGCTGTAAACAATGGATCACTAAGGGGCCGTTCACACGGCACAGGACAAATACCGGCCGTTTTGCGATGAGCGGAGACCAGCCCTCCCCCCTCCCATTGAACAGCACAGAGTCCGTCCGGAAACCGACGGAAGATTGTGCATGTTCCAATGTTTTGCCGCCGGTCCGCCGGCGACAAAACAGTCGGGCGGAAAACCCGTGCATGGGGACTTGCTGCACGGGTTTCCATAGAGCACAATTGTGCTCATTTTCGGCCGGTTTTTCAGGCGGTCTGAAAAACCGCAAACCGGCCGAAAACCCGTGCCGTGTGGACATGCCCTAAAGGAGCAGCTAAAACAGAAACCGTGCAGAATTTTTATTAATAATGAATGGTGAAAATGTTTATTTCATTTGCAAGCTTCCCACGTTAATTTTACTTCGTGGCAAAACTCCTTTAAGCTGGGTCTACACATTGTGCTCACTGCACACACCGAAAAGCAAGCAACAATAAAAAAAATATAAAAAGCACGGGTTTTTTAATTGACCCAAAACTCACCTGTGTTCCACATCGGAGTTAATTATGAAAACACTTGTATGCCAAAAAAAAGCATGCTTTTTAATGTGTTTTTTAATTGCATACATGTTCAGTATGCATTTACAGCAGTTGAGAAATGCAACATAAGAGCCCAGCCTATGCCTGGATTGTCACATTGCAGTTGAAAAATGCAACGAAATAAAGCAAGTAAACACCATTTCACCTGTGTTTCAGTTCAGAGTTAAATCAAAAGAAAACACCAGTTCAGATAAACATTCATTAAAACACAATCATCTTTATTGGAATCCTTTAAAATCTTCCATGGTATACAGTGTTTCGGATGACTCCATCCTTAGTTGTAACCTGGCTATGACTATGGACTGAGGTGTCCGAAACGAGTCAACTTACAACTAACCTTTACACATGAGAGAGTGCTAATATAATGTACCATGGAAGACATAGGTTGTGCCCCCCCTTGCAGCACAAGCTAGTGTCAGACCTGCTGTTTCCAGCGCTGTGTCCCTTATTCTGTAAGATGCAGCATTTATCCCTCAAATCTTATTCATGAGCAGGTGTTAGCCCCGTCCATCTGGCAGTTATTCACATGTTTCTACCTATTCAAAGTAATAGGTTTATCAGTTGAGTTAGGCGGGGCTAGCCTCAGATGGGCAGGGCATGAAAAACTGACTCTTTGTTTGACTCTTTTTCTGACTGAAAACTGCAGATTTGAGCACTAAATACTCGAAAACTCCAGCATCTTACAGAATAAGGGACACAGCGCTGGAAACAGCAGGTCTGACACTAGCTTGTGCTGCCCTCAGCAAGGGAGGCATAATCTATGTGACATTTTCTGTTTAAAGAATTCCAATAAAAATTACTGTGTTTTAATGAGTGCTTTGCTGGATCGGGAAGCTTGTGTTTCCTTTTGATTTAGTCTTGTCTATAAAATTATCTCCTCCTCTTCTGGGTGATCTGACCTTTTATTACTTTTTTTACTATCCAATTCAGGGTTAGTTAAAAAGCCACCTGCATTAAAGGGGTTGTCTCACTACATTTATTTGTCTTTCCTCAGTCCTGTTTTCTCATTTTCATTTTTGAGTTCAGGGACCGGTTTACTGGCTTCTGGTTGCCTGCAGTTATGAGCAGGTTGAGGGCACCAGATCTGTATCTATTGTAACCAGTGCTGGCAGCCTATCAGGAGAGAGAGAGAGCAGGTCTATAGCTATAGCAACCTGAGAAGCTGATGCTACTCATACAAGAGGGGATATCTAGGAATAGATAGGACACTGTTAGGCTAAGTTTACATGGCATAATTGCGGGGCGTGAGTATGCCCCGCAATTACGCCAGGAGCTCACGAAGATTGGCGCGTACCCCCACGGGGCGAGGGAAGCCGGCAACTCGCCGGCCCCATAGACATTCATTACAAGCGGCACGTATTCGCCACTAGTAATTGACATGTCACTTCTCTCCCCGTTCGCTGTATTGCACGAGTGGGGAGAGGAGACGTAATCCATAGTTCTCTGAGGACTGTGGAATGCCATAATGACTGGGGCTCATTTCGCTCGTATTTGAGCGCAGTATGCCGCGAAATGCGCCCCAGTTTAACCCGTGTGAACATAGCCTTAAAGGGGTTGTCTCACTACGAAGATCATAGTTGAAAATGTGGGGACCAAAAATCTAAGGATGTACGTCCTTGGTTACTATTGGCAAAGTGCTACGGTTTTAGAGAACGGGCTGGTTTACATGTGCTTAGCAACGGTGTTTGTTTACTGGTCAGGGAAGCATTCTGTCCTGCCCAGGTCGCGCACATGCAAAGGAAAGGCAGTGAAGAGGAGGGGCAGGGATGTGTGTATTGGCAGGCAAGGAGGAGAAGCAGTGAGAGGACATGCAGGGGGGTTGTGTGTATTGTATCCTCTTCACTGCCTCTCCTCCATCCCTGTGGCTGCCAATACACCCTCCCCCGCTCTTCACTGCCTCTTGTCCCTGCATGTCGCTGCCAATACACACAACCCCCCTGCAAGTCCTCTCACTGCTTCTCCTCCCATGCCTGCCAATACACACAACCCTGACCCTCCTCTTCACTGCCTTTCCTTTGCATGTGCACGACCTGGGCAGGACAGAATGCTTCCCTGACCAGTAAACAAACACCGTTGCTGAGCACATGTAAACCAGCCCGTTCTCTAAAACCGTAGCACTTTGCCAATAGTAACCAAGGACGTACATCCTTAGATTTTTGGTCTCTACATTTTCAACTATAATCTTCGTAGTGAGACAACCCCTTTAATGGACACACATTGCAGAGTGACTTGTTCTCTAAAGATCTTTAACATAAAAAGCAATCCTTGTAGTGAGACAACCCATTTAATAAAAATTTAGATGCAGCTGAAAAACGCTGCGTGAGAAGTGAGCCAAAGGCTGGGGGATGCACAGATATTTTTTGTAACAGTCCATTGGACTACAGATGCCACCAAATAATTAAATCTGTCTATTAAGCAGTTGTGCTGCGAGAGGTATTCGTGTAGCCCAAGTATAAAGAGTCTCTCTCATGACAAGTCTTTGGGCAAACAGCTAATTTTGCTGGTGGAAGTTTTTAGTGGTGTCGTTTTTAAGCCGTTTGCGTACTGGGGCATTTTATGAACTGTTTTTTGAACCATGAAATAAGCTGCGTTGAGGGGAATTAATAACTGATGGATTTTTAATTCTTGCCATTTTTTGTCTTGTGTCTCAGCTTGAATGTGGGCCGCTTCTCTCCCTCCACCAATTATGATCAGAGCCACCTACATCCCCATGTGTTTTCTGAACAGCCAAGGCCTCCTCCATCAGGATACACAAGCCAAGGAAGTGCAGGATACACTCCTCCTGGTGCTGCTGGTTTTTCGCAAGCCTTGACAGTTCCTCAGCTAGAACAATATCCTGCTTTCAGCGCTACTCCCCAACAGAATTACCCCCCATCAGCGCTGCAACAAGCACTGCTCTCGCCGACGCCTAGCTCGTACACCAGACATCACCAGCAACTGCCGCACATGCTTCAGGGTCTGCTCTCCCCACGGCACTCTCTGACGGGTCACGCGGATGCACGCTTGCCCCCTGCAGATTTCATGCAGCTTATCAAACAGCACCAGCAACAGCAGCAGGAGCTGAATGAACTGTTCAACCAGCACCTGAGTCAAGTCGATGCCGGCAACATACCCTACCAGAACCCCTCTGAGCCCGGCTACCACCATCTCCTTCAGATTCGAGCACAAGAATGTATGCATCAGGCAACCCATGCACCAACAGCACCCAGGTTTCACCCGTCGATGTTGCATTCGGAGAGCATGGAGGAGGACGGCTCTGGAGAGGGACACAGGATGAGTGACGGAGAGACTCTCAGAGGTTTGAGCAAACCCCTGCAGGAGAGTGGACATGACGACACAGAGTCTCTTCTGGGTACAATGAGAGAACAGGAGTTGAGTGCACAGCAGTATCCGCCACAGACTTCTTACAGTCGGACCAAGCTGGCCAGCAGAGGTAAGCTGGAAGTAGTCTTTGCTGTAGAAATACCAGTGCGTCAGCTATCATGGTGATCAGTGGTTTACTGCACTTTCTGCTCGTCTTGATATCTTTATGACCTGTTATCCATCTGCCTCTTGGACTTTCAGCAAGCAGCTGGTCACAGGCTCTATGCATACTCGACCATCAATTTGATTAACCCATTCTGTTTGAGATTAGTAGACTTTAGGTTTAAAAGTCATTCTGTTAATACAGAGGGATATTTATTTTGGATTAACCACACACTTATCATTAGACTTCTGTACTGCTGTAACAAAAAGAAGTCAATACCAGGTGACTGGAAAAACACACAGACCTTCCGGGGCCATTCTCAAGCAGTAGGACTACAGGGTGCCATGCTTGTTTCATATTCAAACACCAACAAAAGACTTTATATCTGTTTACATAGTAAGGGGGGACATAATATGGTTTAAATACATCAAAGGTCAATATAGAGATCTCTCCCAAGATCTATTTATACCCAGGACTGTATCTAGAACAAGGGGGCATCCCCCGTCTTGAGGAACGAAAGTTTCTACATGAACATAGAAAGGGATTCTTTACTGTTAGAGCAGTGAGACTGTGAAACTCACCGCCAGAGGAACTTGTCATGGTGAATTCGCTAACAGAGTTCAAAAAGGGTTTGGATACATTTCTAGATGTAATAATAGAACAAGTTATAGTGACCGGGGTTCTGGAGAAGGGTCTGGATACGTTTCTAGATGTAATAATGGAACAAGTTATAGTGACCGGGATTCTGGAGAAGGGTCTGGATAAATTTCTAGATGTAATAATATAACAAGTTATAGTGACCGGGATTCTGGAGAAGGGTCTGGATACGTTTCTAGATGTAATAATGGAATAAGTTATAGTGACCGGGATTCTGGAGAAGGGTCTGGATACATTTCTAAATGTAATAATATAACCAGTTATAATGACCAGGATTCAGGAGAAGGGTCTGGATTCATTTCTAGATGTAATAATATAATAAGTGATAGTGACCAGGATTCTGGAGAAGGGTCTGGATACATTTCTAGATGTAATAATATAACCAGTTATAGTGACCAGGATTCTGGAGAAGGGTCTGGATGCATTTCTAGATGTAATAATAGAACAAGTGATAGTGACCAGGATTCTGGAGAAGGGTCTGGATACATTTCTAGATGTAATAATATAACCAGTTATAATGACCAGGATTCAGGAGAAGGGTCTGGATTCATTTCTAGATGTAATAATATAATAAGTGATAGTGACCGGGATTCTGGAGAAGGGTCTGGATAAATTTCTAGATGTTATATTATTACAGGTTATAGTGACCAGGATTCTGGAGAAGGGTCTGGATAAATTTCTAGATGTAACAATATAACAGGTTATAGTGACCGGGATTCTGGAGAAGGGTCTGGATACATTTCTAGATGTAATAATGGAACAAGTTATAGTGACCGGGATTCTGGAGAAGGGTCTGGATACATTTCTAGATGTAATAATGGAACAAGTTATAGTGACCGGGATTCTGGAGAAGGGTCTGGATACATTTCTAGATGTAATAATATAACAAGTTACAGTGACCAGGATTCTGGAGAAGGGTCTGGATACATTTCTAGATGTAATAACAAGTTATAGTGACCAGGATTCTGGAGAAGAGTCTGGATACATTTCTAGATGTAATAAAAGAACAAGTTATAGTGACCAGGATTCTGGAGAGGGGTCGTTGATCCAGGAATTTTTCCGATTGCCAGATTAGAGTCGGGAAGGAATTGGCTTCTACCTCATTGGGGTTTTTTTTGCCTTCTTCTGGATCAACAATTTATCACAACAGGCTGAACTGGATGGATGTCTTGTCTTTTTTCGGCCTTACAAACTATGTAACACCCAGAAAAATGGGCTCAAACCCTCCCACCCCATACTGCTGAAATGATAGCATAATTCAAGCCAAAGAAGCGTTTTATGATACAGGCCATTTAACCTCTTGGATATCGTGGTCAATAGCGACCACACATCTAAAGGGTTTGTCCTCCATTTAGTCCCCGCTGAGCGATCGCAGGTTGCCTAACAGTCTGATAAAGTGCCCCTGTCTGTCTGTGACTTGGACCTGACAGGCTTAGTTACTGTTTGCATAATACATTGCAATACAGTCTTGTACTGCATTGTATTATCACAGCGATCAGTTGAGCCTCGAGTCTAAGCCCATATTGGGACAAATGTAAGGGAAAAAAATTTAACTCATACCACCGTTTTCTTGTTGCAAATGACAATCACCTCAAAGAATTTTTAAGAAGCATCAAAGTTACGGCTTTCTGGATATAAATATGCAAAACCATTTTTTTCTTATTTGTAAATGTACTAAAACATAAAAAAGCTGTTTAAGTTTGGTATCGTTGTAGTCCTATCGACCCATAGAAAAAAGTTAGAGGTTGTCTCACTACAAAGATTGCTTTTTATGTTAAAGATCTTGCAAAAACAAGTCACTTTGCAATTTGTCTATTAACAGTGTCCTACCTATTCCTAGATATCCCCTCTTGTATGGGCTGCATCAGCTCCTCAGGTCGCTATAGCTACAGCCCTGTTTGATCTATCCTGATAGGTTGCCGGCGCTGGTTGCTATAGCTACAGACCTGGCTTCTACTGCAGCCTAGTAGAAACCAGTAAACACGCCCCTGAATTCAAAATGAAACCAAGCAAACAGGAGTGAGGTAAGAAGAATCAGTGTAGTGAGACAAACCCTTTAAGATGTCAATTATACCACACAGTGAGCACTGTAAAAAAAAACAAACAAAAAAATAAAAAACTACCAGTGTTGTGGTGTTCTGGTCATCATGTCTCAAAAAGACAAATTAAAATAGTTAAAAAGGACATATGTACCACAGACTGGTACCAATGAAACCGTCAACTCATCACGCTAAAAAAAACAACCTCTAACACAGCTCCGTCAACAGAAAAATGAAAAAGTTATGGTTCTCAGAATATGGCAATGCAGAAACCAAGTTTATTGATGTTTTTTTTTTATTTGTTTTAATTGTGTAAAAGCAGTACAACATGAAAAAACATAAATTTATTTCTCTGTATTAGTATCAAACTGAAAAGTAAAGCTTACGTGTTATTTATACCACACTGTAAAAATAAGAAAAGCTACCAGGAGTGCGGTATTTTTTTTTTATTTTTTTTTTTTATATATATAATCTCCCCTCCCAAAATCTGGAATTAAAAGCCATCAGTCATGAACCTCAAAGTGGTACCAATAAAAGCATCAAATCATCCTAAGCTCTGGCAGCTTTGTATGCAGGATAATAAAATTATTCTCAAAATATGGTGATGCAAAAACATGTTTTTTAAGTGTTCTTATTGTATAAAACCATCATAATATATATGGTAAATTTGGTACCGACCTTCATAGTAACCCCTTAAAGGGGTTGTATCATATTAAATGGTCTTCAGAATAAGGGGACAGTGAAAACAAGCAACTTTGCAATTGGATGTCATTAGCAAAGCTGCCTTGTTTTCACTGTCTCCCTTATCTTCGTTTGGTGTGAACACTTGTTCCCCAGTGCCGGTCGGATTCCTCCTCCTTTCGTTGCATTGGCTGTCGGCTCTACCAATTTACATTCTGTTTGGCCCCCGGTCGTATTCACAGGAGCGCGCATTCCTGCCTCTCTCACTCAGAATAAGGGCCGGCAACATTTCACTCTGCAGTTAGCAGCTCCACAGTAACAATGCGGCTTCTTCTACAATCAGAAAAGAGCAGAATTGTACTCGGTGCCTTAATGCTCCTGCGTGTAAACATAGAAAAATAAGACTGCATAGGGAGAGAAACGACACAGTGACGTGGACTCAGACAGAGAGGGGGGGGAGCACACTGACTCGGGAGCGAGCATGAACAGTGAAGGGGGGGTGATGTCACCCCCCTTCAGTTAAACACCCAACTGGTAGGGGAAGAAACGCCCCTGGATTTGAAGAGCTGAGAAACTGAGATTACATTGAAACACATGAACTGATGACGTGATACATCCCCTTTAAGGACCAAGTGATTTTTTTCCGATTTGTGTCATCGCATTACATTTCTTTTTCTTTCACCTTTTGAGAGCTTGTTTTTTTAGATGAGCTTCATTTTTTAATGCTGCCGTTTTGAGGTTCATAAGTTATCAATTAATTTTTATTAACTCTTTCAGGAAGGACTAGTGAGAGAAGCCATAAATTCCGCCACGGGGTTTTTTTTTTTTTTTTGCGCATTTCAAATGTACAGCATTCACCATGGAGTTAACCTACTGTGATAACTTTATTCTATGGGTCAGTACGATTATGACAATACCACATTTCTATAATTTTTTGACATTTTTTTTTTCACTTTTGCACAACAAAAAAACTTTTTATATAAAGATGTTTGTGTGTCTCTGTATTCCAAGATCTATAACATTTTTATTTTTCTGTTGACAGATGTGTGAGGGCTTGTTTGTTAGTCTATTACTGACTGAGAGTACAAAAATCCATTGTTTAAAACATAACCTTTAATATTAAACTTTAAAATATTAATATTTTAATATAGTTTGATATATATACACTTCAGAAGGTGGTCCAGTTTTACATGTGACATAGACGAACAAAAGAATCTTCCTATGTTATGCCTATGATTCCACCAAATAGGTAGTCACTTGCGATTTCAAGGTCTTCATCTGGGTCTCATGGTGGTCTTCCAGTAGATACCAACTCGTTACTCCTGTACTCCAGTATACTTTTCCGGGGCAACAGAGGGAAAAACTCAGTTTTCTGAAGGACCACTCTCTCCCTACAGAAGCCCCTATTACATCCTCCAAAAATAACAGGGTTGTCGCCCCAAAAGGGATGGCCCCGTGTACTGGAAGACTCGCCCTATCCAACCCTATATTAGCCTGCTTGGACAATTTCTTCCAGTACCTCCACAAAAGGTAGAGCTACCCAATGCATGGGTGGTGGAGACCCTTTAATTCTGAGGCCTCTGGGTGATTCAAATGGCAAACACATGGGATGTTTCCAAAGACTGCAGAATCAGGGTAATCCGTATTGAGTTGCATTTCTCTGTTAACATCCACTGTTTTTTTTAGTAAAAAATGGATTACAATGAAAATATGCAAAAAAAAAATTTTTTTTAATTCCTGTGAAATACATAAACTTCTCAAATGCTGTTTTGAATACTTAGAGGGGTGCACTTTGGGGTGGTTTATGCAGTTGTCTAACATACAGGCTTCTCGAAGCCACATCAGAACTGAACTGGTCCCTGAAAAAAATATCTTTTGCTACAATATTTAAAAGCCACCTAATGTATTAAAAAATGCTTTTAAAAATGCCAACTTAACATAGACGTAAATGAAATGCTAGTTTAAAAAATATTTTGTGCGGCATGTCTATCAGTCTTACATGCAGACATTTTTACATTTTAAAAATGGTTAATTTTTTTTTCCCAAATTTTAACAGAATTTTGCCATTTTTCATAAATTGTATCGACCAAAATATATTGGTGTCTTTAAAACACATTGTGTCTAGAAAAAAAAATCTCAAAATCACCTCAATAGGTAAAAGCAACGTTATTCCCACATAAAGTGACTCATAGATTTGAAACTGGCTGCGGTGATAAGGTATTAAAGCTTTTGAGAGGCAGGACCAAAGGGGTGTGGATTCTGAAACTGTCTCTTATCCTCTGGGACAATATCGGGAGGAGAGTATTCCAAATTTCGATGTAGGTATTTTGGAATAATACTGATTATACTATTTTAGCTAAAAGAAACAACGCATTTTGTGTAAAAACACTTCCTCAGGTCCCACTACGGATGTCCTGCACTGAATTTATAACAACCAGTATGGTTTGGGGTTGTACCAATTTTGGTAAAAGTTATTTAGAACATATTTGACAACTCCTTAAAGCCTAAGCTTTACACATATGGACAAAATTGTAAAAAAAAAAAGAACCCACAATCGTTACTGAAATAGCTAGTAACTGACCAAAGTAATACATTTAAAGGGAACCTGTCACATAGGTTGTGCCCCCCTTGCTGAAGACAGCACAAGCTAGTGTCAGACCTGCTGATCCCAGCGCTGTGTCCCTTATTCTGTAAGATCAGGGGTGTCAAACTGCGGACCTCCAGCTGTTGGGAAACTACAACTCCCATCATGCCCACTGTTATAGATTATATAAATGCACGATGGGAGTTGTAGTTTCCCAACAGCTGAAAGGCCGCAGTTTGACACCTGTGTGTAAGATGCTGTAGTTTTAGAGTATTTACCCCTCAAATCTTATTCATGAGTGTTAGCCACGCCCACCAAAGGCTAGCTCCACCCACTGACAGTTATTCACGTTTCCGCCTATTCAAAGTAATAGGTTTATCAGTTGAGGTGGGCGGGGCTAGCCTCAGATGGGCGGGGTTTGAAAAAAATTGACTCTTCGAATGACTCCTTTCTGGCTGAAAACTGCAGATTTGAGCATTAAATACACGAAAACTCCAGCATCTTACAGAATAAGGGACACAGTGCTGGAAACAGCATGTCTGACACTACCTTGTGCTGCCCTCAGCAAGGGGGTCATAATCTGTGACAGGTTCTCTTTATATTTACTGAAAATCCACTAATAGAAATCAGACATTACTTTTGAATTGTGATCCAACCAAAACATATGGGACCCTTCTTGGATGCTTTTAGCTGTATGTTTTGAGACTGGGACCAAGCTTTATTGACACTGGGCAGCTCATTTTGCTTCAGAATACCTTGACAGTACCATGCACGGATTCAAGATACCCTGTGCCAGATGCCACAGAGTATCTCCAAAACATAACGGATCATTCTTCATGTTTCACATTAGGTGCAATGTTCTTTTCTTTGTATGCTAATTTTTGCACCTGTGAACATAGAGCTTATGAGACTTGCCAAAAAGCTCCAGTTTTGGAAATTTTCTCCAGTTCTGTAAATGAGCAGACTGACCGATTACAAACTTAAAGAGAACATGTCACATAGTTTTTGCCCCCCTTGCTGAGGGCAGCACAAGCTAGTGTCAGACCAGCTGTTCCCAGCGCTGTGTCCCTTATTCTGTAAGATGCTGGAGTTTTCGTCCCAATTTCACATAGCCTAAGTCGCAAGTATGGTTACACCAGGACGTTGTTCTTCTGCAGGTCTGTTAGGTTAGATCTTTAGAGCTACACAGGGATGTCCTTGGTTTGTGGGAAGGACAACTGGAACACGGAGACTACCGCAAAAAAATAATCCTGAACGTGGGCTATTTCTGTGCTTTTTCCACTTGAAATTCTTCACTGCTATCCCCAGCATGCTGGCATACATAAAGCAGGGCTGTGGAGTCGATGCCTATTTTGCAGGAGTCGGAGTCGTCATTAAAGGGACCGACTCCGACTCCCAAAATATATAGTAAGTTGGTCCAGTTAGTTCGATGCAGTGCAAAGAGCAAGAGGAATTTGGTCCGGCCAGTGTTACTGCTCCCATATCTTCAGCCTCATCACATGAGTGTAATTGATGACATGGAGCAGGCAAAGCGCTGCCCCAGGGGAAAAGATTCTGCTCTCATCGCAAACAGATTTCAGCAAAATTTTTCACCTGCTTTCAAAGAAGTAGCAGAGATCCACCATTCATCAAAACTGTGGCTCAGGCAATTCCTTTATACCCTGAAATTGTTAGAGATGTTGCCCCTGTAGTCACCGCTTTGCTCCCAAGTTAGTGTAGAGAGGCCGTTCTCTAGCCTGGAAATAATGAGATCAGATGTGAGGTCATGTATGCAGAATCTGATGGAGGCAATACTATTTCTCAGAACAAATTCAGAAACTCCACAAATCTTCCTGCAGTTTTTTGCATATTTACAATTTTTTTGTGTTCTAAAGTCATATCCAATAAATATATTGTACACTGACAAGCAAAATGGTAACAATGTTTTAAACTTTTGAGATTTTCAGGTTCCACATCTCACCATCCACTACAGCTTTGTACATGAGGCTACTGTAATTTTATATACAGCCATCTTACCTATCTACATAAATTTGACTTGCAAGTATTTAGCATCTGCTTAGTTCTCAGATTCTTTCCTGTAACTGCATTGTTACTGTTCTGCTCCTAAAAATCAAAATGTTAATTTGTCTTATTTTGTTAGTATTTGGGAAATACACCATTTGGTTTTCAATACTGCCTGAATCCTTCTGGGCTCTGAATCAGATTCAAGCATGTCTTAACCAAAATCTGATCCCAGGTCTCTTCTACACATTCCCAATGTTGGTGCAGACTGGACTTGGATACAAGCTTTTTCTTCAACTCTACCCACAAGTGTTCAAAACATTGTTACCCTTTTGCTTATCAGTTTCTGTTCTACCTAAATAGATTGATTATTGTATCATAAGGTGATAAACAGCCTGATGTTACCATTTTACTACAGTAAAGTTATCACTTAAACATGCGCCATGTATGAGGGAGTCGGAGGTTTGGGAAATTGAGGAGTCGGGGCTTTGGCTTGCCGACTCCACAGCCCTGACATAAAGTGGGGATTTGGCAGTGTATGGCTTTCCTGCAGTTCTGCAGAATCTGAAAAAAGAGAAAATAGCCAGCTCCCCATTCTATGTAGCGGAAGTTGCACCAAAAATTACTCTGTGCTGAAACATCCATACAAGAAGAATCCAGGATTCCCCCAAGTTAAAAGTTATATTTTATTTATTCCATTAAAATGAACTATCCACAATGTGTCAGATACTTGCTGACACTTTGCTGTCTGCCGTATTTGCTGTATCTGACACTTTGCTGTCTGCCGTATTTGCTGTATCTGACACGTTGCTGTCTGCCGTATTTGCTGTATCTGACATCATTGCTGAAACTGCGTATTTCTGTACTGACACATTGCTGACTGCCGTATTTGCTGTATCTGACACGTTGCTGTCTGCCGTATTTGCTGTATCTGACACGTTGCTGTCTGCCGTATTTGCTGTATCTGACACGTTGCTGTCTGCCGTATTTGCTGTATCTGACACTTTGCTGTCTGCCGTATTTGCTGTATCTGACACATTGCTGTCTGCCGTATTTGCTGTATCTGACACATTGCGGATGTCACATTTTAATGGATGAAGTAAAATATAAGTTTTAACTTGGAGGAAACCTGGATTTTACTCCTACAGTCATAATTTTCACTTTGTTCTGCAGTGAAGATGTGAATTCTGTTGCCCCTTCATCCTGCTGATTGTGGAGGTCCTGGGTGTGGAATCCTCACCTGTCATGCATTGAACACCAACCTTAGATGTAGTGCCTGTGTGCATTACATTAATGCTGATCATCTCAATTGTGTATGTGGGCCAAACAGATGAGAAAAAAGTCAGATTGGTCTTGTTGGCTGCCAACATGCTTTTGAACCATGATTTTGCTAGAAGTTGAGCCTCGGCTTGTCTCCCATTTCCCTACTTAAAGGGGTTTTTGCCACGAAGTGAGTTCCTTACCTCTTATCTGATCAGGAGAGAAGATAAACAAAGCATGTAGTGTCATGAATGGCTGCAGGGGTGAGAGGAAGGGGGCTGAGCAGGGAGCGTCTGCAATGTGTATTCAGATAATAACATTACATCCAGTGGATTCTCTATACAGCAGACAGCCTCATACACTACACTTTTGTCCCCAGCCCCTTGCAAGCTCCTTCATGTTCCCTGTCATCAGATAAGGAGTGCAAACATGCAAGCGCGGCCAGATCAGCTCCGGTCAGTGTCCTGGTCGTGTCTAATGTAAACGGTCAGGAAACTAAGGGGTACTGAGCAAGGCTGTAGCTCTAAGTCTTCACTTTTTGTAATCACACGTATTTAGAAAAGGGATTAAATACCCATTTTGGAGGATCCCACGTCAAGATTACATCGTGGCAAAACCCCTTTAATAAACATGTTTATATGAACTTGTGTAGTTATGCAAAAGTCAGAAGAAATGGCTGACCGCTAGATGGACATTTGGCCAACAGTAATTTACTGACTATAGCCAGTTTCTCCTGATTCCCTACATTTAGGGTATGTTCACGCGGCGTTTGCTCCGTATGAACATACGCTTTTGGATGCGTGTTTGGGTCCGTCTAGAAGGACCCAAACAGGCATCAAACAATGAGCAGTGGGTTTTATACTGCTCACAATGTAAAACACGCATTGGCCTTCACATGAGTGATCGCCGATGCAGGTTTACATTTAGTCTTTCGGATCCATTCGAAGAATTGACATGTCAGTTCTTGGAGCGAAAGATGCAGCAGGAGCCCTATTATACAGTATAGGGTGCATCCTGCTGCATCCAACATGTATCCAAACATGCAGCTGAGTGTTGGATCCGCTCAACGCTACGTTTCTGGATGAGATTTTCGGGTTCAACACGGACCTGAAATCGTATCCAAAAATGCAGTGTGAACATACCCTTAAAGAGGTTTTCTTAACCCACTGTTGTACTGAGTTTTGCACTTTTTCTCCTAAAGCTGTGGGTGGTTCTACAGCATTGATTAGATATTTAACTTCTAGCTCTGACAGTGCAGGCGATTTGTTCTCTCTAACAAGATTACAGATAAAGCCATGCTTTTCAGTCTTCATAGCACTTGTACCGTTTGTTTAGTGAAGCTGATCCTGTTAGATATAATAAATTTGCTATGCATCTCGGTCCCTCAGTGGGGTGACGTCACTCGCTGCTAATCAGATTACAGGTGTCCCTGTTCTCAGCTAATCAGATAACGGACGTCGGTCTGGTATGCAGGTAACCATAGAAACTTGTGTTCACTTCAGAGCACATAAGAAAAACGCTCTTATCTCTATTGACCAATGTATTCAGAAAAAGTCTCCATTTATCTGTCCCTTTATGTTGAAAGCTAATCTTTCAATACATTCAATGGTAGCAGCAATGTATAGCTGACAGCTGGGTCATGTATTCAGATTTAGAGCTTTGTTTTTTTTCTTTTGTATGTGGTAACAATAATGCGATGCATATTCATTTTCTCCCTACCCTAGAACCCGGATCTTCGGTAAACTGCATGGACAGAGTTTCCCCTCCTCACGTCATGGAAGTTCCAGACCATAATGGTGTCCCCTACCCTCCGAGAACCTCCCCCAGTGAGCATGCCCGTAGCAGGATGTTGCAGCGGCACCACACCATCCAAACCAGTGATGATGCCTATGTATGTATATAGGAGTGTGGGGTTATAAAAGGAGGGGATCATAATTGTAAGGAAACTTTGTACCAACTAGATGCCAATACATGACACCTAGTCTCACAAAATTTCAATTGGAATTGTAAAAATCAAAAAGTACCCCAAAAAGAAAATTCCCTTTAAAACATACCGTTTAATAAACACATCTAAAAATGTTTAACTCCTTAACGACCGTTCACCTACTATAGACGTTGGGCGTTGCTGCAGATAAAGGAGTTTTGCGGCTCCCAGCGACGCAGCCGAGTTGGGAAGTGGAGGAAACCTCAGATCCCCGGCGCTCAACCCTTTGATTGCCGCGACATAATGAAAGGGTATTCCCCTGCTCCGTCGGGTCATCGGTACTTCCGGTGACCCGATAGAGCCCGGGGAAGGTCTGTATAGTCAGCCCTGGGAACCTAGAGAAGCCCCAGGGCTGTCTATATAGGAAGCCTGAGGTCAGGGCACACTGTGTGCTGTCCTAACTACTGCCTGTGTCACCTTCTGACACAGAAGGTAATGTATTTGCATACATGAATATGCTAATACATTACTAAGTGTGAAAAAAGTGTGTTAAATAGTTATCCCTTAGGCTATGTTCACATGGTTTATTCACGGCATAATTGCGGGACAGATTTCGCCCGCAATTACGCCGTGTGCGGGGGGAGGCAGCTCGCCGGCCCCATAGACATTCATTATCCACGGCGCGTATACCGCCGTGATAATTGACATGTGACTTTGGATACGGAATCCATACTTCTCTATAAGAACTGTGGATTAGCGTAATGACTGGGACGGATTTCACCCGTAATTCGCACAGTACGGCGCGAAATACGGGCTGAAATCCATCCCAAGATAAGCCATGTGAACATTGCTTTAGGGTATATTCACACTGCGTGTTGCGGCACGTTTAGTATACGCGGGGGGGTTTTGGAAGTACGCGCTGATCATTGTTAGCGGTGCGTAAGCGTCGCAAACAACGGACATGTCACTTCTCTCCCCCGGCGTGCAATACGACCGTATTGTACGCCAGGGGATACGTGGCATAATTCATAGTTCTCTATGAGAGCTATGAATTGCCGTATTTGCGGTGCGCATTTTTCCACGTGTAAAGCGCAAATACGCCATGTGAACATACCCTTACTGAGATTTAAAAAAAAAGTAAAAAAAATAAAACTAAATATTTAATAAGAAAGTTATTGTGCATACATTTCATAAAGAAAAATAAAACTGCACATATTAGGTATCTACAAGACCGTAATAACCTGTAGATTTCATCTAACAGATTATGTAGTGTGAAATTTGAATAGTGTAAAAAAAAAAAAAGACTTTAGCGGGTCATTACCAAAATACATTGAACATAAGCTTGTCAGTCACCTCACCACCTTCTGGATGCATCTGTAATCCACCTGAGTAACCGTAAGGCTAGATCTAGATCCACACAGCAATTTGACGGCTGGAAAGCTCCGCTGTTTTTTGTGAAAAAAGCGATCAGATTCGGATTCCCGGCAGCACAGTACATTAGGGCTGTGGTAACTCGACGTCCGTCCCACAGAATACAGAACACGTTCTATATTCCGCCAGTCGGTTTTTGGTTTAGGAGAATCCATGCTGTATAGACTACAGCACGGATTTTCTATTGAAGTCTACACAGCACAGAGTATGGTTGGTGTTTCAGCGGATTCAAAATACTGAAGCCGCTGAAAAAAACTGTGCTGTCTAGACCCAGCCTATCATCTCTCCAGACAGTCAGATTTGGCTACAATAGTTTCTGCATCCAAAAAAATGTCTGAGGCTATGTTCACACGGCATACTTGCGGGGCGTAATTACGCCGGGACTTCGGGAGCTCACTCCCGCGGTGCGGGGGGGTCGGCAGCCCACCGGCCCCATAGACATTCATTACTAGCGGCGCGTATTCGCCGCTAGTAATTGACATGTCACTTATCTCCCCCTGCGGCGTATTGTCCGAGCGGGGAGAGGAGGCGTAATACATAGTTCTCTATGAGAACTGTGGATTACCGTAATGACTGGGACGTATCTCGGCCTGTATTGAGCGCAGTACAACGCGAAATACAGGCCGAAGTACGTCCCATTTTCACCTGTGTGAACATAGCCTTATGAGGAAAACGGAGGGGAGAGGGGTGTTATCTCCCTATACTCATAGAACCCTAATCAATCCCTTGGTGAGGTAACCACCCTGATAAGAGCGACCCCGCTATACTCCTCCCAACACTCCTTTTGTTACCCTATATTTAAGGTTGTCAGAAAAAATCCGAGTTGCCTAATTGTCAATTAAAGCTCTCCCAGACACATTTCTCATGGGGTAGAGTAACAGAAAGGTGGGACCCACTGCTGGGGAACAGACACCTTTCTGTTACTCTACTCCCTTTTTTGTTTACCCCAGTCCAATCTGGAAGTAAATGAGCCCACTGATGAACAGGATGAGAAACGCATCTCGGTGAGCTTTAATTGACATCTAGGCAATTCATATTTTTTGGCAACCTTAAATATAGGGTAACAATAAGAGTATTAGGGGAGTATAGCAGGGTCTGCTCTTATCATGGCGGTTACTGCGCCAAAGGATTGATTAGGTGCCTACCAGTATAGGAAGAGGAACCTACTCCCTTCTGTTATCTTCATTAGACATTTTTGTGGATGCAAAAACAATTCTATCCAAATCTGGCTATCTGGAGAAGTGATACAGATACATACAGAAGAGGTTGAGTGAGGGGAGTTGCTTAAGCAGCTTATGTTCACTGTATTTTGGTAATGACATAATAAACATTTAGATGTATTTGTTAAAAGGTACGTTGTAAATGTATTTATTTTTGGGCATTTTTCAACTGTACACCAAGTTTAAAGTCGCAGGTTCATATGTGAAAGAATAGATGTTGTGTATTTTTAGGTGCAACTGGATAACTTGTCTGGTTTGAGCCTAATGGCAGGTAAAGCCCTAAGCTCCGCTCGCATGTCTGATGCCGTTCAGAGCCGCTCTTCACTCATGGGAAGTCAACAGTTCCAGGATGGAGAAGGTGAAGGTGAGCACCATGCTTACTGCCTAGTCTCTAATTGCAATTACTCTTCAAACATTTATGGTCTTTACTTTCTGCCTCACTTTGACAGCGACATTTTCTTCCGTCTTTTCTTTTTGTCGTTATGTGCTTTTTATGACTTTCTCCAATGTGACAAGTGTGCATTAACAGAGCGCTCTCTATCTGCTATTATTTAAACAGATTGTGAGGGATCTCCTGAAGAGACAGAACTATCGGTGATCAGCGACAGTGGGCAACATCTTTCCACTTCTTGCTACCCTGCTACCATGCTGTTGGGGTACAAACACACCGATCTGAATTTCAGCATGGAGCAGGCAGGAGTGTGAATAGAGGTATGAAATCCCACACATATATATACGGTTTCCAGGATTCTTGACCTACCTGATAAATGTTTGATCACTTGTGGGTCCACTGCTGGGACCTCAACTTATGACTAAAATTGAGGCCCCGGGCCCTTCGTCGTTGCTCACTCTGCTTGCGCAGCAAGGAAGTCTTTGAATAGAGCAGTGGCCGAACATGCGCACAGCTGACCGAGACCAACGAAGATACCAGAGTGCTGTAATTGGCTGTATTAGTCGGTCCCATAGACTATGAATGGCGTTTTCAACCTCTGTTCCCTTCAACTAATTTCTCGCTGCACAAGCAGAGTGGGATATGATGGAGACTGTGAGGGGGTTTCCCAGTGATCAGACATTTATTACCTATGCTTTGGATTGGTGATAAATGTCTATAGTTGGATAGCCCCTTTTAAAATAAAAAAAAATGATGCCGTCGTCCATTGTAATCTATGTGGTTTGTTCCATCGAGAATATACAGCACGTTGTCTGAGCTGGTGTGTTTAGGAGTCACAGAAAAACCTTTCCTAGAAAGCAATATTATCTATATGGATTTGGAATAACAAACCAGTCACTGAAGAAAAATCCTAAACAAATCCAAACTCTAAAATATAACTTTTAATATATACCCATAAAAAGATGCAATACGCATCTAAATCTATCCTAGTCAAAATTAAATCTAAATATACACTCTATCCCTACCTAATATTCCTACACTTATCCTTAATTAGACCAAGTAATCGTCCCGATAAGGACGGCCTAGTCTCTGTGGGCTCACCCTATTAATACTAAATGTCCCTATCGACTACCAAAAATATTGGCAAATATATATTTCTATACTGTCTTTAAAGATACATTAAATCAGCAACCAGACACAGTATCACTATTCCTATAGAGTCCTATACCAAGTACTCCAAGAGCTCACAATCCACTGATAAGGACACTGGAAATTATTTCCCTTTTTTCTCCCTCTTCAATTAAAGGGTCAATACTATATACATTGTCCATGTAGGAAACAAAAAGAAAGCACATTTATGCAACATCATCTTAAGATACATCAAACCTTATCCTCGACGCGTTTCCCCCCCTCCATACTGCGGGGTTCATCAGGAGGATCTCTTGGGGGACAGTTGCATTGACTCAAGATAGTAGTCTCTTTGATAAACTGTTTTGTTTCCTACATGGACAATGTATATAGTATTGACCCTTTAATTGAAGGGGGAGAAAAAGGGAAATAATTTCCAGTGTCCTTATCAGTGGATTGTGAGCTCTTGGAGTACTTGGTATAGGACTCTATAGGAATAGTGATACTGTGTCTGGTTGCTGATTGAATGTATCTTTAAAGTCAGTATAGAAATATATATTTGCCAATAGTTTTGGTAGTCGATAGGGACATTTCGTATTAATAGGGTGAGCCCACAGAGACTAGGCCGTCCTTATCGGGACGATTACTTGGTCTAATTAAGGATAAGTGTAGGAATATTAGGTAGGGATAGAGTGTATATTTAGATTTAATTTTGACTAGGATAGATTTAGATGCGTATTGCATCTTTTTATGGGTATATATTAAAAGTTATATTTTAGAGTTTGGATTTGTTTAGGATTTTTTCTTCAGTGACTGGTCTGGTGTGTTTAGGGCAATTTTGTTTAATCTTTTGTTTTTTGGGTTTTTTTTTTTTTGGGGGGGGGGGGTGCAAAGTCCTGTCTCTCATACTGAACTATCAGATTCGTTTTTGAAAGACAAAATTCTAATAACATAGAAACTTGTGAAAATGATGCCCGGAATAGTCCTAGAATAGCTTGTCTGCCCTTACATTAGTTCCTATGATATATGTTTATTCCAGGCAGTTTTACATCCATTTACTGGTAATTTTCTAAGCGTCTACTACTCTTTCATTAAAACAAAACTTTTTTTTTTTTTACATTGCTTCCAATCGACTTCCAGCTGCCATGTTAACTGATCGGCACCCCTTAATCTCCCCCGGGGTTGCCAATCAAAGTGAGTAAGAATGCGTGGCACCCAGGGCTGTGTAGTCTGAGTCTGTGCCTATTTTGTCGGAGTCGTCATAAAATAGACTGACTCAGACACCCAAAATATATAATAAGTTGGTCCAGTTAGTTCGAAGCAGTGCAAAGAGCAAGAGGAATTGGGTCCGGCCAGTGTTACTGCTCCCATTCCTTCAGCCTCATCACATGAGGAGTGTAATTGATGACATGGAGCAGGCAAAGCGCTTCCCCAGGGGAAAAGATTCTGCTCCCAGGGCAATCAGATTTCAGCAACATTTTTCACCTGCTTTCAAAGAAGTAGAAGAATTCAACCATTCATCAAAACTGACTGTGGCTGAGGCAATTCCTTTATACCCTGACATTGTTAGAGTTGTTGCCCCTGTGGTCACCGCTTTGCCCCCAAGTTAGTGTAGAGAGGCCGTTCTCTAGCCTGGAAATAATGAGATCAGATGTGAGGTCATGTATGCAGGATCTGGAGGCAATACTATTTCTCAGAACAAATTCAGAGACTTCACAAATGTTCCTGCAGTGTTTTGCATATTTACAATTTTTTTGTGTTTTAAAGTCATATCCAATAAATATGTTTTACACTGACAAGCAAAATGGTAACAATGTTTTGAACTTGTGACTTTCAGGCTCCATATCTCTCCATCCACTACAGCTTTGTACATGAGGCTACTGTAATTTTATACACTGTCCTCTTACCGATCTTATACATAAATGTAACTTGCAAGTATTTAGCATCTGCTTAGTTCTGCAGATTCTTTCCTGTAACTGCATTGTTACTGTTTGGCTCCTAAAAATCAAAATGTTAATTTTTATTATTTTGTTAGTATTTGGGAAATCCACCTTTGGTTTTCAATACTGCCTGAATCCTTCTGGGCTCTGTATCAGATACAAGCAAATCTTGACCAAATTCTGATCCCAGGTCTCTTCTACACATTCCCAATGTTGGCGCAGACTGGACTTGGATACAAATACAGCTTTTTCTTCAACTCAACCCACAAGTGTTCAAAAGATCAAAACATTGTTACCCTTTTGCTTGTCAGTGTCTGTTCTACCTAAATAGCTTGATTATTGTATCATAAGGTGATAAACAGCCTGATGTTACCATTTTACTACAGTAAAGTTATCACTTAAACATGCGCCGTGTATGAGGGAGTCAGGAGTCGGAGGTTTGGGAAATTGAGGAGTCTGAGTCGGGGCTTCGGCTTGCCGACTCCACAGCCCTTGTGGCACTGTTTCTCATTCATTTAGATGCTGTGGCTGCTTCTAAGGCCTCATTCACACGGCTTATTTGGGCACGGATTGGCGCCGTACTCCGCGCCGGATTTGCGCTGCAGTACGGCGCCAATCCGTCGGAGTAATTACGGTAATCCACTGCTCTCATAGAGAACTATGGATTCCGTCTCTTCTCCCCGCTCGGCCAATCCGCCGCGGGGGGAGAAAGTGACATGAACATTATTTACGGCGTGTACGCGCCGTAAACAATGCATTGTCTATGGGGCAGGGAGCGGCGCCCCCGCCGCGCTCCGGCCCCGCCCCCGTCCCGCCCCTTATTCACGGCAGATTTGTGAGCTCAATACGGCTCACAAATCCGTCGGGAATAAGCCGTGTGAACACGGCCTAAAGGGTTAATCAGCAGGGAACAGCTTAGCAGCTGACACCAGCTTTCTATGTAGTGGGTTTTACAGAGTTATCCTTCTACATAGAACCTTAGTGGTACCAGGACATATAACTACGTCTTGTTTTGGTAGCAAGTTGAAGGGTTATTCCCATCGCAGCCAGTTCTGATGGTAGGGCCAATTACTATAAAGTAAGCAATTTTCAAAATTCATGGTACTAAAATTATGTATGCTTTACCTACTTCTTTTACACCTTCAGCTTGCTCTCTTATCTGCTTAGTTACGGACCACCACTGTATGCTTTCAGTTATGGCCAGTTATGCAGCGTTTCTTCACATTTTGACCCTGCTACTCTTTACTTCAAAAAATGGTTAGTAAAGGCAAGTCGAGCTGCGATGATGTCAACGCACCGCTTGTACATATGTGCATGTTCCCAATGCTGCTATTTGAACAGTTCACACAGTGGTCGGTAAACATGGAGACGAGAGCAAGTTGAATGTGCAAAGAAGGCCTGTATTAGGTAAATCGTACAAGTTTTTTTTTTAATAATATACATTTTGAAAATTACTTTACAGTAACTGGCCCTTCCAGCAGAACCTTATGTAATGGGAATACCCCTTTGTAGGGGTTTTGCCAAGAAGTGGGTTCCTTACCTCTTATCTGCTGAGGAGAGAAGATAAACTCAGCATGCAGCATCATGGGGGGAGAGGGAGGTGGGGGCCAGAGAGTGAGGAAGCAGGGAGCGTCTGCAATGTTTACTCAAATAATTACATTACAATCAGTGGATTCTCTATACAGCAGACAGCCTCATACACTGCACTTTTCTCCCAAGTCCCTCCCAAGCTTGTTCATGGTCCCTTTCATCAGATAAAAAGTGCAAACACACAAGCGCGACCAGATCAGCTCCTGTCAGTGTCCTGGTCGTGTCTAATGTAAACTGTCAGGAAACAAAGGGGGACTGAACAATGCTGTAGCTCTCAGAGGCTTCACTTTTTTGTAATCACATATATTTAGAAAAGTGATTAAATACCCATTTTGGAGGATCCCACATCAACATTACATCGTGGCAAAACCCCTTTGCGTAGTCTGGCCAGGATCTGTCAAATCCTGCTCTGATAGGGCAGCATAAACAACCTGATAGGTTCAGTTGTCATGGTAGTTAAGGTAAGTTTCTAACTAGTCTATGTTAGGTATTTCCCTTTAAACTCTGGCACAATGCAATCAGAGCTAACAGTGCCAAGACTGTGTAGTAAACCTCTAAAGAAGCATTTATGCTATCTACAAAACATGAAAAAAAACTTTGAGATTCTTAGTTCACATTTTTTGATCAAAACTGTTTAAGCCACCCCGACTATCAACGGGATCTCAAATCAGGTGGTCCTACTCTATTTTTACCTCTCACTTGAGTCCAATTCACACTTCTCATTTGGGTCAACAGACCTCCATTATCCAGAGAGAAAAAAAACACCAGCTTTATAAGCATACTGCACTGATCTAGCAACCTGTGGAGGTGGGTGGGGTGCAAAGAACCAAAATGGAGGCATCCACTCCTCCCTATGAGAGTTAAAAGCAATATATGCCAAGTACAACGTATGGTTCTGCACAAAAAAACATTTCTGAAAAACACAATGTGAACCCGGGTGCCACTGGCATGGTTGTGGTATATATACACACATTCCAATATCTGTGGCACACTATCAGCTAAAAGGGCTATCAAACAACATGGAAACCTCTAAAGAAGCATTTATGCTATCTACAATACATGAAAATACCTCCATTTTGGTTCTTTGCACCCCGCCCACCTCCACAGGTTGCTAGATCAGTGCAGTATGCTTATAAAGCTGGTGTTTTTTTTCTATCTGGATAATGGAGGTCTGAGGACCCAAATGAGAAGCCTGAATTGGACTCAAATGAGAGGTAAAAATAGAGTAGGACCACCCGCATTGAGATCCCTTTGATAGTCAGGGGTGGCTTAAACAGTTTTGATCAAAACATGTGAACTAAGAATCTCACAGTTTTTTTCATGTATTGTAGATAGCATTAATGCTTCTTTAGAAGACTTTGTAGGATCACAACCTATTAATCAGGGGAATTGTGATGGTCTGCGGTAATTTGTTCATACATTTCACGGAGGAACAACAAAGGAATAGCACAATACAGGGTTCTGGGAAAAGCTGCTCCTGCATTGTTATCTTATGGAAAAGAGGAAACTGTAAGCTGACCGTTCCTCTTTACTGCTGTGCATTACTGCTTGCTTAATTGTTGGCAACAACTTTGCTAGGAGATTTACCATGATTCTCCCTATTGTTTCTAGGATTCCATCAAGAAGCAAGAAGGCCCCATCTTTTGACACCAACAGTATCTGCAGCTTGAACGCCAAATTTCATCTGTATTCCTTCCCCGAACTGACTTGCCATGCCCTACCACATCACAGACTAATTCTTAACGTGCCCCTCCTAACAATTTTTTTTTTTTTTCTTTTTTTTTGGTAAACCTTACTCCATTCGGGAGTTTTGGTCATCCCAAAAGAAGGGCCGGAATTATTTCTCAAAGATAGGTCTGTGATTTTTCCATCCTTGCAGACAGTGGCAAGAAATGGTAGAATCTTGTTCAAAGACATTGTGGGAAAGGGTAATATTTGGTGGGGGTCGGGAAATATTTGGTGACTGAAATACAGAAACACCAGCAAAGAATCCAACGTAGAAGTACGGCACGTACTGTGTCAAGTGAGACTGCAGCCTCTTAGTAGTAGGGGGTTGTATCTAAGCATGGACACAGGAGACACCGGCACCTCTGGGTGACCAGTGCACGCAAGACTGATGTCCAAATGTGGCCTGGCAGGAGCAGCTAGTACCAAGGGTGGAGTGCTGTAGGAGACTTTGGCACCTGAGCGAGAGCATTTTTCTCAATACGCTTGTTCTGTCTTGGCTTACAGGGTTAAGTGTAGTCTAATGGACACTGGTCATGAATTTGTATTATGACCTCTGACAAGCTCCAGTTTTCATAAGTTGCACTATTTTTTTTACTCTGTGTAACCAAGGGCATATAGTTTTTTTTTTTTTTTTTTATTCCAAGCCAAAGATTAAAAAAACACAACCTTTCATCCCACTTGCTAAAAAATATTGGGCAGAAAGTACGTGCCATTAGGTCGTTTTTACATCTTTATTCCCTTACTAACCTTATAAATTTCTTTATATTTTCTGGGCGGTTTT
Organism: Phyllomedusa bahiana; assembly: GCA_025379985.1. Classification (NCBI taxonomy): domain Eukaryota; kingdom Metazoa; phylum Chordata; class Amphibia; order Anura; family Hylidae; genus Phyllomedusa; species Phyllomedusa bahiana. Next base: position 134,380 of record JAODAL010001855.1, read on the forward strand.
TAGACATTTATGAGCTGCCCTGTGTCTGCACTAGAATAGGTCATTGACAAACTGGACCAAGAGCAGACGGTATAGTTCTGTCTGGTACCTGAGCGATTAGATGTTGAGTAGTTGTAGATCGACCCATGGAGCTGGCCCTGTCAGAACCGAATAGTGCTATCTACTTTGCGCTACATAAGTGCCTGGGGATATAATATGTAATTCTCAAGTGGGATGTAGACAATACTATTAATATATTTTTTTAAGGACCATAGGGGAATTGAGTACAACAAGGTGGGCACCATGTTTTGCACATGATAAAGCTGCTGCCTTTGGAGAGTGTATTGGTGAGAAGATGTGCCATACAAAGTGTTTCCTCATCATTGTAGTGATTGTATTGAGTCTAGTGTAATAAGATGATAAAGAACTCTAATTTTATTTATATATTACCTGCCCGATGAGCAGCCATAGTCACATCTATGGTTGTGCGTCCATGTAGGATAAACCTACACCCTGGGTGCCAACTCCTCCTGCCCATCCACTTTCATAGACACAGATACCATGTAGTACTGATGAGGCCCTTGGGAGATTAGGCCTGGTGCAATATGCTACTTATTTTACATATGATTATTTTTTAATTTTTTTGTGTGTTTTGTCTGTCATTAATCATGATCAGAATTAACCCCTCACTGTGTGCTGGGAAAGAGTCATCTCCATCTAGCAGTGAGATGGTTGAAGTCAGATCATAAAGTGTTTCATGTGTGGTATGTGTGGGGACTGTGTACATATGTATGTGTATATAAATGTCTGTATGGATGTATATATCATGAGGGGGAGTCTGTATGTGTGTATATAAAGACATTTGTTCTTCTAGATCAGCAGCTCTTAGCCTTTCATGTTTCTGCCATGATTTTTAGCTCTGGCTTATATAGCCTGTTACAGGACTTTCTAAGGCTATGTTCACATGGCTTAATTGCGGGACGTATTACGCCGTGTGTGCGGGGGCAGGGGTCCGGCAGCCCACCGGCCCCATAGACATTCATTATTCCGGCACGAATACGCCGTGAATAATTGACATGTCACTTCTCTCCCCACTCGCACAATACTGAGACGTAATCCATAGTTCTCTATGAGAACTGTAGATTACCGTAATGACTGGGACGTATCTCGCCGCGTATTTAGCGAAATATGGCGCGAGATACGTCCCAAAATAAGCCGTGTGAACATAGCCTTAAGGGGTGAGTCCAGGACGACTGGATTTATTTGTATTTAAACAAATATGGCCTTATGTGTGCTTAGCCGCAGGTATGACCCCCTCTGCATGTGACATTTTCTTCAGAGGTCTGGCCATAAAACCAGCTCACATTTTATGGAGGCAAACAAGACCTTGTCCTGCACTATAACCTTACATAGTCTATATCTCTGCTTATTCATCACACGCACAAAGGTTCCTCAGCCACATCTCTGTTGGCTTTCTGTTAACCAGTGTTGAATTTGCCTTGTCTGATCAGGGTTATGATCCCAGGTCAGCATTTTATACCCATAGGACAAACATTTGTCAAACAGTGGCAGTAGTTTGGCTATGGCCAACTAGTCCCTTCTCTTTCTTGTAATGCTACGTTTATGCCACCTCACACACACCTCATTCCTTTCCACATAAGCTGTTCACCTCCTTCCTAGAAGAGGTGAAGGTGGGGTTGGACATATGTGACTTTTGTGATTGTTCCTGTGACGACATATATCTGAGGTGACCATATGGGCAGCTGATGTAAAGTTTTTAGTTATGTTGTATACAATGTAAAGTTTTTACATTTATGTTTTATGCAATGTAACGTTTTACATTTATGTTGTATGCAATTTAACGTTTTTACATTTATGTTGTATGCAATGTAACGTTTTTACATTTATGTTGTATGCAATGTAACGCTTTTACATTTATGTTGTATGCAATGTAACGTTTTTACATTTAAGTTCGTATACAATGTAACGTTTTTATTTTAAATTTAAAATTTTTAATTTGACGTATACAATGTAACATTTTTACATTTATGATGTATAAAATGTAACATTTTTACATTTATGACGTATACAATGTAACATTTTTACATTTATGACGTATACAATGTAACGTTTTTACATTTATGACGTATACAACATGATTAGTACTTGTTGATGCAATCTGGTTAATGGGAAGCAGAGCTGCTTGCACCATGGAGGTGTCGGGTGAGAGCAACTTGTCTTTATATACATGTATGTGTGTGTTGTCCCTACACTCCTCACCAGTTCATTTCAATTTGTGGCCCAAAGAGCCTCTCTTTTCTCTTACAAACACAAATATATATAAAAAAAATATATAAAAATATATATATATATTTGAGAAAGAAGACAAAAACATTGCACCTGCTAAACCGAGCAGGCTCTCACTGCATATCTCTCATCTGACATAAGAAATGTTCTTTTATTTTCTCCCTCCCCCTCCTTGTTTTTATTTTCATAGTTCATTTTTTTTGTCTCCCTAAATGTTATGTAACTATTGTTATTGGTAATAAAAAAAAAGAAAGAAAACAAAACCTGAAACAAAAGTTTGTGTTTTAAGAGGTCAGAATATGAGGGTTTGCATGTGGGTCCCCACGGTGTTCATTTTCTCGTTTGTTTTGCATTAGATGTCTTCTTTTGGTTTTTATCACCTTTTTTCTTTATTTTCTGCCCCGTTATCATAACACAGATATAGATCTATATATAAAGAGATTATCTATATACATGGTGCTACCCTCACTGCGGCATTTTTAGTTTTGGGTTGGGCAGATTAAATTGGCAATGGCTGAAGAATTGGAAGGTAGTGCACCGCAGACATTGGAAGACGACGAATCCTGTGCAGATGTATTATAAACTTTTAAATACCCGGACATCATTCCATAATTGTGTGATACACTGCTGTTTTGCTTGTTTAACTCAATTTGTAATCTTCCTGTACACTTTTGACAGACCTTTTGATACAATCATATAATGTTCTGGCAGCTTGGGTACCTTGCTGCAGACAGGATAAAGTTAGTGGTAACTGGTTTTGCTAGCAAAGCTTCAGCCCTTTCCTGAGGCATGCATATTGTGTTCCTATTGCGCAGAATTTTAACTTGTAGAAGCAAACTAAGGCCGTCACTTATTAATATTTTATTTCAATACTGCCGTGCCTACTCCTATTTGAGCTGTTATTTTGCCTGCCCCTTCCCTCAGTCTCATTGTATGGGAGTTAAGACACCCATCAATCCGACTCTGGCATGTGCACGAAATCTTTCCGTTTTGCTGCCTCAGAAGCGTTGCTGGGCCATGCACTGATAGATGGGACGGAGTGGTTGTAAGGACTTTTAGTGTGTCCTAGCATTCAGGTGTAGTTACCTTGAGGCTGCTACAGCCCTGATTACATATCCTGAGTGCCTTACAGCCACTTTCCAGCAGCCTCTGAGTAATTACTGGCTAACTTCATGGAGTAATGGTGGATGTTCTGTATCTTTGAGTTGCATGCTTTTTATATGCATCCTTTCTCTGCCTCTATTTTTCGATTTCTTTTCTCCTTGTTTCTCCAGCTTCTGCCAGATCTATGACTTGCTATTTGCTTTTCTTCAAAGATTGCAGGGTCACCCTTCTAAGATCACTCTATGGGAAAATAAATAATTTGCACATTGCTTATTTGACCGGTTCCCTGAAAATCGACTGCATGGGGAAATCTGTTCTTTGCCCTTGTGGGTGTTTGTGAACACAGGACATTGTGTTCACCAGCATATTAGAAAGTATTTGGCTGCTGTGCGCTTTCTTAAAAAGCGGGGGTGTACCTTGATTAGAATGTGTGTTCTAGGTTTTGCAAAGAGATAAGATCATTGAGTTGTTACACAAATGGAATTTTCTGTAAAATAAAGCTCTGGTTTAGAGCCGCTTTACAGTCAGACATTATATATTGCCCAAATGGTTGACTTCATGAGACTGGCTCTTTTTACAAGCTGGAGGATATGCTAATAACCATAAGCAATTAGCAGAATGGAGGTTCAATGTACTGTATAGTGGACTTTAGGCTATCAGCTGCGTACTGACATAATCACCATATCACCCTCCAGGTAGAGGCTGCTTAAACCTCTACATTCTGCTGACTGCTCCTGAAGCGCAACAGTGATCCAAGTTATTAGCACATCGATCCTACTTATGAAAGGAACTATTTAATTATATGTTATGGAAATGGCTATCTGAAAAATTTCCCCTGAAGACAGAGCTCCACTTTAACATCATGGTTTTCCAAATTATAAACAAGATTGTTCCTCTGTAAGTTTTCCAAAAAGTTCTCAGCAGTGGACGGATTAAAGCCTGGAAGATGCATGCATATCCAGATATCCCTTAAAGGTGTTGTCTCACTACATTGATTCATCTTACCTCAGTCCTGTTTTCATGGTTTCAGTTTGAATTCAGGGGCGTGTTTACTGGCTTCCACTAGGTTGCAGTAGAAGCCAGGTCTGTATCTATAGCAGCCAGTGCTAGCAGCCTATCAGGTGAGATCAAACAGGTCTCTAGCTATAGCGATCTGAGGAGCTGATGCAGCCCATACAAGAGGGGATATCTAGGAATAGGTAGGACACTGTTAATGGACACATATTGCAAAGTGACTTGTGTTTGCAAGATCTTTAACATAAAAAGAAATCCTTGTAGTGAGACAACCCCTTTAATGGCTGAAAATCACATGTTCATATCCTGGAGCTCATTTATTGGCTTCTTTTATGATAAATAATCATTTAGCATATGTTCACGTTACATTGTTATTATCGGTTCGTTTATCTGCATGGATGTGCTAAAAACACATACGAAAGGATTTCAATTCATGATTTCATATCAGGTCCCCCCCATTAAAAAATTACATTTGTACCCATTTGTATGCCCACCCAAGGGCCCAAAAGTGTGGTAATGCTGTTCTGTCCTCCAAAAATATGGGCAGTGATGGAAAGCAGAGTATAAAGTCAATTTTATATATATATATATATATATATATATATATATATATATAATATAAATAATATAATATATAATATATATATATATATATATATATATAATATTGTTCCCGCCAATGTCCGTTTTTCGTGTTCTTGTCTATCAGGGGGAAAAAAACAGCATCCACCAGCTGGACAGGAAAAGCGTAATGAGAACAATCCTGCGTAGCCACTAAGTATGCTGGCACCATTCAGAAGAAGGAAGAAAGATAAAAAAAATTCTTGAATGCAATAATCTGTTTCTGTCCTATATTAAGGATTTGTTAAAAACTATTTTTTTTTCTTTTCGGACTATATGACCGGTATAAATGAACATATTACTTTAAACACTTGCTTTGTGAAGGTAAAAAACTGAGTTTTTCCACTCTCCAGTACATTGTTTTAGTGTATACACATCATTCAATATGGTACATAAGTATCAACCGATTTCTACACAGGTTCACAGTGTTGCCAGAAATATACAAAACCAATGGAGACAATTACATAAGCCTCCTCTGGAGTACTCGAGGAAACGCGTGAGAAGAATGTACACCCAGGTGTGACCTGGGTGACGCAGTGTAATCCATTTTATTTTACCCTTCTAAAACAGCGGTTTTTGTCCATTATTTCACAAAGCTCTGCCGCTGCAGTATGGATACTGGATTATGAAGTACGACTGGGGAACGAACCTCCAGTTGGAGCCTGTGCTTGCTGTATGTCAGTGGTCAGCACAGAAGAGGAAAGAGCATTGCTAATGAGGCTTCTTTTGGAACATGTCCCCCTCACATGCCTCACAATTTCCAAATGTCCAAAGACGCCTAGGCTGACAAGACAGATTACCATGCTTCATTAAAAATCCAATGCACGCAGAACATTTATTTATTAATCTCTCCTATGGGTTGCTTATACAATTTACAAATCCCCCATTAATCAAGTGATCTGCCATTGTTTTGTAAGATTGGGTTCCTGTAGGGGCCAGATGCTTTAGAATTATTGGCTGTAAACATGACACACATGTATAATTAAAGGGGTTTTGCCACGATGTAATGTTGACGTGGGATCCTCCAAAATGGGTATTTAATCACTTTTCTAAATATATGTGATTACAAAAAGGAAAGCCTCTGAGAGCTACAGCTTTCTTTACATGCCCTTAGTTACTTAAAAGTTTGCATTAGACACGACCAGCAGGAGCTGATCTGGCCGCGCTTGCCTGTTTGCACTTCTTATCTGACGACGGAATGTGAACGAGCTGGCAAAGGACTGTGGAGAAAGATCTTGTCTTTTGTATAGAGAATCTGCTAGTTGTAATGTGATTATTTGAGTAAACATTGCACAACGCTCCCTGCTTCATGGCTGTTTTCTAAGCCCCCCTCTCTCTCGCCTGTGAGGCAGCATGTTTGTTTATTTTCTCTTCTGAGCAGATGAAGAGGTAAGAAACTCACTTCTTGGCAAAACCCCTTTAAGTTTTGTTTTTTCATATTATAGAAATTTTGGCCCGGTTTTCTAATAGGTTGAACAACCGCTTTAAACAGATGGTTTGCCTCCAGTGCAGCATGCGCCAATTCTGTCATTGTCTTTTGTGCTCAGTGCTCCTCATACCACCCACTCAGCTTTTTACTCCACTTTTGTAACTGGTGCAGGTGCTTTATAACTAACCTTAGCAGGGATTAAATTAAAGGAATTCTCCACTTTTTGTTGCACATGTATTATTTATGGATGTATACCAAACTTGCTGACTCTCCCAGAATACAGTATGTGAAAAGGATGGGACTTGGCCAGTCCTGTCCAAAATAGGTGGTGGTTCTTAGGCGGAGTATATGTCTTTCTGGGAGGGGACAGGCTTACAAGATGGTTAGCAAGTATGATCTATATTAGAATATCATACAATTTGCCAGCATACTTTTATGACATTCTGCTCCTACACCTGCAGTAGGCTCCTAACTAGAAAAGAAAGGTATTGACAATATTCTTGTCCACAGTAATAACTCCCATGAAGTAACAATGTGGTCTAACCATGCTGTAATAAATAAAATAAGTGGACAACCTCTTTCCTATCTCACCCAACTGATATTATTTAACCTAGAACTACAGGTATGCAAAACTTTCTTTTACATTAATATTGGAAAATGTAGTAATTTTAGCCAAGTGTTATAATTTATAAGTAAACTAATAGCAATTTAAATACTGTACAAAAAAAGCATATCAAACATGACAAAATATTGGCAACCTTCTTTTATAATACTATCAAAGCTCTTCTTAAGATTAAATTGATCACAAAGTGCCAATAAGTTATTCATTGCAGAATGTACAGCGCCCTGGAATCAATGGCGCTTTAAAATAAATAATAATAATCATTTGTACATGATCTGCCCATCACCATGCCTGACAAAACTGGAAGGTGAGGGCTATGGTTTGGAAAAAAAAAAAAATAAACGAATAAAAACTTTAACTGACAATCATCCAATAAAAAATTCAGTCCTTTTTCACCCATCACCAGAGATTTTATACAATTTTAATATACAGCTGATACCAGAAGTTTCCTTACACTATATAAATATACACATATGCATGTTTTTCTCACTATCTGACATGAAATGAGAATAAACCTTACCCATTTTAGGTCAATTAGGAACCAAAATTATTTATATTTGCCAAATATCAGAATAATGAGAATTTTTAAGGCATTTTTATTACTTTCTGCGAAGTCAAAAGTTTCCATACATTTCATTAGTATTTGGTGGCTTTGCCCTTAAACTGTATGACTTGGGTTAAACGTTTTGGATCCTTCCACAAGCTTCTCACAATAGTTGGTAGGAATTTTGACCCATTCCTCCTTACAAAACTGGTGTAACTGAGCCATGTTTGTAGGCCGCCTTGCTCGCACCTGTCTTTTCGGCTTTGCCCATAAATTTTCAATAGGATTGAGATCAGGGCTTTGTGATGGCCACTCCAAAACACTGACTTGGTTCTCCTTAAAGCGGTTGTCTCACTACATTGATTCATCTTACTTAAGTCCTGTTTTCTTGGTTTCATTTTGAATTCAGGGGCATGTTTACTGACTTCTACTAGGCTGCAGTAAAAGCCAGGTCTGTAGCTATAGCAACCAGTGCTGGCAGCCTATCATGAGAGATTGAACAGGTCTGCAGCTATAACGACCTAAGGAGCTGATGCAGCCCATACAAGAGGGGTAATCTCAGAATAGGTAGGACACTGTTAATGGACATATATTGCAAAGGAACTTATTTTTGCAAGATCTTTATCATAAAAAGCAATCCTCATAGTGAGACAACCCGTTTAAGCCACTTTGTAACCAGTTTGGCAGTATACTTCGAGTCATTGTCCATTTTGAAGACCCATTTCCGCCCAAGCTTTAACTTCATGGCTGATGTCTTGAGGTGTTACTTCAGTATTGCTACATACTCATCTTTCCTCATGATGCCATCTATTTTGTGAAGTGCACCAGTTCCCCTTGTAGCAAAACAACCCCACAACCTGATGCTGCCACCCCCGTGTTTCTCAGTTGGGATGGTGTTTTTAGAATTCCAAGCTTCTCACTTTTTCCTCCTAAAGTAACAATGGTCTTTATGGCAAAACAGTTCAATTTTAGTTTTGTCAGACCACAGGACATGTCTTCCAATATGTTGGTATTTGTTCCTGTGTGCATTTATAAACACTAATCTGGCTTTTATAGGTTTCTTTTGGAGTAATGGCTTCTTCCTGGCCAAGTGATTTTTCAGGCTATGTTGATAAAGTACTATTTTCACAGTGGATTATGACACAATCTTCCCAGCTTCCACCAGCATTTTCACAAGGTCTTTTGCTTTTGTTCTTGGGTTGATATGCACATGTCTGACCAAAGCACGTTCATCTCTGAGACACAGAACCTGTCTCCTTCCTGAGCAGTATGATGGCTGGACATTCCCATCTTGTTTGTATTTGCGTATAATTGTTTGAAGAAAATTAACGAGGCACCTTCACGTATCTGGAAATTGCACCCAAGGATGTTCCAGACTTGTGCAAATCCACAATTCTCTTCTTGATATCTTGTCCAATTTCTTTAGACTTTCCCATGATGTTTCACACAGAAGCAGTGTGTTTCTGATGTGCATTAAAATACATCCACAGGTGTGTCTCTAACTCAGATGTTGCCAAGAAACCGATCAGAAGCTTCCAAAGACATTGTATCATCATGTGGGCTGTCCCAAATTGTTTGAAGGCATAGTAATCCTAGTGTATGTAAACTGTTGACTTTGCAGAAAGTATTAAAAATGCCTTAATAAATTATCTCTCTCATTATTCTGGTATTTGGCAAATGTAAACCATTTTGGTTCCTAATTGACCTAAAACGAGGAAGGGTTATTCTGATTTCATGTCAGATAGTGAGAAAAACCTGCAGATGTGTGTCTATGTAGTGTATGTAAACTTCTGGTTTCAGCTGTAATTGTTGGCTGACCTGCTTTGCTGCGCTTTTGCTTGGGCAGCTTTATGTATTGACATGCTATTATTATGGTGATACATAAAGCATTAAATCACACTAGACTTGCTTTAGAATCTGATTTGAGGCATTTCCTTTAGGTTCCTTGGAGGTTATTACACTAATAATCAGGAAAAAAGGCACATTATGATTCTCCCAGTGTATGAGCATGATTTCTGTAAAATCCCAGTCACCTCTCCTTGCAGTACATAACATATACTAAGCTTCTGAATTATGAAATAGATGGTTTCCTAGAGAAAAAAAATCTGCCCTAAAGGTGGATGAGAAACCCTATTTTGACCTTCATACTTGACAACTTGTGTCTAGTGGCTAAAAGGGCTGCCTGTTTTCTCCAAAAACATTGCCATTCTTGTCCATTAACTTTGTCTATTACACTAATCGAAAACAACCTCTTTAAAAACAGTTGATGGGAAATCTGTACATTGTACAACAATTTTTTTAATTTTTTTTTTTTTTTACATCAGTGCAACAAAGTACTGGAGAATGTGAGATCTTGTGCAGCCTTGTATCAAAGGCCAGGATTTAAAAAGGGTTCACATGTGACATCTATGTGCCCTGAATGCCGTATCTACAGCATAAACAGTGGTGTACATGTGGGCTGTCGACTATGTTGGGCGTTTTAAGGCCACACATTATATTATATCCTTAAAAAACAGAAGATAAAAGAGATTATCTTGTAATTTATTGTATAAACGTTTGCAAGTGATTGAAGAAATAGTGAGCTTCAAGAGAGCGCATTATAGCTACTTGGTCCCTTACTTTGCCATTTTCTTTATATTCCTACAGAGCATTTGTATAGTACATCGGGGATTTATGGTCAGTATTTTCTTTGCATCCAATACACACAGGAATCTGCTGAATGTAAAAAAAAAAAAAGAGAAAAAAAGAAACAAAAATCTATCTTAACTATGTCAAAAGTAATGATTTTGTTTTGTTCTTTTGATTGATATTTTTCATTTTGTTATTTATGTTGGACTAGACAAAAAAAAACTATAAAAGATGTATTGCAATGGCTGTTTCAGTGATATATATTTTTTTTTTTTTGGAGATGTCAGACAATGATCTTTTGGAAGTGAATTCCTGGAAATAAACTTGTGATATGCAGATTACTCACAATCTTGTTTCATGTAGACTAAATTGGACTTTGCTTACATGTAAAGGGTTTGTTAAAGATTTTTTTTTTAATTAACCGGAACAGCACCATTCTTATACATAGGCGGTGTCTTTTATTGCTGCTCATAATTCATTTTACTGACACCAGGCTGCAGTAGATACAGCCCTTTATCCTTTTTTTTTCTAATTTTGGTAATAATCCATTGAAGCAGGGGTTATACTGGTAGTTGAGAGGTCCCATAGCAGAATCCACTCCAAACCCCTACATAGTTAGTTTACAGATAACATCTCAACATAGTAAATGTTTTGCTTTATAACTAAAAAGTTAAGACACCGATATGTCTGTAGTTCACAAGGTTTTACAATGCCACATAAATATGGTAGTAACTAGAGATGAGCGAACAGTAAAATGTTCGAGTCGACCTTCAAACAGTAGTGGTGTTCAGTTCGAGGTTTGATTCGAACTCCAGGGAGTCAATGTTTGGGTTGATTTTAATACCTATACAGGTGAGAAGCTGTAGTTACCATCCATAACAGTAAATTGGATACGCGGAACAACCTAGTGAAGAAAATTTGGCTCCAAGAGTAACAGAAAATTTTTTGAGAGGCTAAAATACTTCATTCCTTTAAAAGACTAACTGCAAAGGTGAGGACAGCTTGCAAGCAGGGGCGTAGCTATAGGAGGTGCAGCGGTAGCAGCTGCTACAAGGCCCTGCATCCTGAGGGAGCCCAAAAGCCCCTTTGACACATAAGAAAACACCGGTATTGTAACTGGCAGGAAACCCATTTCACTTTTTGCAACAGGGCCCAAGAACTTCAAGATACGCCTCTACTTGCAAGCTTTGTACATGTGATATATGTGGTGGCAGCAAGAACATCCCAACGGGGAACATGGAGGTTCAGCTGGCAGGGGCGTAGTTATAGGGAGTTCAGCGGTAGCAGCCGCTACGGGGTCCTGCATCCTGAGGGGGCCCAAAAGCACCTTTAATACATAAGAAGACACTGGTATTAGAAATGGCAATGCTAACTGGCAGGGTTGCCAATAGGGCAGTGCGGGCAGTACGCCTGTCAGGGGCCCTAATCAAAAAGGGGCCCACTGATATGTTAAAAAATAGGAACTAGTCCTGGGTGGGGGCCCCATTTGATTTGGCTGTATGGGGCCCTGAAATGGAGGTCTGGACCTCTAACCCCTGATGAAGCCAGTTTAGCTGGTGAAACATGTTGGGGAGGTCAGGCATGACATTTTAAATTGTGATTTCTCACCTCTGTCTACAAGTGTCACCCGCTGCAGAGGGTATCACAAGGGGAAAACCCTTTTATGTTTTATGTCCATTAGATTAGGGGGTGACTGCCCAAGTTTGGATGCTTGGGATCCCTTATGGAGTTAGTAATTACTGTATATATAAGGTTTTCCTGTTAATAGGTGGTGTTCCACCAGACTTGATAATAGAAAAGGAGTTATCCCTTTAGAAGTAGAAAGAGATAAATTGAGAGGTTAGAAATCAGGTTTTGAAATAGTGTGTATAGAGGTTAAGTGTTATACATAATAAAAGTAATCACAAACAGAGATGCAGAGACTGCAAAAAAGTCAGCTCACCTGGTAGTAAGATGCAAGAGGAAACGCCCGGACAGGTAGAGAAAGCTCTCTCCAAGGAACCAGGAAAAAATCTGTGCAGAAATCCAGCGTAAGACCTTCTTGCTTAAAATGGAAGACGTTCCAGAGCTTTATTTACATATAGTTAAAAAGAATCCAGACATCATATGAGATGGAATACGCTATACTCGCATAGTAGCCGACGCGTTTCGGAGCGTAACAGCTCCTTATTCATGGCATACAATCAAAATGCTAAACATGATTTAAATAGTGCCGCCTGAAGTCACTTTGCACATCACATGTTTCGGACAGAAAAAACAATCAAAGCTTAATTTAAAACAAACAATAGTGAACAATAATAAAAACAATAACAATGCGAAATAAATGAAAAAAATGAAAAGGTGGTTAATAGTAACACATGAGATCATGGCGTTTATTAAGGCCATTTGGATACTTTGTATCTAATTTAAATATCCACCATGCTTCGCGAGCCCGTAATTTCTTCTGGTGGTCACCCCCCCCTTGGTGGTTTAGAGACACGTTCTATACCCTGCACCCGAAAAGCCGCAGTATCTCCTTGGTGTATATCGCAGAAATGTTTAGATGCCATGGAGATTCCTACACTGAGCTGTTTATTGCTATCAGATAGATGTCTGCGAATACGAGCTTTAAGGGTACAGGTGGTAGAACCGACATACTGCTTTTGACACAAATCACAAGTAATCAAATAAACCACATATCGTGTGTTACAATTGATATATGATTTCATGGCGAAAGCAGAATGCTGGGCAGTAGAACGGAACTCTTTGGAAATGGATACATAATTACAGGTAATACACCTGGAATGATTACACTTGAACATACCAATATTAGACAGCCATGTAGGTTGTCGTGATATAGAGCCAGTAGAAAAAAAGACTCGGGGACAGGAGTGATCTTAAAGTTTGTCCTTTTCTGGACACAAAGCGGACATTCTCCAAAGAAACAATCTGTCTAGGATTGTCGACTTCAGCTAAGACAGGAAGATATTTTTTTACAATGTTGCAAATCTGCTTGAATTGAGGACTGTACGTTGTGGAAAATGTGATTTTGTTGAGATCTTGTTTGGTTGAATTATTTTTAGCTTTGAATTTTAAAAGGTCTACTCTAGGAACCCACATTATTCTATCATTGGTTCTCTCCAATAACCATTGGGGGTATCCTCTTTGTTTTAACCTATTACTGGTTTCCTGCATATAATGTGGTAACAATGAAGTAATGGAGCAATTGCGTTTGGTTCTTATTTGTTCTCCATAAGGTATACAATGAATTACATGACGAAGATGATTGGACGTGGCATGAAGAATTGTATTTCTGGCAATATTTTTCCTATAAGGAAGTATTTCAATGCTGGATTTGCCTAAAAGAGTGATATCCAAGAAATGTATGCTTTCTTCTTGCCATTCCAAAGTAAAATGTAAACTCAGATTATTGTTGTTAACATATAAGCCAAAATTGTCAGCATCCTCCTTAGAACCTCCCCACACCAGGAGCAGGTTGTCTATATAACGGCCATACCACCTGATGTGGGGAGAAAAAGGACAAGAAGAGGAGAACAGGTATCTCTCCTCCCAGGCGGACATAAATATGTTCGCCAGGGAGGGAGAGAACCTGGCTCCCATTGACGCACCGCAGCGCTGTAAATAAAAAACCCCATGGAAGAGAAAGTAGTTATGAGTCAAAAGGTATTCAGTACACATTATAAGAAACCTAATAAATAAACATGGGAGAATACACTGTGAAGCGTTGTAAATGATTTTCCAAAATGTCAATAACTAGATGATGAGGAATGGAGGAATACAGCGCGGTTACATCACATGATACCCATGACAGTGTGGGGTCCCAGTCTCTACCTGATAACATGCTCACAAGGCTCTTTGTGTCTTTAACATAGCCTGGAATGGAGACCACTAACTGCTGAAGAATTGAATCCAGCCAGGATCCCAAAGGCTCACCAAGTGAACCAATCCCCCGCTACAATGGGTCGCATGGGTGGAGGGAACAGATTTTTGTGGACCTTGGGAAACGAATGAAAAATGGGAGCTATAGGGTTTTCCACAAAAAGTTTGTCTGCAAGGGTTACCGTAATAGCTCCCATTTTGATTCCTTCATTAAGGATAAGTTGCAATTGTATTTGAAAGGATTTTGTGGGATCTGACTTCAGATGCTGGTAAGTAGTTTGATCTAATAAGATGTCTTCATTTAATACGCTATGATCTCATGTGTTACTATTAACCACCTTTTCATTTTTTTCATTTATTTCGCATTGTTATTGTTTTTATTATTGTTCACTATTGTTTGTTTTAAATTAAGCTTTGATTGTTTGTCTGTCCGATCATGTGATGTTGCACGTGACTTCAGGGCGGCACTATTTAAATCATGTTTAGCATTTTGATTGTATGCCATGAATAAGGAGCTGTTACGCTCCGAAACGCGTCGGCTGCTATGCGAGTATAGCGTATTCCATCTCATATGATGTCTGGATTCTTTTTAACCATATGTAAATAAAGCTATGGAACGTCTTCCATTTTAAGCAAGAAGGTCTTACGCTGGATTTCTGCATACATAATAAAAGTTACGTTTTAGTGTTTTATAGATTGAGAACTGATAGTTTACGTTTGCATGACAAAATAGTAAATATAGAGTTGGTTAATGAGCACTGTCTCAAAATCCTGCATTCTATTGTCAATTTCTGTGGGTGGAAGGAAATTGCTCACTTTTGTCTTGTAACGTGGATCAAGGAGGGTGGCCACCCAGTAATTACTGTTAATTTTTATTGCCTTGATGCGTGGATCAGGATGCAGGTAATGTAGCATCCAAGTACTCATGTGTGATATGCTGCCGGGATCACCCAAGCCTCGGGGTCGAGGGGCACTCAAGGGATCTTCCTCCTGTAATCTGTGCCAACCTCTTACCACTGAAGGGTAATCAGTACCAGTGGTGTCCACCCCTGTCTCCTCATCCTCCTCCACTTTCTCATCCTGACCGACATGAGAACTGGCTAGCCTCATGCACTCTACTCTGTGAGCTGAACTTCTGTCCTGCACCTGCCTTCTACCAAGAACCACCGCCTAAAGAAGACCTAAACAATTGCCAAACAGTCGGGCCTTCTACATACTCCGGCGAGTAAGGCTTTGTGTCCTCCTCCTCCTCCTTCTCCTCCATCACTGCTGGGACCTGCTGCCGTAGAGTGCCAAACGCTTGTTCCAGTAAAAATATAACCAAAACAGTCATGCTGACAAGGGCATCATCATGACTGACCATTTTGGTGGCCTCTTCAAAACTGCCAAGGATGGTGCAGATATCCTTCACCTGGCTCCAACTCTCTATTGGTCAACACTCCGAGGTCCGCACCACCTCTAGTCAGGCCGTGAAACATTTCATACTGCAGAATGGCATTATGCTGCTGCCACAATCGCTGGTGCATGTGGAGGGTGGAATTCCAGCGTGTTGCCACATCACATATCGGACGGTTGACGGGGAGGCCCAGATAACGCTGCAACGCTTCCACTCGTGCCAAAGCAGGGTGAGAATGCCGGAAGTATGAGCTAAGACCTCAAGCCTTCCTCAGCAGACAGTCAAGAACCGGGTAGCGCTTGAGAAATTTCTGCACAACCAGGTTCATCATGTGTGCCAGGCAAGGGATGTGTGTAAGTCTACCGATCTTAAGGGCAGCAAGGAGATTGTCGTCGCACACCACCTTGCCTGGTGCCAGGTTCCTATCACCCAGCCACTGGTCGGTCTGAGTGCGTAGAGCTGTCCCAGCTCTTGCCCTGTGTTGACGGTCTCCAAGACAAATTAATTTGAGAATGGCCTGGTTTCTCTTGGCACGTGATGTTACCTGTTGATGTTGGGGATCTGGACTTTGCACCATCCCAGCAGTGTTAAAGAGTGTCGGTCGAGACCCATCACCAGAGGCACTGTCATCCACCAAACTCACCCAGTGAGCAGTCAGTGAGATGTAACACCCTTAACCATGCTTACTAGTCCATGTGTCTGTAGTGAAATGGACTTTGGTGGACACAGATGCAGCCAATGCGCTGGAGATCTTTTCTGCAATGTAGCGGACCAGGGCAGGGACAGCTTTTCTGGCGAAGAAATGCCTTCTCAGCATCTGATATTGGGGGCATGCCAGGGTCATGACGTGGCGGAACCTATCTTTGTCCACCTGGCGGAAAGGCAACAATTCCAAGGCCAGCAGCATGGCAATGCCGACATTCAGGCTTTTGGCTTTGGGATGGTTGGGGTGAAAGTGTTTCTTATGCTCACACATCTGGTACACAGAAGGATGGCTGCCAGACTGGCTGCTGTACGGTGTGTAGGTCACACTGGTGGAAGGGGAAGGTGTAGGCTGTGTTGCTGGTGGTGGGAATCGGCCGACAGTGTCTGGGACTGGGGATGGTGATTGCTCATGCTGCTCCGGCACATCGGCAGCAGAGGATCACTTGGGCTTGGAAGTGGCGGAGGAGGAGGCATGAGATGTCACAATGGTTGGAAGCCCAGGACCTGTGTGGCCCTTTTTCTCCATTCTTTCCTCTACTGACTCGTTGACTGCAAAACCGGCATATGACGTCAGTCGGCGAATCTGAGGCTTGATCGAAAAAGGCCCAAGCTTCACAGGTCCTGGACCTCTTCAACTGTGAAAACTTAGTACCGGTGTTCCTGCTGCCACCACTGACCACAGCTGGCAGAGTAATGTCAGCAGACTTGTGCGACCACCCTCTCCCTTTCTGAGACCGGACCCGCACTGACACTACCCCATCATTCTTCTCCTCCACTGATGATGCGCTCGCCAGTTGCTGCTCAAAAGTCCACGTTGGATCCGCAATGTCGCCATCTTCACAGGTGACTTCCTCTTCCTGACAGTCTACATCTTCAAGCTGCGGGCTAGAAGCCACAGACACTGCGAGGCACAGTTGACCGCTTGATATTTCTGGCAACAGACCAGCTTCCTTCTCCTCCTCTGAGGGCATCAAAGCAGACAAAATAATCCTCTTTGGCCTCTTGATCTTTTGAAATGCCTGTTGACCCCAACCACATTGTGTGATCAAAGAGCTCTTCAAAATATGGATTATTTAGGTATATTGGGTTGTGACATTTGGCCCGTGTTTGCTTCAGGTTGGAAAGATGATGATGATGAGCACTGGAAGGAGTGACTTGTCTCGTACCTCTATCTCCACTTCTATGCCCCTCCTTCTCGCTTACTACCTCTAGTTCTCACCATGTTCAAAAGCTAAATATTATAGCTCTTCGTGTGGCACACGACATATGTAATAAAAAAGAGAGAAGTGTATATGTATGTGGATCACAATAATGCACTATTATATTTCAGCGTAATGTGGACTTAAAATCTGGCAAAATTACACTTTCTATATATCTGTATGACAATAGCACACGGTATATTTGAAAGGTATTTCGCCACCAAAACTGCCAAAAATTAACTTTTCTTCACTCATTATAATTTTCACCAACCAACCACTATTTAAAATATAGTACAGAAAGTGAGCTGAAAATGTCGTTCAGAATGCAATACAGTGAAATATATCTAACATGGTCATGTGATTTTAGCAGCCATTAAGAGCCAAAAGTGCAGAAAGGCACTGAAAACTATTAAAATGGCATGTTGAACGCCATGGCAAACTCAAACATGTACTCGAACGATCAGTAAAGTGTTCGGTTCGAGAAAATCGAGATGTTCGACTCAAACTTAACTTTTCTTGAACAGTTCAATTAACACTAGTAGTAACCTGAATAATGATGTTCAATGGTTTATCTGTCCCCAAGTACAGTGAAGGAAACAATTTGATCCCTTGCTGATTGTGTAAGTTTGCCCACTGACAAGGACATGAACAGTCTATAATTTTAAGGGTAGGTTAATTTTAACATTGAGAGATGGAATATCCAAAATAAAATCCAGAAAATCACATTGTATAAATTATATCATTTTATTTGCATTTTGCAGTGAGAAATAAGTATTTGATCCCCTACCAACCATAAAGAGTTCTAACTCCTACAGGCCAGTTAGATGCTCCTAATCAACTTGTTACCTGCATTAAAGACAGCTGTGTTAAATAGTCACCTTTTTATAAAAGACTCCTGTCTACAGACTCAATCAGTCAGACTCTAACCTCTACAACATGGGCAAGAGCATAGAGCTTTCTAAGGATGTCAGGGACAAGATCATAGAAGGCACATGTGCAGGCCCATCTGAAGTTTGCCAGGAACACCTGGATGATTCTGTGAGTGATTGGGAGAAGGTGCTGTGGTCAGATTAGACAAAAATTGAACTCTTTGGCATTAACTCAACTCGCCGTGTTTGGAGGAAGAGAAATGCTGCCTATGACTCAAAGAAGACTGTCCCCACTGTCAAGCATGGAGCTGGAAACATTAGGTTTTGGGGGTGTTTCTCTGCTACGTTTTTTCAGAAATGTTTTTGTGTGCAGAAACATACGTTCTACTTGGTGTACATTGATTTTAACCTATATGGGAAGGAAGGGGTGCTTCCATTTTGCGTTTCTGTCCCCGCCCACTCTCACAGGCTGTCATAAGAAGGGCAGCTTGCAGTTTGGGTGTTTTTTATTTTTTCTCTCTGAATAATGGAGGTCGGTTGACCCAGTGAGAGGCCTGATTGGCTCGATTGAGAGGTAAAGATAGCATAGGACTGCCCGATTTTGAGATCACGTTGAAAGTCGTGGGCAGCTTAAACATCTTTTGATCAAAATATGTGAACCGAGAGTCTCAAAGTTTTTTCTCTGCTAAGGGCACAGGACTAATTCACCGCATCAATGGGAGAATGGATGGAGCCATGTACCGTAAAATCCTGAGTGACAACCTCTTTCCTTCAGCCAGGACATTAAAAATGGGTCATAGCTGGGTCTTCCAGCAAGACAATGACCGAAAACATACAGCCATGGCAACAAAGGAGTGGCTCAAAAAGAAGCACATTAAGGTTGTGGAGTGGCCTAGCCAGTCCCCAGACCTTAATCCCATAGAAAAATTATGGAGGGAGTTGAAGCTCCGAGTTTCCAAGCAACAGCCAAAAATCTTAAAGATTTAGGGCCCCATGTATGAAAACCATTCAGGCTAAAAATTTACTTTGTTTTCCCATAGCAACAATCAAACGCCCCTTTCATTTCATATAGTGCTTTGAAAAAACTGAAACGGGCGCTCTGATTGGTTGTTTAGGGGGCAACAAATTTGGTTTTGAAAAACCTAGACCGTTTTCTTCCCTGTTGCCCTCAGAGTGATCTGCAAGAGGATTTGGAGCAAAATTCCTCCTGAGTGGGGCAAACCTTTATCAAAACAAAAAATGCCCTTGACTGTTATGCTTGCCATAAAGGGTTTTTTTACCCCCAAAGTTTTAAGTCTTGTTTCCCAAAGGGATAAAAAACTTTTTTTTCACTGCAAAATGCAAAAAAAATTATATAATTTATAAAATGTGTTTTCGGGATTTTTTTTTTATATTTTATATATCTTTTAAATTTGGAAAAAATTTTAACCCCCCCTTTTAAAATTATAGACTGTGGGAAAACTTAAAAAAACAGAAAGGGGTTTTAAAAAAAATTTAAATTTCCTTCACTTTTTAAGGGTTTTTTCCCACACGGCCGAAAATTGAAAGGGAAATTTTCGCCGCGTTTTTTCCGTTTTAATACGCTGCGAGTTTTAAACCCGAAAATTCCCAGAAAAGCATAGCTCTAAATGGGAAACAAAGGGATTACGTCTCTCCCCCTGCGCTTTACAATCCCGATTGTACGGGACTCGCGGGGAGATAAAGTGACATGTCAATTATTGGGGCCCGATTACGCACTGAGAGTAATGAAATGTCTAAAAGGGCCCGGCGCCCGGCCCCGCCCCCCCCCCCCCCCCCTCTGCCCTCGGGAGTATGCATGTTTCACGCGGGCCCCCAAAAAACACACGGTGTATTGGGCGGGGTTACTGATGCGCCGCAATAACTGGGGAAACATCCCCAAAGGGTTTTTGGAGAAAGGGTTTTCTTTTCCCTTTTTCCTCAAATCACTGTTCCATAAAAACACATAACCAAAAAAAATTAAAAATAATGTTGGGAAAAAAAAAGGGCCTCTTAAGGTTTAATTATTTTTTTAAATTTCCCAAAAATTCTTTTTTCCCACGGGTTTTTCCCACCCCTTGATTATTGCTGCACGTCTTCTAAATTTTGCTGTGAGGCTGCCTGTGGCTTTGTGAAACCACATGGGAGAAAAACCCATGAAAGGGCCCAAATTTCCAAAGGAGCCAATTAATTGCTCGCTATTTTTTACGGGGTTTGGGGGAAAAAACCCCGGGATTTAAACCCCCAAAGCAGAGAGAAAAACATCTGTATGTCAGGGGGTTTTTTAAAAATATTCCATTCATTTTGAAATTGCTTTTTGCATTTTGCTGTATTTTTTCCAGTCTTGATTATTTGGGCTTTCAAAATTTACACTCAAATTTCACCGGTCATGCATGATACGCTCTAAAAAACCCCTTTGGACCGGGCCAAATTTTCTATAGGGTGGAATCTTTCTTTACCTCTGTTTTGCAGTTTCCCGTGGGAGCCCCTGCCTAAGGGGGTTTTTTCCCAACGGGTGTCAAAATCACTGTTAAGGGGTTAGTACATTTAAAAAAGGGACAAATGGCAAAATTTTTAAAAAAAGGGCCCGAAGACGATGTGAAAGAAGGGAGGGTCTAAAAAAATTTTAAAAACCTTTTTCCCTTCAAATTAAATCCAGAAATAGGGAAACCCTTAAGGCTTGAACAATGATTTTAAAAGGGAAAAACCTTTCCTCTTGCCCCAAAAGGTGCTCAACAAAGGGTCTACATTCTAAAAAGGGAAATTTAGGGGTCTACAAAATCCATAAGTAGGGGACCTTAATGAAAAAATTATTTCTGTATTTTCATACAATGCATATTTTGGGCAGTCATTTTTCCCAAAAACTAACTTTGTGGAAAAAAAGACTTTGAACATTTTCCCTTTCTTTAGTTTTATTAAAATGTGGAAAACCAGGGAAAATTTTTCTATTGATGCAAAGGGAATGGCTATAAACCTCAGGGTTAAGCTTCCAAAACCCTTTCTGAAAGGGGTTTTTAACAGGGATCGCGCCCAAAAACCATTTTGGGTCTCTTTTCTGTCTTTAAACCGGATTTAAAAAAAGCAAAACCAAAAAATGACCCAAAAACCCCCTTGCTAAAAGCAGAATCAGACAAGTAAATTTTTAGATCGTGTAAACCCTTTCCCCTTACACAGAATGCGACTGGCCCAAAGGGTTTGAAATGGGCTTCAAAAATTTAAAGCTGTCATCTAGAGGAACAGGACCGGGGGAAAATAAGTATCTGTCACCAGTGCACATGGCGTTTCGTGATCTCCATAGCGGGCCCCCGGGGAGGGAAAGGGGGCAGATTTTATTGTTTTTGTGTTTGTGGGGGGTTTTTTTCCTTAAAATTAAAACACACATTTTGCTTCAAAAAAAAATTGGATATAAAGGGATTTTGGTACTATTAAAAAAAATTAGAAGAAATTGGTGAAAAAAGAGGAAATAAATTTTTATTAAAAAACTGGGGAAATTTTCAGAAAAAATCCATTTATTGTAATCTGGACATGTGAGAAATTAACTTTGTTCTTTTAGGGAGGGAAAAGAAACACAAATCCTTTTTGTTTTTTAGCAATCTCTTTCTTGACCTTTGCTCCCCAGGTTCCATATGTTAAAGGCAGGGTAAAAGCTTTTTCTCTGCTGATAAACCGAAAGGGTGTGCTTTATACAGGGTAAAAAAACCCCCACAATGCCCCGCAAATATCCCATGAGCAACTGACCAGCAAAGAGAAGGTAAGAGCTAACACAACCCTACCTGGACATGAGTTAAAGGGCAGGGGGGGTGGAAAAAAGGGCTTGTGGAGCACAGCTGAGGGGTTTCCATTTAAAAATTTTAGGGGCCATCCCTTTTTGTATCCTATACCCTTTTTTAAATTTTGGAAATGGTTTTTTTTTTTGGGACAATCATTGTGAATTATTTTGTTGGGGTTTTAAAAGGGCCCAAAACCCCGTTGCTTTTTATCTCTATTCTGTTTTTGTAATTTTTTTTTTTCAGTGGTTGATTCATAAGTGGCCTCTGGCATTCCGGTAAGATTTTTGAATCTAAGGGGCATCATAGGAAAGCAATTTCAAAGCAAGCAAATTTTTTGAAGGGGGGTTTTTACAAACTTTAAAAAATAGGGCCCTTTTTCAAGGGGGACCCCATTTTTTTGTAATTTCAAGGGAACCCGGGATTTCACCGGGGGGATAGAGGTTTCCAGGGGGGTTTCCGGGTATTTAAAAACTGACTTTAGATATATTCTGTGGCCCGTTTTTTAAAATTCCAAAAAATCTTTTTTAAATATTTTTATATTATAACAAAAATCCCCGCGTTCTGCTCCTTATTCCGGGGGGAAAAACAATTTTAACATTTGTAACTCACTTAGCATTTTTTTTTTAAAAAAACCCCAAAACCCATCCTTCCACTCCCCAAACAGAAAGGCGGGGAGAGGGATTAGCCAATTTTGTATCTACTCACTTATATTTTAAAAATTTTCATAAAAATTTTAAATAGGGAAATTTTCTTTTTAAAAAAAAATCAGAAGGACTTTCTCTAATTTTTAAAAACCCCAGAAATTGTAAAGACAAAAATCTACAAGTACTACGGTATCAGTGTAGTTTAAATATCTAGTTTTTTTAAATCTTTCTGCTCCCTTTTTTCCCCTATCCCAATTTTTGGGGTTTTTCGGTAACCATTTGTTTAATAGGGAAAGCCCCCTCAAAGGGTACACCCACCACCATGGGGAAACCCCGGGCCCAAATTTACCCACAAAAATATAGACCAAATTATAGTTATTTTACCCTTAAAAGTTCTTATTTGGCCCAAAATTCCCTGCAAAACAAATGTTTAACTATTTTTAAAAAAAATATCTGTATAAAATTGAAAAAAAAATAGCAGGCCCATCAATTTTGAATTCATTGCCCCCCCAAAACCATTTAAATTATTTTTCCCCTGAAAATTGAAACTAATTGTATTTTGTAGAAGTAGTTAAAACTATGATACCTTTTAAGTGTTAAGGGAAAAAATCCTGGGTTCATTAATCCATGTGGGCCCTAGCATTTAAATCTAAATAAATTACATTACAATTACATAGCTCCCCCCTCTCTAGTCTTTCCTGTTTGAGAATGGGAGTCAGATGTACTTATTGCTAAAACCCCTTCCCCCCTCCCTCACTTTCCGTTTGAGGATGGGGGGGTCCCCGCATTTTTTCTAATGCTAATCCCCCTCCCCTCTCCCTGGTCTTTCCTGTTTGAGGATGGGAGTCAGATTAAAGCTTTTAACCCCCCCCCCCTTTCCCTTTTCTTTCCTGTTTTTAGGATGGGGGTCAGATTGAAAACTAAAATCTATCCCCCCCCCTCTCCCTTTTTTTTTTCCTTTTTTGGGATGGGGCGTTTAAAGTTTAAACCCCCCCCAAATTTTTTTTTTAAGGTTGGGGGTCTACTATTTTTAATTTTTAAACCCCCCCCCTTTGGTTTTTCCTTTTTTAGGAAAGGGCCTGCTAAGAAAGGTCCCTTTTTTGGAAACCGTTTAGGATTGGGGTTATTTTAAAAAACTATATTGAGTCCCTTTGGTTAAAAATTTTAAAAAATGGCCCCAAAAATTTAAAACTTTGTGTGTGTGTCGTTTTTTTTACTTTTTTAAAAGGTTTTATCCTAGCGCTAGAAAATCTTTAACTTGGGGTTTACCATTACTTGTTTTTTTCCTACGAACCAAAAGCTTGTGTCTGGTAAAGGGCCTAAGATTTGAGAGGTTGGGCTGCTTGGGTTTATCTTTCTATGGATTTATTCAAAGGGGTTTTACCAAATTTTATGTTTCAACCCATATGTTGGGTTGTTGATGTTAGCGCTGCCCTTTTTAAATTTATTTTTTTGAAATTTATACGCACAGGGGGTTGTTTCATTTCCTTCCCTTTTTTTTTCAGCCAAATATCTTTTAAATGTAAATTTTTTTGGTAAAACATCCTTTTTTGCCTATAGCTATGATTTTGTATTGGGGAAGTCTTTATTTAATTTTTTCTTGGTTAAAAGGAAAAATGTAGTGTGGGAATTTTTTTCTATTCATGCTGCTTGGTTTTCTAACTTTTTATTTTAGAACTTTTTAAAACGAAGGGCTTGGACTTTTAGTTAAATTTTTTCCCTTTTAATCACCCAAAGTGCTTATCCAATCTTTTAAAATTTGGGGATGTCCTTTTTTATTTTTTAAAATTTTTTTTTAAAAATTGTTGGGGGGTTAACCTGAACCCCTAGGTGTAAAATTACTATTTATTGTATTTACACTTTTTTCTGGGGGCCCACCCTTTACTGGTTTGTTTTGTAAAAAATTGATTACAATATATATTTTTTTTATGATATTGGGCTAAAAAAATCGCTACCAAATTTTTTGGGTATTTTTTGTTAATATTTGGTTTTTGTTTTATTTTCTTAAAGGGGTTTTTTCAGAAAAGGGGTTACATACCCCTTTTTCTCGGAGAGAAAAACCCAGCATGAAGCGTTTATTAAAGGGGGGGAAAGGGGGGGGGCAGAAAAGGGGAGGAAGCAGGGGGCGTCTGCCCAAGTTTACTCAAAAAAATTTCATTTTCAACCAGGGGATTTTTTAATAGGGGGGGGGGAGGGGGGGGGGCCCGGGGACACATACACTCCCAGTCTTGGCCATATTTTCCCAGGGCCCTCCAAAGCTCGTTCATGTTCCCTGTCAACTAGATAAGAAGTGCAAACACGCAAGCCGGCCAAATCAGCTTTTTTTTCAGTGTCCTGTTCGGGGTCTAAAATTTAAACCCCCGTCAGGGGGAAATTTAAAGGGGGATTGAGAAATGCTGTAGCTCTAAAAGGCTTCACTTTTTTTAATCACATATATTTAGAAAAGTGATTTTAAAAAACCCATTTTGGGGGGATCCCGTTTAACATTACTTTGTGGGAAAACCCCTTTTAATGTATGAGACAAAAATACATTGAGTGTTCCTAAGAGTAAAAAATTTTCCATGTAGAGAAGAAAAATTTTTGGTGGGAAATTCATCCATTTTTTTTGTTGGGGTTGTATTTGTAGCTGCCTTTAATTTTGACTTTTAAATTAAGGGACTTTTTTTCATATTTAAAAACCCTTTCTATAAATTCCATTTTTTCTTTTGGTAAGGGAAAAAATTTCACACAAAAAAAATAAAAATAAAGCTAATTACATACTCTTCAAAAATTTTTTCTACAAAAAGGGTACCCGGGTAAGTTTAACTCCACTCTTCCATAGATTTAACCAAAAGAAAAATTAATTCCCGGAAAAGGAAATTTAAAATCCAAAAAAAATAAAATTTTTTGTCATAGGTCGGGGGAAGGGGGCAGCTTCAGCATGAGAGGTTTTTCGTGGTTTAAACCCGGGGTCTCCTGTTCCCCACAGGAAATTTTCTGTAAAATTTAAACATTATCTTCCTTTATTTCTGAGTTCAGTTTTGTGGTGGACGACACTATTCGGGCTTTTATAAGCTGAAAAATAAAAAAGTAAATGGTTTTATATTCCCAAAATAGAAGCACATTTCCATGGGGTTTATTTGGTTTTTTACACTCCCGGGCCCTTTTTATTCCGTGGGGCAAATGCTTTCCAATGGGGAAAACCCTGGAACCCCATTATGGGTCGTTTCTTTTAAATACAGCAAAAAAAAAAAAAAAGATTCAGCCCTTTTTTTTTCTTTTGGGGCCCCGTTCCTTTTACTTCTGTTTCATCCAATTTTTAAAAAAAAATGATTTGGGTTCACTATAACCCAAAATTATTTCCCTTTCATTAGGAAAAACAGGGTTTTGCCTACCCATGGCAACAGATGAAACCCCCAAACCCCTTTCCACCTGCCCCCGGGGAATTTAAAAGAGAACTAAACCCAAATAAAAAAAGAGACCCCGGGAAAAGAGGGGTGACACAGATTTAGTCTTCAGATCTTTGGGAAAAAGCTTGAGTAAGTCGATATGTCACGTGGATATTTTGGGTTTAAATTTTAATGACCCTCACTTGAAGGCTGGGGGTGGGGGGTTTAATTTGGGGGTCATAGGCACCCGTCTGCTGGACGGAAACCCAATGCTTCTGGGCTTGTAAATTTTGACCCTTATCTATGGACCTTTAAACCAATAAATCGTGGGATTTATTTTAAATTTTCCCTTTGTTCGAATTTTTTCATCGAGTTTTTTATTTTTTTGCATATCCCAAACTTAAACAACAAAACTTTTATAAAGTTTAGGGTGAAAAGTAAATGAAAGGGAATTTTTGGGGCCGCCAAAAAACCCTTTTGATTTTTAAAGTAACAGGAGGGGTTAGGGCCGGGACCAAAATGGGGGGTTTAAAAATTCAAAACCGTTCCCCTTTAAAAATTCCCCTGTGTTTGGGATACTCCGGGGGAACGCTAAACTTGTGGCAGTGGGTTTGCCAAAACAAAAAAACATAAATCCACAAAGAATAAAGGGGAAAAAGGGGGGCACTCAAGGGTCACTAATTTAAATTCTTTAATCCAGTTTTAAAAACAGGGGATAAAATCACCGGGGGAAAGGTCGCAAAAAACGGGCCCACGACCGGTTTTTGCGCTTTTAAGCTTTACAAAGCGCTTGGGATTGGCGCGAAACGGGGCGGTTTTTCGTTCTTTGACCAAACCCATTTCCCAAAATTTAATTTGTGCTTATACTGGATTAAAAAAATTAAAAATGGGTTTGTTTTTGATTGTGTGCTTTTTTTTCCTTTTCTTCATTACCTTTAGACTTGATTTGGGGGTTTTTAAATTGAAAATCAAATTGAATGTAAAAAAAAATTTCCAAAAAAGTATTCAATGAAGCATTTGGGAAAAACACCCAGTAACAAACCTGTAGGGGTTACAAACTATGTCTTTTTTCTTTTACTCTGGGTAAATTCTAATCTTATAACTCAATTCCCCTCCCCTTTACAAAAAATAACTTACCAAAACGTTTAAAAAAAATTTAAAAAAAAAATAAACTTAGTTCCCTATATGTTGGGGTTTTAATTGGGAAAGGATTGGGATATGGTGCCGCAACCCCTGGTGTATCCCTTCTCAAACAAAGAACTCTCTCCCAAAGGGGAAAATTGCAAATGAAATTTATATATCTATTCAACCAAACCCAAAAGTGTCCCCTTTAAAAACTGGCCCACAGTGTCTGGTAGGAAAGAACCCCCAAAAATTAAATTCCTTTAGTGTGAGTAAATTTATAGGATACTTCCAAATCCAAAGGGGGGGCAGGAGATTCCCCCCAAAAAGTCCCCCCTGGGGTTTTTAGTTTTTCCTGCTGGGCCCTTTCAACGATTTCCTTTTTATCCTCTTTTGGGCTTGATTCCGGCCCCACACTTGAGTAACTATCTTTTTATTAACCTTTTTTCTTAAAATTAAAGAAGTGTTTTTTTTTAAAGCTTTTATATGCAAGAAAATAAAAAAAACTTTTGATTGGGAAAATTTGGGAAAGGGAATTTTAACCTATGTTTTTATTGGATTGGTAAAAGGGTTTGGAAATTTGGAAGAACTTCCATATAGGTCCCTTTTGGGAAAACTCAAAAAAAAAATTTTTAGTGGCGATTTATAATATACCCGTCCCTTTATCTATGGACCGGCAACACTTTACTTATCTGGCCTTTTTTCTCAACAAATTTTTTGAAAAAAATTCTTAAATTATTTTATTTTGGGGGTTATCATTAACAATTTCCCCTGTTTATGGGGTTTTTTTTTAAACTCCCTTCGTAGGAAAAATTTAATTTGGGGTTTTTTTTTTCATTCCGCTTTAAAATCACCGAGAAGTTTGTATACCCTCAAACGCTAAAGATTGGCCCTGAAGAAAAAGGGTTTAATCCATAAAGTTTTGGGCAAAATCTTTTTAGCAATTTCTGCAGAACTTGAGGAAAAACATCCCTCTTAAATTAGAGAAAAAATTTCCGGGCCCCCTTCCCAGAGAATTTTTTAAAAGAAAAAAGGGGTGAAGATGTAAGTCTTTCAGGTGAAAGAGGGTAAAACCTATGGGAGAAGAAAATTTAAAAAACAGGGCCAGAGACAACCTTCAAGCCTTCTAAAAAAGGCAAAATTCAATCAAAGGGGGTTTTAAGAATTTTAGGGAAAAAGGATGGGGTTCTGAAGTTTTACAAACCTGGGGTGCCAACCTGGGCTCCATACCTGATGAGGATGAGGGAGAAGATTAATTTAGAAATTGGAAAAGTCAAAGCCAAGCTGGACCCCGGGCAGAAAGAATTTCAAACTTTAATAACTTTCCCGCATATTGGAAAAGGTTTTTTTTTTTTTGGAAGGGGGAAAAGGGGTTGGGGGCCTGGTTTTAGATTCTTAAAGGGAAAGTCTTTTTGCCCCCAATGAAAAAGGGAAAAGGCCCAAAATTTACCAAGCTTTGGGAAGCTGTAAGGGGCCCGAGCTTTAGCCAAAGTTATTAGAATGTTCCCCTGTAACGGGGTTGTTAATGGGAATTTGGGGGGCAGGTTTTGAAATTCGCCCTTTAGTTTATCCACAATTTTTCCTTTGTTTTTTTATAAAAAAGGGGAAAAATTAAAAAGGGGCTAAAATTTTTAAAATCTAAGCTCTTAAAATTTTAAAAAAATAGTTAACTGATACCCACTGATTACCTTCTCCCCCGGGACCAAGTCAACATCCCTTTCCCAACTTTAATCCAAAATAAAATACATTGGTAAACATGGGTTTTTTTGTTGGGATCTTTTTTTGATTGTCATAATAAGAAAATATTTTGAAGACCAAAATGCAAAGGGAAATTTTGTTAAGGGTTGGGGAAAAGGGCTTTGCACAACTTTCAAATTTTTGTCACGTTGTTTTAATAAGAAATTTCCTATTTTTTGTCACCCAAATTTCCCTATCCCAAAAGTGAAAATGTGTCCCTGCTGGAATTTAAACTGGGGTTGGGCAGAACAAAAAAAAATAAAGGGTTTTGGGGGATGTCCACCACAAACCCCAATAAAATTTTGGGTGTTGAAAGTTTCAAAAAGGCCAACGGGATTTCTTTTTAACAGCTCTTCCCGTCTCGTCTCCTAAAAGGGTTTTTAAACCCTAGTTTAAATCTCCTTTCTGGTTTTTGGGGCAGTGCAATTTTGAAGAGCGGGGGAAAAGGGAGCTTTTAAACAAAACACTGAAAAAACCACCCCCAGCCTTAACCTGGAAGAGTGGGGAACGTGACTCGAAGCTGCCTGTTGGGTTTTTAAAACCCCATTTTTTGGGGGACAACCCATTTTAAAGGCCCAAAACCTTTGGGAGCCAAGGTTTAAATTTGGGTTCGCTATGTTTTTCCTGCTTGGGAGAAATCCCGAGTTAACCCAAGCAGAGAGAACATCATCTGTATGTCAGTGGGTTTTTAAAAACTTCCATTCATGTGTATTGCTTTGCACTTTGCTGTACGTTTCCAGTCTCCTGATCTATTGGGCATTCTACATTTACACTTAAATTTCACCAGGTCATGCATGATAGCGCTCTATAACCCCATTGGACCGTGGACAAAGGTCTATAGGGTGGCATCATGCATTACCTCTGCTTGCAGATTCCTGTAGGAGTCCTGCCTAATGGGATTTCCACAGTGTTTCAGATCACTGTTACATGGTTAGTACAGTTAATAAGACAAATGGCATCAAGTTTAACCAAAGGCGAGAAGACGACGTGTAAGAAGGGAGGGCTACTGGAAATTTTAAAACCTTATTTCCCTTCTATTGATCCAGAAATATGGAACCTATAAGGCTTGAACTAATGAGCTTTAAAGGCAACCTCTTCCTCTTGATCCCAAGTGCTCAGACTAAGTCTACATTCTAACAAGAATTTTAGATGTCTACTAATACATAAGTATGACCTTAATGAAAAATCTATTCTGTAGTTCATACAATGCATATTTTCGGCAGTCAGCTTTCAAAACTAACGTGTGACAAAAAAAACTTTGAACATGTTCTTTCTTTAGATGTATTCAATGTGGAAAACACATGGAAATTTACTATTGATGTCCATGGGAATGGCTATAAACCTCATGTAATACGCGTCCAAAACCTCTGTATGTGGTTTTTAACACGGATCTGCGTCCAAAACCACTTAGGTCTCATTTCTGTCTTTAAACCGCGAGTTAAAGCAAATCCGAAAAATGACCCTAAATCCACGTGCTATAAGCAGAATCAGACAAGTAAATCTTACCGATCGTGTGAACGTCCCCTTACACAGAATGCGACGTGGACCATTGGTTCTGTATGGCTCATTAATACAGCTGTCATCTAGATGGAACAGGACCGAGTGAGAAATAAGTATCTGTCACCAGTGCACATGGCAGTGCGTGATCTCCATAGCGGCCTGGTATGGAATGGGGCAGGATTTTATGTTCTGTGTTTTGTGGGGTTTTTTGCCTTAATTTTTCCACACTTTAGCTTCCAAACAATGGATATAGGTATTATTGTACTATACATTTTTTCAAAGCAATTGGTGAAAAAGAGGAAATAAATGTCTATTAAAGACTGGGTATTATGAGAACAACTGCCTGTATTGAATAATCTGGACATGTGCAGAAATTAACTTGTGTGCATCTAGGGAGGGAATGAAACAGCAAATCCATATGTTTTCCTAGCACATCATTTTGACCTTTACTCGCCAGGTTCCATATGTTAAACTGCAGATACAGCTTATCTCTGCTGATAAACCGTAGGCTGTGCGCAGGGCCATAACTAGAGAAGCCTGGGCCCCATAGCAAACCTTTGGATGGGGCCCCCCCTCACCGCCTTCCCCGACCGTGAACATTTACCGGGACATGCAGTTACTAGATAATACAAGGAGCGATTACTTCACCATACTTCTCACCATCCTACTGCTGCCAAAAATATTCCACTATACCAATAATGCTACTACATAAGGATCTGATTATACCACCAGAATACAACCACAAATTACCACCACATAGTGACTGAATAATACCCCTACCCTATTACTGATCAGTATACAAAGACCAATAATACCGCCATATAGTGACCATATTGTGGTAGGTATCAGTGTGCACAGGTGCTCTACAGACTGTATATTATCCCCATACAGTCAGGGCCGCCAACAGAAATTTCAGGGCCCCATACAGCTGAAGCACCTGGGCCCCCCTGTAAACCCCATCCCCAGCAACCCTATCGCCTCGCCCCCAGCAAAAAAAAACGGCCTCTAGGATATAAATGCGCCCATTTTACCACATAATACAGTATGCAAAAAAGAACTGTATTGTGTAGTACAATAGCAAGTGAGTCATGTATCTGTTTGTCTCACACATATGTCAGTCTAACTTATCATAGTCACAGGGCTAAGTAGCTCCATCCATATCCCCCTTCACCCACATACAATATCCCCCTCCACCCACATACCAATATCCCCCTCCAACTCCCCATACAATATCCCCCTCCACCCACATCAGTACCCCCTCCACCCACATACAAATCCCCCTCCACCATACAATATCCCCCTCCACCCACAACAATATCCCCCTCCCCACATCAATATCCCCTCCCCCCCCCCCCCCCCCCAACCCCCCACCCATACAATCCCCCCTCCACCCACATACAATATCCCCCTCCACCCACATACAATATCCCCCTCCACCCACATACAATATCCCCCTCCACCCACATACAATATCCCCTCCACCCGCATACAATATCCCCCTCCACCCGCATACAATATCCCCCTCCACCCGCATACAATATCCCCCTCCACCCGCATACAATATCCCCCTCCACCCGCATACAATATCCCCTCCACCCACATACAATATACCCCGCCACCCACATACAATATCCCCTCCACCCGCATACAATATCCCCCTCCACCCACATACAATATCTCCCTCCACCCGCATACAATATCCCCCTCCACCCACATACAATATCCCCTCCACCCACATACAATATCCCCTCCACCCGCATACAATATCCCCTCCACCCGCATACAATATCCCCCTCCACCCACATACAATATCCCCTCCACCCACATACAATATCCCCCTCCACCCACATACAAATATCTCCCTCACCCACATACAATATCCCCTCCACCACATACAATATCCCCTCCACCCACATACAATATCCCCCTCTACCCACATACAATATCCCCCTCCACCCACATACAATATCCTCCCTCCACCCACATACAATATCCCCTCCACCCACATACAATATCCCCTCCACCCACATACAATATCCCCCTCCACCCACATACAATATCCCCTCCACGTTTCCCTTGGTCACGCACCTCACCACCTTCTAAAATAATCATCAGCAAGAAAGTAAAAGTGTAACTCCTATCAGAGGGTCAGGTGTTCCCTCTTTAACAATCAGGGACACGTGTACACTGTCACTATACTAACGCCGATATAACCTAGAACACCACCATATGGAGACCACATAGAGGTCAGACACCAGCTCGGGTAACATCACATGACAGTGAATACAGCATGATCCAATAGAAGTAACATAACCCCTGAAATCAGGGACTCACGGAGACGTCTTATCTGATGAGTTGTTTCTCTTCTTGAGTCGTTCTTTTCCCTTTCTTCTCCATCCGTTCCACACCGCCATGATGACTTGTCCCGGCCACAACTCGTCCCTGCAGAAATTACACCCAAATATCTTAAAATCCTCACTTTTCCAGCATCTCTTACCTATTCCCACCTCTGTACAAACTGCACAGGGGTGGGAGAGCGGGTACAAGCCATATCTTAGAGGTCTAGTATCCTAAGGGGTTGGAGGGTGGGGAGAGAATTGACCCCCTGGAGATAATGCTACAACTATGGGCTGCTGCCCTCTCAATTATATTACCAGGTAGGTAGATAAGACCCTAGGTAGATAGGCACACGTGCAAGGACCCAGATAACTAGATAGGCCCTATTTAGATACGTAGACCCCTGCTGGATAAGTTGCTAGGCCAGCCCCAGGTAGGTTGGTGGGTACCTAGCCACGGGTGGGTAGGTAAATAGCCCCCAGGTAGATAAGCAGGCCCCAGTTAGGCAATTTGATAGGCTACAGTTAGGTTGGTGGACCCCAGTTAGGTAAGCTGTACGTAGTTAGGGCCCCCTTTATATAGGCTGCAAGCAGTTAGGGACCACCTTTAGGTAGTATACAGGCAGTTAGGGCTTCCCTTTAGGTAGTATACAGGCAGTTAGGACTTCCCTTTAGGTAGTATACAGGCAGTTAGGACTTCCCTTTAAGTAGTATACAGGCAGTTACAGCCCCTTTAGGTAGTATACAGGTAGTTAGAAGCCTCCTTTAGCTAGTGTGCAGGAAGTCAGGGCCCCCTTTAGATAGTGTGCAGGTAGTTAGAGTCCCCTTTAGTTTGTAGGTAGTTAGGGCCCCCTTTAGTTATTTTGTTGGTAGCCAGGGCCCCCTTTAGCTTGTAGGGAGTCAGGGCCCCCTTTAGCTTGTAGGGAGTCAGGGCCCCCTTTAGCTTGTAGGGAGTCTGGGCCCCCTTTAGTTTGTAGGGAGTCTGGGCCCCCGTGATGTTTAGGTAGCCAGGGCCCCCTTTAGGTTTACGTAGCCAGTGCCCCCTTTCTGTTTAGGTAGACTCAGGGCCCCCTTTCTGTTTGGGTAGACTCAGGGCCCCTTTCTGTTTAGGTAGAGTCAGGGCCCCCTTTATTGTTTAGATAGTCAGGGCCCCCTTTATTGTCTAGATAGTCAGGGCCCCCTTTATTGTTTAGGTAGAGTCAGGGCCCCATTTATTGTTTAGGTAGAGTCTGGGCCCCCTGTATTTTCTAGGTAGAGTCAGGGCCCTTTTAGGTAGTTAAAAAAAAAACTACCTAAAAGGGGCGCTGCCAGTGTGTACAGCGGAGCGCTAGTGGCGCTCCGCTGACACCGTGACATTAGTGCCCGACTCCTGGGCCCGGTCTCTGAGTGCTCGGGACACCGGGCCCGGGCGATCAGAGACCGGATGTGGTGACCGGGCCTGGGGAGCGGCGGCACTTCCTCCGGGGCCCCCCTGTACGTCGGCCCTGCATACAGTCACCATATAGTGGTAGACACCTTTGTACACAGGCTCTGCAGACTGTATATTACCCCCATACAGTGACCATATAGTGGTAGATATGTGTACACAGGCTCTGCAGACTGTATATTACCTCCATACTGTCACCATATAGTGGTATATACCAGTGTACACAGGCTCTGCAGACTGTACATTACCACCATACAGTGACCATAAAGTGGTATATACCAGTGTACACAGGCTCTGCAGACATATAAGTGATTATAGTGCAGTTACATCTTGTGACTCACAGGTGACTTTTTTCTGACAAGTCGTTGACTGTCCCTTTTGTTCTGCATTCGGTTCGGACCGTCATGATGACTTCTCTCAGCCACCACTTGTCCATGCAGATTTGGACAAGTGGTTCTAAATATCTTAGAATCCTCACTTTTCCAGCACCTCATTCCCTGCCCCCCACCTGTACAAACGTCCAAGAGGTGGCAGAGAGGGTAGGTGCCATAGCTTAAAGGCCTAGTCTCCTAGAGGGGAGAAACAGAGAATTCACCCCCTGTAGATTGTGTTACAGACTTCAGAATCATATTGCCAGGTAGGTAGACCCCATTAGATAGGTTGGTAGGCTCCTGGTAGGTAGGTAGTACATAGACCCCAGGTAGGTAGGCACTACATAGGCCTCAGGTAGGTAGATTTGTCCTAGGTAGGTAGGCAGTAGTTAGGCAGGTCTCAGATAGGTAGGCTACAGATAGGTATATTGGCTCTAGGTAGGTAGTAGTTAGGCCCCAGTTAGGTAGGCAGCCCTAAGGTAGGTAGGTAGGTTGTAGGTGGGCCACAGATAGCTAACTAGGCAGTAGGTGGGCCACAGTTAGGCTGTAGTTGGGCTACAGTTAGCTAGGCTTTAGGTGGGGCCCACATTGGTAGGTAAGTACTTAGGGTAAGCTATAGGGGCCCCATATAGGCAGGCAGGGCTCAGGTCAGGCTTCATAAATGTTAAAAGAAAGAAGAAAAAAAGAAATCACTTACCTGTGCCACGCAGGGCCGGGACAAGGCATTTTGGTGCCCTAGGCAAGTACAGCCAATGACGCCGACCCCCTCGCTCCCCAAAAAATTGCACCCCCCCCCCTAATTCCTCTCGCCCCTGCGCCAGGCCCTCTCGCCCCCCCCCCCCGCACCACTCTCCCCCCGCACCACTCTCCCCCTGCACCAGACCCTCTCCCCCCTGCACCAGTTACTCTCTGTCCCCTGCACCAGTTACTCTCTCCCACTAAGTAACTTCTTACGAGTCATACCTGCGCCCAGGGGTGTTGCTAGGGTCCTAACGGAATTTTTCACGCCACATTGTGAACTGCAGATGTATTGTTACATAGAAAAACCTTCTGTTCCTGTCACTAATTTTCTGCATATTCCACATAGATCCCATCCATCACCTCTGCAGTCACCGTACAATGAAAATCAGCCCTGACAAATCTGCTTTTTCAAAAGTGCTCACCTCCATAGGACAGTGCAATACCCCTAAATAACAGTCACTAAATAATCCACCGATAAATGGAGCAAATCTACCAGACAAATGATTGTGACTAAAAACACTCCTACAAAACCAAGACCCAAAACTATTAGTACTAAAGGCCCAAATAACCCTGCCAGACCCTGACCGAACGCAACCCCCACATGTGACATCAGCTGTACACAGGCTCTGAAGACGTTATATTACCCCCCATACAGTGACCCATATAGTGGTAATACTAGTTGTATTTTAGACTCTGCAGACATATTTAAAAGAATTACACTGCAGTTACATTTAGTGACCCAGGAGATCTTTTCTGATCAGCGTCGTTCACCTTCCCTTCTCTTCTCCATCGGTTCCACCTTTATGCTGATTTCTCTCGGCCAATACTTGTCCCTGCAGATTTGGACACAAATATCTCAGAATCCTCACATTTCCAGCAACTCCTTATTTATAGGTATATAAGTCCCCTCAGACAGGTATATATACCCCCTCAATTAGGCAGGTATATATAGGTCAAAATCACTGAAACTAAACACCACTACTCAATATCTAAAATTTACCTTTTATTTATACTCTATTAAAAACTCCTTAACACCACACTACCAGAAGTGAAATCACTCTATCTTATGATACTGAAAATACAGAATTCTATCCCTCAATATGTCCCTATCAATCCCTTACAGAGGTAGGGTCATCGTCCCGAAAAGGACGGCCCCACTATTGGAGGCTAACCCTATGTTACAAACTGCATAGTCCCTATCCAGTACAGGGAGCAGATGATTAGATTGATATAGGAGTACTTAATAGATTGAATGCTATAGACAATCTACTTACAATAGTGGTCAAATTGTCAAGATATACAGTATACAAGTAATAGAGTCACAACAGATGTCCAATAGCGATACCCGGAAAATACATTTCCTATGCACAAATAGACAATGGCAATCAAGATCTATATTATCTTGCAACTGTAGCAACCCTATCTAATATTGAAGGGGTACTTTAAACTTGTATAGGGAAATCAAGAGGGACAAACTAAAATAATAATCGATATGTCAAAT
Source organism: Phyllomedusa bahiana (assembly GCA_025379985.1). Lineage (NCBI taxonomy): Eukaryota > Metazoa > Chordata > Amphibia > Anura > Hylidae > Phyllomedusa > Phyllomedusa bahiana. The sequence continues at coordinate 171,189 of JAODAL010001855.1, forward strand.
AATTCCTTCATACAAAACATCTCAGGTGAGAAGGATCAGTCCAAAATGCAGGAGTATAAAGGTGAATATACAACCTCATTTAACACCTCCGATCCCTTCACCTCATCCCGACGCGTTTCCCCCTTAACAGTCAGAGCCGGGTTCATCAGGGGAATTGAGGAGATTAATTTAAGCAGTAGTCAGCGATATAAGCCTTATTGATATCTACAAAATGACCTCCTAGACAGCGTGCACTCACCTTAAGTAGAGAGGAAGATCAATTACATCTAGCTGAAGGTACGGGACTCGGCGTCTCCGTCACACAAGTGCGCATGCGCCGGCCTCGCAATGGCGCCATGGAAACCAAAAAGTTTCCCGGTCATGCGCAGTAGCGCCTATCTAAGAAACACGCCACAGACCTACTAGAGACGCACCACGGAGCTCGGCGTCTCAAATATACAACTGCGCACGTGCAAGTCGCCAAACTGCCGTCATGGAAACAAAAGTTTCCCGAACTTGTACAGCAGCGCTTATCCACGTATTCGGTGCCATAAGGTACTTAAAAGTGCCAGACTTAAATGAGTAGCCACTTCCTTCAAATTGAAGAGAAAAATAAATAATTAAATAATAAGGCTTTAGTTTTTAAACGTATATATTATTCCATTAGAGGCCGATGCACAGGGTTAACAGTTTCAAAGATCACTGTAACAACAATCCCCTAGTGGCCAATGTTAACACTAATTAGTTTATATAAACTACGCCTGACAAAAATTTGATTATATGAGTATGTCGTATATGAGAGGCGTTATGTGAGCCTGAAAATGCCACCAAATAACAGCTTCTGGGTGTGGGAAAGATGCAGCCAGCAACAAAAAACTCCCTAACTGTTATTGTCTATGATTCCCTAAGCTTGCTGCACACCACCCTAACTAACTACCTAACTAATCTAAATAGAAGCATTTCCTGTATAAAATCGCTAAGAAACAAATCTTGTGCCTGTATGCAAACAAGCAGACAGAGAGCAGTCCATTCAGTGAGCAGAAAATGGCGTTCACAAGGCAATACAGTGAAATATATATAACATGGTCATGTGATTTTAGCAGCCAGTGAGAGGCCTACACCTCAGCGATAATGTTTTTGACACTTCTTTGTGCTTGGCACTAATTGCATGGCTGCCAAAAGTGCATGAAGCAGCTAAAAATTAAACTAAAACTGGTGTGTCAAAAAATCAAGAAGTTTGACTGGGCCTTGCTATCCTCTTTGGACTTGATTCCGCTCACACTTGAGTATACTATCTTTTATTACATTCATCTAAACTTTATGAAGTGTGTTGTTTAACTTTGATATGCAAGAAATAAATAGAACTTGATGAAGAAATTCGACAAAGGAATTATATGACCTATGATATATTGGATTGGTACATGGAGAAGTCAAAGAGCTTCCATATAGGTCATAGGGAAAACTCAAAAAAAAATTTTTAGTGGCGATTTATAATATATCAATCCCTTTATCTATGGACACAACACTGACATTATCTGCACTTTCTCGCATTCATTATTAGAAAATAATTCTAATTCTTTTATTTGCGGTTATCATTAACAATTCCATGTTTATGGGGTTTTTTGTACCTCTTCTAGTAGAACTTAATTTGTCTTTTTGTTCATTCAGCTTTAAAATCACCGAGAAGTTTGATACCCTCAGCGCTAATGCATTGGCCCTGAAGAAGCAACTGAATCCATACGTGGACAAAGTCAGGGAGCAGATTTCTGCAGAACTTGAAAAAGACATCCCTCTTAGAGAAAAATCCACCCCATCTGTAGTGTTGTGGTGAGGATGCAGGTACCCTGGAATGAATCCACTATCCACTTGGAGATAATCATCTGCTGCATCAGAACACTTTATTCCTTGCTTCCATCATGGCATCCTGTAACTCCTCTGCCGCCTCTCCACCCCCTTTAGCTCCGTCTCCTCCTCCCTTAATACATCACTGTTGCTAGGCAGAATAGTGAACCAACATTAGTGAGAATGCTTATAACAACATCACACCATCCTAGAGAGTTTCCAGAGAAAATGGGCTGAAGATGTGAAGTCTTTCATAGAGAGGGTACAACCTATGGGAGAAGAACTGAAGAAACAGACCAGAGACAACCTTCAAGCCTTCTACAAGCAACTGCAACCAGTGGCTGAAGATTTCAGAGAGGAGCTGCGTTCTGAGGTTGACTCCCTGCGTGCCAACCTGTCTCCATACACTGATGAGCTGAGGCAGAAGATTATTCAGAAATTGGAAGAAGTTAGAGTCAATGCTGGACCCATGGCAGAAGAATACAAGGCTCAGATCTCCCAGCATATTGAAACCTTGAAGGAAAAGGTTGGTCCTCTGGCTGAGAGTCTTAAAGAACGTCTATTGCCCCATGCAGAAGAAGCCAAAGCCAAGATCACCAAGCTTTGGGAAGCTGTGAGGGCCAGACTTAGCCAAAGTTCATAGAATGTTCCCATGTAAAGACTATGTTATGACATGGGCTCCAGGTATAATTCCTTGAGTGATCCACAAATTCCATAGTCTCTTATAGAAGGGGAAATATTAAAAAGGTGCAAACTTTAACATCTAAGCTCTTAGGCCGTGTTCACACGGCTTATTCCCGACGGATTTGTGCGCCGTATTGAGCGCACAAATCCGCCGTGAATAAGGGGCGGGACGGGGGTGGGGCAGAGCGCGGCGGGGGCGCCGCTCCCGGCCCCATAGACAATGCATTGTTTACGGCGCGTCCGCGCCGTAAATAATGTGCATGCCACTTTCTCCCCCCGCGGCGGATTTGCCGAGCGGGGAAGAGCGACGGAATCCACTGTTCTCTATGAGAGCAGTGGATTACCGTAATGACTCCGACGGATTGGCGCCGTATTGAAGCGCAAATCCGGCGCGGAATACGGCGCCAATCCGTTGGCAAATAAGCCGTGTGAACGAGGCCTTAATGTAAAAAAGTTAACATGATACCTACTGATTACCTTCTCCCCAGGACCATGTCATTCATCTTTAACATCAGTCTGAAAGTAAAATACATTGGTAGAACATGATTTTGTGTTTGGATATTTTATGATCCCTAGTGATTATTAGGGATGAGCAATACTATCGACAAAAGTTGAAATCATCACGGTTTTTACGTTTATAGGAATTTCCAGATGACGTGATAGTTTCCGTGAAAATCTTATAGATAATATTTATCACGTTTACACCTTTTACAGCGCTTCCTGTTATTTTGGCGGCCGGGCCAATCAGCTCAGAGCATAGAGGGGGGTGAGGAGGGTATACGACTCACATGGAAATAGCATTTTTTTTTAACACTTTGCATCCAGCAGACCTCCCACCTGAGGTGAAATTGTTCCTTTTGTGTTTGCATTTCTATTGGTGTCTGTGTGTCCCAGTTTTTGCCATTAGCCCCCCTTGTATGCAAATTGTTTTACACATTATTTCATAGTAACTTCCGCCTGTTGTCAGTGTTGGCAAAACCGCCAAATGTAATCCTTATAACTTTTTAATACTTCTATTTCACTCAGTGCATCTCAGTTTGGTGCTGATCGTGCACTTGTAGGCAAATTGTTTTACACATTATTTGATAGTAACTGCCGCCTGTTGTCAGTGTTGGCAAAACCGCCATATGTGATCAATATAACTTTTTAATACTTCAATTTCACTCAGTGCGTCTCAGTTTGGCGCTAATCGTGCACTTGTACGATAGTTTGTTAAAAACTATCAATTGCTAGTCCTACTGGGCAGTTGTAAATCTCTTGGGAGTTGGTGTTACGGTTCTTCCACCAGACCACATTTCACAGATATTTGTTAGAAACAATTCTGTTTCTAATCCTAGTTGGCTATTGGAAATTAGAGGGATTTAAGAATAGCTGTGATTTGCATTATTTGCCAGTACAGTTTCTCAATAAGACGGACTGTGAACAACTCTTATACCTATTACATTTTTTTCTTAATGAACTTGGAACGAAATGCAGGTGGTAAGTAGCAAAGAGGGGTGTAGGACATGGAGGTAGGGTATGAAAGAACGGTGCTCCTTCAGTGCTGGCGACAACACTTCCAGGCCCGCGGATCTCTCGTTGCCGGACCGTCAGGGCCTGTTCATCGTGGGTCAGGCCCTGTGAATCTCAGTAACGAACAGCGTCGCCAATCTGTTCTTCAGTGGTTAATGCAACTGCATTCAGCAGTGTTACTCCTTATCCTCCACTCATGGTCAGAATGTCATCATCAATTTAGTTGTTTGAGCGATTGCGTTGGCATATCGGAGTTCGATCGATAGTCGCCCGCTATCGATAAGGTTTTCGATTGTGAGCATCGATTATGCGCGATTACCATTAAAGTCTATGGGAGAGCAACAACACCTTAATTATAACACCAAAACAAGGCTGCGGAGAAGCGAAATTAACATCCACAACAGTCAAAATGGATACGGTGCTAATTTAGGCAATCACACTTAGGTTATAAAAGTCCAGAAAAAGTCACAGGACCATTTTACTATCCCTGTCTTGTACCTCAGCCTGACCCTTAAACTGCTTCACCAACAAATTAAAAGTGCCAGAAGGCAGTATGATTTGAACCAATTCAGATACTTGAACTGGAATTGACTATCCCTGTCTGGAACGCAGCATGAGCCCCAAACCTGCATGACCCCTCCTTTAAAAAGTGCCGCAAAAAAGGAGTTTTCAACCACCATTTTAGTTTCATGGCATTGATATACCTATCTGGGCCACAGCGATGAGCCCCAAAACTGCATGACCCCCACATTTAAAAAGTGACCGGAAAAATGGAGTCTTTCAACCACCATTTTAGTTCACTGGACATAGACTATACCTGTCTGGGCACAGCATGAGCCCCAAAGCTGCATGACCCCACATTTAAAAAGTGCCGGAAAAAGGAGTCTTTCAACCACCATTTTGTTTCACTGGACATTGACTATACTGTCTGGGCCACAGCAATGCGCCCAAACCCTGCATGACCCCACAATTAAAAAGTGCCGGAAAAATGGAGTCTTGTCAACCCACAATTTTGAGTTTTCAGCTGGACATGACTATTCTGTCCTGGGCCACAGCAAGAGCCCCAAACCTGCATGACCCCCACATTTAAAAAGTGCGGGATAAAGGAAGTCTTTCAACCACCATTTTAGTTGAACTGGACATTGACTATACCTGTACCGGGCACACAGCAAGACCAGGGCCGGCGGAGCGTTACAGTGGGTGCGGTGAAGCCCGGCTTTGGCGTTCCGTCATTATAAACAGCAGGTTAAAATGCCCTGATGACGCTAGCAACGAAAACTGTCGTGCTGAAGTGAGTAGAGTGCGGGAAGGGAAGTGTGGAATCCAGCCTTCCTCTGTACACAGTCAATACCTGGTGCGCTTGACCCTCCGCTATGAGTGGGACCCATTGAGCTCACTTGGAAATATGGTGGTTAACGCTGTGTTACACCCAGGGTGCCCTTATCTTGGATTCTTTTTTCTCATTTTACTCAACGTGCTGGAGGAAATGGTCTCTGTACTTTGTCTCTGTCCGTGCCTCCCCCAATTTAAAAAACTCCATGCTCCTTTGAATAACCTACATACTGGTCAGTTTTTCTGTTACCTCCCTTGTACAATTCAGAGGAATTTTTTTAACAGCTATTTTGTACATGCAGTTTTTAGTAAAAACTTTTAATTTTAGAAAAAACATTTTTAAAATAGGATGTAATCCCACCATGTCTTTGTTTCTCTTTTTTTCATTGTATTTTATGGGTTGTCTCAATTCAGGGGATTGTAGCTAAGTGAAAGGATATTGCAAAAACAAGTCATTTTGCAATATGTGTCCATTAACATTGTCTCCTACCTCTTCCTGTTCTGAAGCACATCACCCTTGAGCCACTTTGCCCAAATTGAAGAACCAAAATGTCTGTTAGGAAACAACATTTGTTAGAATGGGACCTGTCGTATAGCTGCATGTACATCAACATGCCCCCAAAAAAATTCAAAGGCCCTGACCCTTGAGCCATATGGTCAATTTGTGTACGAACAAATGTCTGTTAGAAAACAATTTTTTTAGAATAGGACTGTAGTATAGCGCAGTGCACAGCAAAATGCCCACCAAATCTCAAAGCTGACCCTTGAGCACTTTGGTCAATTGTGAAGAACAAAAGTTGTTAGAAACCAACATTTTTTTTAATAATAGGACTGTAGTATTGCTGCATTTCAAAGCAGCATGACCAAAAAAAATTATAAAAATGATTTCTCAGGCCACTGTTTCAAAATTCTGTGAGGAGCAAATGGCACTTATGAGCTTAGAAGCCACATTTCTGTTACAAAGGACCTGATTATTGCTGTATCTCCTAGCTACATGACCCCAAAAAATTATAAATCTGACTTCTCCCAGCCACTATTACAATTGGTGCGGGAGAAATGCCACTTAGAAGCCACATTTCTGTTCCAAGGGACCATATTATAGCTGTATCTCAAGCAAAGGACACCCCAAAAAAAAAATTTTTATAATAAGACTTCTCAGTCACTATTAAACAATTGTGAGGGGAGAAAATGCCACTTAGAAGTCACATTTCTGATTCAAAGGACCATGATTATTGCTGTATATCACAGCAACATGACCTCAAAACCATGACAATGCGAAACTTCTTAAGGAAAGTGAGTAATGGAATACGGTTGGTTGTCATGAAAACCTAGCTGTCTTTTACAGTTCTCACAGCAAAACCAGCAAAATGAACGGTTGGGAAAAGAGAATAAAAATTGCATTAAGAAATGATCATTTTAAAAGAAGTTTTCAAGGGCCCTTTTTCTGGTTTTGAAAAGGTAAGTGAAGTAGACTTGGGAAACTAGTCGGTGACCTCGGCAATTGGGGCCACAACATCATCAGCGATCCTGCTGGATTCATCTAGATGAACGTCAACGATCACATTATCTGTGGAAAGGAATGCGTTTGTCTGTTTTTTTAATACAAATTAAAATAAAAAAAATGAATCCCTTCAGCTGTGTCTGAAGGTGATCAGATATGACGTGGCTGGCCTGGGCAGGGACAAAACACTCTATGGCGTGACGAGCCAGCTCGGGCCATTCGTCCATTTTGGGAACCCAGAAGTCTTTTGGGTCCGTAACACATGCAACAACATCGGTATTGAGACGCAGATGTCAGATGCACCATGATGTAGCTGATCTATGTGTGGTTGGATGTGTGCCCTGCATTGCATGCGTGGTGAGTGGTAAACAAAGATTGCCAGAGGGTCACCATTAGGCTTCTGCCACCTTGCCTGTGCTGCCGCACGCCCTACTTGGCACTCTTACTGCTGTCCCGTGCTGATGTTGATTCCACCGTGCATTTGGGGAACGTGAAGCACAGATGCAACAGATGTCTCAGTTGATCATATAGCATGTCTCTCCATTTCCTGCATTTACTCTCTATTTGGGTGGGTGGCGGAAAGTGGCTTGCATTTTTGTTTTGTACGGGGATCCAGGACGGGTGGCCACCCAGTAACTGTGTTCATTTTTGATGGCCTTAATGCGAGGATATGTTGGAGGGGAAAAGGCGCATCCACGGCACTCATGTGAGGATGGACCTTGATTTCCAAAGCCTCTGGGTCAGAGGGGCGGCACCTAGCAAACTGATCTTCCTCATTTCCACCTCGCTCAACTTCGCCGCCAACCTCTCTTCCAAGGCAGGGACAGTACGGTAAACAATCGGTGTCTAGGAATACCTCCTCCTCCCTTCTCTCAGCTGTATGGGCAAAGCTTCATCACCGCCCTGACTTGCCTGAGTTGATGCAACCCAGAGAGCTGATGCGCCACTTGCCTAGCTCTGGACCCAAGAACCACTGCTAATGAAGACCGAATTGAAAATTGTGGAAACTGTCGGGCTGAGGATTTGCGGAGAGAAGGAGAGAAAGGCTCCGTGTCCGCATCTGTGTACGTCTCCTCCTCCGTCGACTGGTGGGACCTGTTGTTTCAGAGTTGTCCAAACGATCGTTCCAGGAAACTAAGATCACTTTAAATTGCACGGGGGGTGTGCTACGACTCTGTGCTGTGTTTAGGGTCACCTTAGCTTTACTCGCCAGTGAGTATGGCATTTTTCAGTTTAGTTTTTTTTAGAACTAAGATCAACCACAATGCTCCTGCAGACAAGGGCATTGTCCGACTGACCAATTTTGGTGGCTTCTTCAAAATGGCAAGGATGGTGCAGAGCTCTTTTCACTGCCTCACTCTCGGTGTTCATAACACCCGAGGTCCGTTAACGCCTGCTTGTAGGCCATGTGTCACTTACGTACTGGTAAAGGCTTTGCGCTGCGCCACAATCGTGGAGCATGTGGAGGGTGGGAATTCAGGTGTTGCCATCGTCATACCAATGAGGACGGTTGGACGGGGAGGCCCGAGCTGACGCTGCAAGCAGCCAGGGCGGGACGAGAGAGGGTGTGAACGGCGGAGATAGTGTGGACTTCCGACCTCGAGCCTTCTTCAGCAGGCAAGTCCAGACCCGTGTAGCTCTTTTGAATTCTTGGGCCGACCCAAAGTTCATGACATGTGCCAGGCAAGGGATGTGCTCCAGGCCATACCGATCTTTAAGGGCCGGCCAGAGATTTCGCCCGTTATTCGCACCACCACCTTGCCTGGCACAAGGTTCGTGTCACCAGCCAGCCGCTCGGTCTCGCTTGCATAGAGTCGTCCACACTCTGACCTGGTGTTGTGGACGGTCTCCAAGGGCCGATTAATTCAACATTGGCCTGGTGTTCAGGGCACGTGATGCCACCAGAGGACCTAGGGGGAAAGAAGCCCTTTGCCCATCCCTGCGGTTTTGAAAGCGTGCGCCGAGCCTGGAGAGCACCGTCACCCCCAGAGACATCCACCTTTCTCATCCCAGTGCGCTGTTACAGAGTTTTAGCGGCCTTGCCGTGCTTACTGTCCATGTGGCGGTGTGAGATGGACTTTTTCCGGACACAGATGCGAAACGCGCTTGAAATTTTATGAGACACGTGGCTGGCCAGGGCAGGGACGTGCTTTTCTGGCAAAGAAATGCCTGCTCGGGCATGTATATTGGGGGCAAGCGAGAGGGCCAGGACGTTGGCGGACCCATCTGTGTCCACCAGACGGCAAGGCAACATTTCAAGGCCAAAAGCTGGCACTGCCGACATTAGGCTTTTGGCTTTGGAATAGGTTTGGGTTAAAGTGGTTAAAGTGTTTTTTGCTACCCAAAACTGGAAAGACAGAAGGCTGGCTGCTAGATGGCGCAGTACGGCGTGCAGGTCGTCAAAAACTGTGGGCCGGAAGGTGAAAGGGGTAGGATGAGTCTCTGGTGGGGTGCTGGTGGGCCTCGGGCGACGGGGGCGGCTGCAGCGGAGGCTGATCCTGATCATGACTCTGAGAGGACAGGGAGATGAGGAAAACGCTTGGTTGGTGGGGAGGCGGGGCGAGGCGGAGGATGTAGGTCAGACGGTGTGACAGTGGTTGGAGGCCCGGCGTCGGTCTCTGGCCTTTTATTGGCAAAACGTTGTTCCCTCCATTTCACTCATGCATATGCTGCATGTGGGACTAGGACATGTTGGTGATGGTTAACCACTTAAGGTTTTGCCTCTACTTATTGCGTTTACGGCAAAAGCGGGGCAAATGACATCGCTGGGTGATTCAAGGGTTGCTCAAAGAAGGCCAGGCTTGATGAGGGTCCTGGACTTTTTGACGGAGATAAGCAAGGAGCGTGGTTTGCGCTGACGGGGCCTGGCGGAATCATATAGGGACTTCTGCGGATCCGCCCTCTCCTTTTGTGGCGGGACCCGTATTGACATACCCCATCGTTTCCTCCTCGTCCATGATGAAGCGCTCGCAAGCAAATTCTGCGGAAAAGACAGGATGGATCGCCATGTCGTCATCATCATCATCAACAACTCAGGTGACTTGGTCGTCCCTGACTTTATTGCATCCAGAAGGTGCGGGCTAAAGCAAGGGGCACTGCAAGGCGTTGCGGAGCGCCGGGGATTTTTGCGATTGGTCCGGCTTCCTTACCTCCTCTGATGGCATTCAGTACGGGGCTGTCAGAGCAGAGAAAATCTCTTTATGGCTCTTGATCTTTTAACATTGCTACTGACCCCACCGCATTGTGTCATCAAAGAGTCTTAGAAAATGGAATATCCACAGTGGTGGGTACCTCGCGTTGACCATGTGGGCTGCTTCATGTTGGACAGATGTGATGATGTGATGACGACATTTGTGGCCGTGACTGCGAGGACGAGGAGGTAAGATGCTAGATGCAGGTTGCCACTGAAGGACAGATTGGGGACGATGTTCGTTATTAGATTCACAAGGCCCAGACCCAGCCATTACAAGCCTGACGGTCCTGCAACTGCGATCCGCTGGCTGGTGTTGTCGCCAGCACTGGAAGGAGCACCTTCTCTCGTACCTCTACTCCATGTGCTACCCCCATCTTTGCTAGCTTACACCTGCATTTCCGCTCCAGTTCAGAAATATAAAAATTTGAGAGGTATGGAATAGTCTTTGGAAAGTCTCTTATTAAAAGACGGCAAATCACAGCTATTCTCAATTGCGATAATCAAAAACAAAATTTGTGGATCCAATTAACTTCAAGGTGTCTATCAACAAATCTGGATGGGGGCAAAAAGTCCAAAAAACCACGAATATCTGTTATGTTTTTGGTATAACTAACGGTATTTTTGCACCTTTTCAATTCATTGTGGTGATATATTGCTGGTTTAATAGAATTTAGTAGATGCTGCGTCAATGGAACAGTGCTGGGTGCGCCAAAAGTCAAAAAACACGTAACTGTTACTGTTTTGAGATAATAAACACTGTATTTTTTGCACCTTTCATTCACCTGGTGGTGAATATAGACTGCTGTTTTAAGATTTACGTAGATGCTGCGTCAAATAACCGTGTGGGTGGCCAAAGACAAAAAACACGTAACTGTTATGTTTTGATATAATAAACGTTATTTTATGCAACCTTTCACATTACGTGGTGAGGAAAATAGATTTTGCTGTTTTTAAGATTTAGTAGATGTGAGACAATGACAGTCTGGGTGCGTAAAAGTCAAAAAAAAGTAAACTGTTATGTTTTGATCTAATAAACGGTAATTTTTTGCACCTTTCAATTCACTGTGGTGCATGTAGAATTCTGTTTTATTTAAGATTAGTAGATGCTGCGTCAATGAACAGGCTGGTTTGCGCAAAAGTCAAAAAACAACAGTAAATGTTTGTTTTGATCTAATAAACGGTATTTTTTGCCCACTTCATTCACTGTGGTGAATTATAGACATTGCTGTTTTAAGATTTACGTAAGATGCTGCGTCCAATGAACAGTGGCTGGTGGTGCGCAAAAGTCAAAAAAACACGTAACTTTTCTGTTTGTATAATAAACGGTATTTTTTGCACCTTTCATTCACTTGTGGTGAATATAGAATTGTGTTTTAAGATTACGTAGATGCTGCGTCGATGACACAGTGCTGGGTGCTGCAAATCAAAAACAGTAACTGTTCTGTTGATATAAATAAACGGTATTTTTGCACCTTTCAATTCATCTGTGTGGAATATAGAATTGCATGTTTTCAGCTTTAGTTTAGATGCTGCGTCAATGAACAGTGGGGTGCGCAAAAAGGTCAAAAAACTCGTGACTGTTATGTTTTGATTTAATACACTGTAAATTTTGCACCTTTCAATTCACTGTGTGAATATGAATTTGCTGTTTTAAAGATTTAGTAGAAGATGCTGGTCAATGACATGCTGGGGTGCGCAAAAGTCAAAAAAACACGAACTGTTATGTTTTTGATATAATAAACGGTATTTTTGCACCTTTCAATTCACCTGTGGTGAATATAGAATTGTGTTTTCAAGATTTACGTAAGATGCTGGTCAATGAACAGTGGGCGTGCGCAAAAGTCAAAAACAGTAAAGGTTATGTTTTGATCTAATAAACTGTATTTTTTGCACCTTTCAATTCACCTGTGGTGAATATAGAATTGCTGTTTTAAGATTTACGTGTGCTGCGTCATGACAGTGTGGGGGCGCAAAAGTCAAAACTACCGTAATGTTATGTTTTGTATAATAAACGGTATTTTGTTGCACCTTGTCCATTCCACAGTGGTGAAATATAGAATTGCTGTATTAGATATCCGTAGATGCTGCGTCAATTGAACAGTATGGGTGCGCAAAAGTCCAAAAAACCACGTAACTGTGATGTTTTGTACGCTACACGGTTTATTTTTGGCACAACAACCTGTGTGATAAAGGGATTGCTGGTTTGTAATTTAAGTGCAAGGTAGAAATATCACCAGTCACAGGTGTAATGGGGTAAAATTGTAACACCTATCTGACTATGTATATGATAATAAAAAGTGGAGTTTTTTGACAGTAACAAAAGGGAGACCTGCAGTTATAGAAATGATGTTTATCCAATATAAGTTCAGGCTGCCAATATCCAGGAAATATTTCAATAGAAAAACTTGTTAATAATAAAGATAATTCCACTACAATGCTACCACTAAGTCTTGGTGCACTTTATGTGTTTCTTTATAGTAGAGCTAGTCTGTGTACGCCGGGGCCCCCCCCCACCCTGCTCACCGCCGTGAATTTACAGTGGTAGATTCTGCTTTAACTTCTATAGCTAACATCATAATGTTCAAATCATAATCTAACTTTAAAGTGGAAGGATCCCAGCTAATTGTAGAGGTTTCTCTGTGCAGAAAATAGACTACTTTCGCTGAGCTGTTTGGCCACAGCTGAACGCAGGGTTCCTATCCCCCCCTATGAGACGGCTGGGAGACAAGAGGCTTGCAACAGGAAACGTGTTCTATGTAAAACGAGGTCATGTGGATTTTTCCAGCAATCGCAACCATACACATCCCTTATGACGTGCAACACATTCACCCTGCTCGTTATTCTGTAAATCTAAGTTTGTCTGGGCGCCAAAAATTACAGGGAAGCGCCGAAAAAGGCGCGATCTTAATAGATGTTGATCAGATTTTACATTAATTATCGCGATGATCTGGGAAATTTCGGCTACCATAAAAAACCTTGCGATTTCAACTTTGTCGATAAAATCGCTCAATACACTAATCATTTTTTTCATCATGTAGCTTTCGTCAACATGAAGTGAAGGAGACAAATGTAACTCATTTGTACACATTAGGTAATCCATTCTTCTGAGACCTCTTTGATGAAACAATATGGTTGGGTCAGACGCCATTTCCAACAAGATCACTCGGCTAAGAGGAAGATTTTGTCTGCTCTGACGCCCAATCGTGGTGCCATAAGAGAGGAGAAAGGAAGCTGGGACATTCGCTACAAATCCGATGGCGGTCGGCATCGCCTTGCAGTGCTGTTGCTTGTACCATGCAGCTTCAGGATGTGAATGTCTGGACAAGGAAGTACCTGTGTGATGATGATGATGACATTGCGGATCCCAAGTGGTCTTTTCAGCCGACTTTGCTTGAACTGCTTCTTCACTGGACGAGGAGGAAGCAATGGGGTCAGTGCTCAGTAAGAGGTACCGCCTCGAAGGGGCGAGGGCGGTGCACAAGTCCCCACTGAGATTATTCCGCCACCGATTGATCAGCGGAGGGAAACAACGCTCCTCGTTATCGCAGTCGAAAAGTCCAGGACTCTGAAGGGGAGCCTGGGCCTTTTTCGTCATGCCTCAGATGTTGCCCATCGATGTCATATGCCGGCATTAGACATAAAACGCATCAGTAGAGGGAAAAGAGAAGTGTTTAACCACTACCAACATGTCTAGTCACATGCAGCGAATGCATGAGTTGAAATGGAGTCACAGCCTCTGTCTCCACCTTCTCCTCCTCCGGCATTTTTAAGAACATGCGTTCTTCTGCTGCCCATATCCCTCAGCAGCATGAGCAAGGATCAGCCTCTGCTTCAGCCTGCACCGTCGCCGGAGTTCCACCAGCACTACCAGAGACACAGCCTACCCCTTCTCCTTCCAACAGTTTCACCTGCATGCCGTACAGCGGCCAATCTAGCAGCCAGCCTTCCGTTTACCAGGTGTGGAGCAGAAAAAACACTTTAACCCAAACCATCCAAAAGCGAAAAGCCTGAATGTTGGCATTGCCAGGCTTTTGGCCTTGGAAATGTTGCCTTTCTGTCTGGTGGACAGATGTGTTCCGCCACGTCATGGCCCTTGCCTGCCCCCAATACCAGGCATTTCTTTGCCCGAAAAGCCATCCCTGCCCTGGCAACCCACGTGTCATCTAAAATCTCAAGCGCGTTGTCTGCATCTGTGTCCGGCAAAGTCCATCTCACCACCGATACATGGACTAGTAAGCACGGCCAAGGCCGCTATATCTCTGTGACAGCTCACTAGGTGAGCTGGGTGGATGTTTCTGGTGACGACGGTGGCTCTCAGGCTCTGCGCACGCTCTTCAAAACCGCAGGGATGGTGCAGGGTTCTTTCCCCCAAGGTCCACGGGTACCATGACGTGCCCAGAGAAACCATGCCGTGTTGAAATTGATATGTCTTGGAGACCGTCAACACATCAGTCAGGAGCTGTGGACGGCTCTGCGCAATGAGACCGAGCAGTGGCTGGGTGCCAGGCAAGGTGGTGTGCGATAACGGTCGAAATCTACTGGCCGCCCTTAAGATCGGTAGGCTGGAGCACACCCCTTGCCTGGCACACGTCATGAACCTCGTCGTCCAGAAATTTCTAAAGTGCTACCCGATACCCTGGTCTCGACTGCCTGCTGAGGAAGGCTCAAGGTCTGAGCTCACACCTCCATTCGCACCCTGCTTTGTCCCGGATGGCTGCGTTACAGCGTCAGCTTGGCCTCCCTGTCAACCGTCTCATTGTTAACGTGGCAACACGCTGGAATTCCACCCTCCACATGCTCCAGCGATTGTGGCAGCAGCGCAATACCATTACGCAGTATGAAGTGACACATGGCCTGACAAGCAGCGATGCGGGCCTCAGGGTGTTGAGCCACCGAGAGTGGAGGCAGGTGAAAGAGCTCTGCACCATCCTTGTGAGTTTTGAAGAAGCCACCAAAATGGTCAGTGCGGACAATGCTCTTGTCAGCATGAGCATTGTGGTGATCTTAGTTCTGGAACAATCGTTGGACACTCTGAAACATCAGGTCCCACCAGCGACGGAGGAGGAGACGGACACAGATGCGGACACGGAGCCTTTCTCTCCGTCGAATCCACCGGGCCCGAAAGTTTCACAACTTTATTGGTCTTCATTAGGCAGTGGTTCGGTGTCCAGGGCTGGTGCAAGGCGGTTCCTCAGCTCTCAGGGTACATCATCTGAGGCAAGTCAGGACTGTGTTGAAGCTGAGGCGGAGGAAGTGGAGGAGGAGGATGAGGTATTCATGGACACCGACGTTACCAATGTCCCTACCTTGGAAAGAGGTTGGCATGGATTTGAGGCAGAGAAGGAAGATGAGGAAGATCAGTTTGCTAGTGCCCCTCGACCCAGAGGCTTTGGAAATCAAGGCTCCATCTCTCACATAAGTGCTTTGATACTCCATTTCCTCCAACATGATCCTCACATTAAGACCATCAAAATGAACAACAGTTACTGGGTGGCCACCCGCTTCGATCCCCGCTACAAAGCGAAACTCAGCACTTTCCTTCCTTCTCTGATGATGTTGTGGCCCCAATTGCCGAGGTCTCCGATTAGTTGCTGGTCTACTTCAGGAAAAGGTAGGACACTGTTAATAGACACATATTGCAAAATGACTTGTTTTTGCAGGATCTTTAACATAACTAGCAATCCCTGTAGTGAGACAATTTAATACAATTAAAAAAAGAGAAACAAAGACGTGGTGGGATTCCATCCTATTTTAAAAATGTGTTTTCTAGAATTAACTTACTAAAAAACTTGCATGTACAAAATAGCTGCTAAAAATTATTCCTCTGAATTGTACAAGGGGGGTTTACAGGATGGCTTGAACAGATGTAGGTTATTCAGAGGACATGGAGTATGGAGCATATTCACCACACCAAGAACAGAGACAATTTCCTCCAGCACGTTGAGTAAAACGAGAAAAAAAAAGCCAAGAAAAAGGTCACCTGGGCGGAACAGGAGCATCAACCACCAGCATTTCCAAGGGAAGCTCAATTGGTCCGCGCTCATAGGGAGGGGCAAGCACTCTCGTAGAGGCAGAAATTTTTCAAGCGCTACCCAGGTCTTGACTGTGTACTGAGAAAGGCTGGAGGTCTTAACTCACACTTCTGCTTCCGCACTCTGCTTCAGCCCAACTGTTTTCGTTGCTGCATCATATGGGCATTTTTGCCGTGTTAATAGATGATGGACACCAGCCTGGGCTCTCACCGCACCCACTGTAACTCCGGCCCTGCTAGCTGAACCTGCCTGTTAATAGATGACGGATGCTAGTCCTGGCTCTCACCGCACCCACTATAAGTCCAGCCTTGCTAGCTGAACCTGAGTGTTAATAGATGACGGACGCCAGCCCTGGCTCTCATCGCACCCACTGTAAGTCCGGCTCTGCCAGCTGAACCTCCGTGACCCACGTTTACAGCCTCACCTGCCTGGATCAGTAATTTCCTTCAACCCACTTGACAGTAGAATGCAAAATTTTTTCAGACAGGCCTCGTTAACTACTGGGACATCTGTTTCGTTTGCTTCACATTCTAATGTCACTTTAAAAAACAATGTCACCCGTAGAATGGCAAGTACCTGTAGCCGCAGCAGTATTGGAAAAGTAGTTGTTTTTAATATAGTTTATTTCTTACTGCAAAATTTTCTGCTGATGGTCCATAAGGGCACCTGTGCGGGTTTTTGGGTCATGCTGCGGTCCAGGACAGGTATAGTCAATGTCCATTTCACTAAAATACTGCTTCAAAGACTACTTTCTTCCAGCACTTTTTAATCTGTGTGTCATGTAGATTTAAAGGTCATGCTGCGGTCCAGGACAGGTATAGTCAATGTCCAGTTCAACTAAAATGGGTGGTTCAAAGACTACTTTCTTCTGGCACTTTTTAATCTGTGGGTCATGCAGGTTTGAGGGTCATGCTGTGGAAAAGGACAGGTATAGTCAATGTCCAGTTTAACTAAAATGGTGAAACAAAGACTCCTTTTTCAGGCACTTTTTAATCTATGGGTCATGCAGATTTAAGGGTCATGCTGCGGTACAGGACAGGTATAGTCAATGTCCAGTTCAACTTAAATGGTGGTTCAAAGACTCCTTTTTCCAGCATTTTTTAATCTGTGGGTCAGGCAGGTTTAAGGGTCATGCTGCGGTCCAGGACAGGCATAGCCAATGTCCTGTTCAACTAAAATGTTGGTTCAAAGACTCCTTTTTCAGGCACTTTTTAATCTGTGGGTCATGCAGATTTAAGGGTCATGCTGTGGTACAAGACAGGGATATTCAATGTCCAGTTGAACTAAAATGGTGGTTTAAAGATTCCTTTTTCCGGCACTTTTTAATCTGTGGATCATGCAGGTTTGAGGGTCATGCTGCGGTACAGGACAGGTATAGTCAATGTCCAGTTCAACTAAAATGGTGGTTCAAAGACTACTTTCTTCCGGCACTTTTTAATCTGTGGATCATGCAGGTTTGAGGGTCATGCTGCAGGACAGGACATGGATAGTCAATGTCCACTTCACTAAAATACTGGTTCAAATAATACTTTCTTTCGGCAATTTTTATTCTGATGGTCCATAAGGGCATCTGTGTGAATTTTGGGGTCATGCTGCATTAAAGGACAGGGACAGTCAATGTCTATTTCACTAAAATAGTGGTTCAAATACTTGTTTCTTCCGGCAGTTTTTATTCTGAGGGTCCATCAAAGACATCTTTGCTGGTTTTGGGGTCATGCCGCTGTAAAAGAAATCAATAGTAAAGGTCTTAATGAAAAAAGCGTATTTTCCATGCTTCAAGGCCATCAAAATGAACAGCGGTTACTGGGTTTCCCCCCTCCTTGATCCACGTTCCAAATCAAAAGTGAGCAATTTCGTTCCACCCACACAAATTTACAGTAGAATGCAGGGCTTGTTGACCAACTGGACCCCCTAGGGCCCTGCCAGCTGAACCTCCGCGTTCCTGGTTGGGACGTTCTTGCTGCCACCACATATGTGACGAGATGTTGGTGCCTGGTGAAAAAAGTGATAGGGGTCTCCTGCCAGTTGCCATGTGCCATTTCCAATACCGGTGTCTTGTTTTGTGTGAAAGGGCCCCCTTTGCAGCTGCTACCGCTGTACCTGCTGTGGCTACGCCGTCCTCATGTTTTCGGTTAGCCATTAAACATAATGAATTATTTAAGCCTATCTCGTAGCAGTCTCATAGCTTTTCACATAGTATCCTTAGTGTCCATAACTTGTTTTAGCATGGAGCTTGTTTGTGAAGCAGCCGCGAAGACAGCCGTCCGCCAATGAGTGACGTTTCGGAGGTAAACTCCTCCTTTCTCAGACCGGCATCGTATGACTGTGTCTTCAAACTGTGGACATTAAGGATACTTTGTGAAAAGCTTTTGGCCGTTACAATTTGCAGAGACTGCTACGAGTACATCACAGGTTTTTATCTCCTGTTACTTTTGTAAGAAGTTACATGTTTATGAATCTTTTGGACTATGATTATAAATGTGAGACAAAAATGTTTTTGATATAAAGGAATTGATTACAGAGGACTGTGTCAGTGTTACTATTGTGGTTTAGGTTTGCTACCCACCAGCTGACAGGCTCGACATGAGGAAATCATACGGTCCACATCCATGTCGATTCCTGGCCTCCAAACCTTCTTGCGTGGTCATTGTTTGGTTCATATAATACCTTGGTGGCCCTCATGGGCTAAGTGCAAAGTTTGTTTTCGTAATTCTTTAGACTTCATAATACGATTTCCACATAGAACTATTTTTCCAGCAATACTCACTTCATGTTTGATTCTGTGATATCCAGAGTCACAATCCTTCCACGTCTCTTGTCTTATATACTTTCTCAACTGTGCAATTTCTGGGCCCACTGATGCCAATTCTTCAACCTCCCGTCGTGTCAATGCTTGTGGAATGGCTTTTGCAGCAACAAAACGAATGTACTCTTCTGCTAAGTTATGACATGATGCTGAAGACTGGGACAATCTGGAAAGTGCATCTGCTGCATTAGGTCCAGGTCTGTTTCATACTTTAAATCGGTATGGTAACAGTCGAAGAACCCATCTTTCAATTCTGGCTGATGGTTTTGATCGAGAATATATCACCTCCAGAAGTTTGTGATCTGTTATAATTTCAAAATCAAGTCCCCAGAGATAGATGTGAAACCTTTCACATCCCCAAACTACAGCCAGAGCTTCTTTCTCAGGGATCTGCTTGCAAACTGAATAGGTCTGTAGTCGCCTGTTCGTTACCTCTGTACTAAGATGGCACCTAATCCCACAGGGCTGGCATCGACAATAACTTGAGTTTGTGCAGTAGGATTGAAATAGGCTAAAGTTGTGCCTCTTAAGTTCATTAAATACTCCTTGTTCCAAAACCCCCACTTCAAAGGGACTGCTTTGCGAGTTAACTGTCTCAGGGGTTCACTGACAGTCGCCAAATCTGGTATAAACTTTGCACAGTAATTCACTAACCCAAGAAAACTTCATACTTCTGCAGGGTTTTCAGGGTTTCTGGGATCAGACACAGCTTTAATATTACTGACCTCCAGACCAATCCCTTTGTCAGACAGCACGTGGTCCATGAAAGTCATCTTATTCATTTGAAATTTGTACTTCTTCTCATTTAAAATCAGTCATTTCTCCGGTAAGTATTTCAGCACTGCACAGAGACGTTCGTCATGCTCCTGTGTGTTTGTTCCCCACACAATTATATCATCAGAAATATTATGGGTGCCTTCACACCCCTGTAACACTTGCTGAATCCCATGTTGATAGGCCTCTGGTGCTGAGGATATGCCAAACATCAGTCTCTTGTACCTAAAAACACCTTTATGGCTTGCAAATGTTGTAATGACACTAGATGCCGGGGTCAATTCAATTTGATGATTACCCCATTTCAAATCCAATTTACTGAAGACACTTGCCCCATTCATCTCATGTAGACCATCTTCAATAGTGGTTATTGGTTGTCTTTGAGTACAGCTTGGTTAGCACGTCTCATGTCCACACAGATCCGAATATCAGTTCCCTTTGGTACAACAGTTAATGGCAATACCCAGGGAGTGGGTCCTTCCACTGGTTCATTGATATCAAGTTCCATTAGTTCTGCAAGCTTGTTCTCCACAGGTGATCTCAGGCTATAAGGAAGCCTACGCATTAGTTGTGCAATAGGTTTTACATGTGGGTCAATGTGAAGCTGTAACTGAAAATCTTTTAACTTTCCAACCCCAGAGAAACAAGCCTTAAATTCCTCTTTCAGTGAAGAAATAGAAGTAGACAACACGTTCACATTTGCACTGTCTGCATCAAGTCCAATCTTTAGTATGCCTAGTTCCATAGCAGTTCTGCGGCCTAGCAGAGGGGATCCTGTGCTATCCACAACACAGAATTCAGTCCTCAATGGAGATCTAGCCCCCTGTATTTGGACAAAAGTGTAGAATTTGCCTTTTAGTTGTAGTGGAGTACTAGAGCCAAATGTGTAAATCCGTTTATTGGTGTTGCATGATTTAAGGTGATTTTCTCTGCCTTTTAGAGTGTTCCAAGAAGCTAAGTCCATAACATTGCAGGTAGTTCCAGAATCAATCAGTACTGTGAAATCTGTATCACCAATCTTAATGGGTATTGTCCCAGCTTGCTGTGAGCTCAGCGAGTATATATATATTCACAATCAGATTCTTTATCTGCAGCTATGACATTTACTTTTGCATGTAATCCTTTGGTTTTATTTTCTGTGAGTCCACTTCTACACAGAGCTGCAAAATGCCCCATTTTTCCACAAGCAAAACACATTTTGTTCTGTACCACAGCACAATCCTGGCTTCTGTGGCCTGCTCTGCCACATTAACTACAGGTTACAGAGACAATCCTTTCTTTTCTATTCCTGGAGTTCCTATTATCATAGACAGGGTTGGACATTGCATTGACTGACACAGTCTCTTTGTTTATAATGTGCAGGGCCTGTAGCTCAGACACTTCAATAGCTCTTGCAATCTCTTGCAGACTAACCTTGGTTCTCTCTGTAATCTTCTTCTGTGGTGAGCAGAGCGACATTTCTCAATAAGCTGATCTCTGATGATGTCCTCTTTTACAGTCCCAAAATCACAAGACTTTTCAAGATATTTCAGTCTAGTCACATAACTGTCAATGGTTTCTCCCACTTCTTGTACATTCTGTCTAAACTAGTATCTTTCATATGGAATATTTTCAATTCGCCCAAAGTACTCACTCAGTCTGTTCATTGCTGTCTCATAATCTGAATCTTCCCCTGTTTCTCCCAGGGTTTCAAAGATGTCCTGGACTTATGGCCCAGCTAGCTGCAGTAACATGGCTCTCTTCTGAGCCGGTGCAGTCACTCCTGTGGCTGTTACATAGGACTGGAATCCCTTTTTTCACTTGTCCCAGTGATGTGACAGACTAGTGTGGTCTCCTGACTCATCAAACGGTCCCATAGCCGGTATATCCAGGAATCTCACCATCCTCATCGCCAAATATAGTGTATGAACACAGACCAGAGCTTAAAGGGGTTTTACCAGGACGTGCCTTATCTGCTAAGAAGCAAATGTAAACAAACCACGGAGCTGAGAGAGAGAGAGACAGACACAGCCAGAGCAAAGAGCCATGCATAAGGGATCGTATGAAATGTTCACTCAAAGAATCAAACTACAATTAGTGGATTCTGTTTACAAAAGACAACACCTTTTCTCCACAGCAGCTTCTTCATGTTCCCTGTCATCAGATAAAGCAGGGATCTACTCAGATAATCACACTGCAACTAGTTTATTCTGTATACAAAAGAAAACATATTTCTACCCGGTGCCTTGAAAACTTCTGCAGCTCAGTCTCATCAGATAAAAAGCTTTCTCTGCGCAAGCCCGTCCAGCAGCTCTTGTCAGGCCGTATCTAGTGCAAGCTTTTAGGTAACTAAGGGCAGGTAAGACACAGACTGCCTGAGCCACTCCCGACACCTAGCCAGATATATACAATAATGTAACATTTTTTAGCAGGCAATTTAACACATACTTTCCAACATACTACAGCTAACACAACCCTACCTGGACATGAGTTGAGGACAGGACAGGTGAAGATGACTTGTGGAGCACAGCTGAGGTTACCATATAACTCTTTATGGGTCCATCCTTTGTGTATCCCTATACCTCTTTAATTTAGGAAACTGGTTTTATTTTTATGTACAATCATTGTGATATTATTAGTTGTGTTAAAGGACAAACCAAGCTCTGCTTTATCTCTATGATGTTTTGTATATTTTCTTTTACAGTGCTTGATTTATATTCAGTAAGTGAAGCACTCTGGCATTCTGGTATAGATATCTGAATGCTAAGTGCACTCATAGGATGCATTACATTACTGCAATTCAATATTTTTAATGGGGCTATTACAAACACAGAAATAGTAATTTTGCAGCGACTATTTTTTGTTATACGAGTAACGGTATACACCGTGTATAGAGAGTTTCTAGTGCTAGGATAAAAACCTTTAAACGGTATAAAAACTGACTCAGATATATTCTGTGACAGTTTATTAAATTCCAAAAACTCTTAAATATATATATTATAACAACAATCCCACGCGTTTCTCGCACCTTCTCGGGAAAACAATATAACACTAGTAGACTCACTTAGCATTTGGTTTTAAATATTGACACCCATCCTCTCCACTCCTCAAACAGGAAAGACAAGGGAGGGGGGAGGGGGATTAGCATTATTAACATCCCATGTCACAACATAATACTAACCTTCGGTCTACTCACTAATATTTCAATCTTATCATAAATAGAATTCTCTTTAAAATATATATATATATCAGAAGTAGGGATGAGCAAATCGATTCTAACGAAGTGGAATTCGTTTAGAATTTCAAGAAAAGTTCGATTTGGAACGAAACCGAAGTTCATGGTGATTTGTGGTAACGAATCTAAAATGGCCGCGAGCACATGGCGTGACGTGGCAAAGAACTATGGGAGGAAAAAAGGAACGCCCTCAATGACGTGCAAACATGCAGCCAATCAGCAGCCAGTCAGCTTCTGTGATGTCACAGCCCTATAAATAGGGCAGCCATGTTAAATTCTGCCACTTGTCACTTTGTCTCGTATGCACAAGCATCTCTCTGTAGCAGCACTCGATTGCACTTTGTGCAAAATACTTCCCAATTTTTCAGTTACTGGGTTGAAATACCTTTCAAATACATAGGTGTGTGTCATATACACACCTGATCCTGAAGCAGTGATTTTTTTTTTGGGGGGGGGGGGGGGATATTGCTATCTGTGGCAAAGAGTTAATTTTTTCACTTATTGTGGAAAAATCTGTGTCAAATCCACTGTGTGTATTTCTGCCCTACACAAAATCTGAAATCCATCCAGTTCAGTCTGTAGGGATATTGCAATCTGTGGCAAAGAGTTAATTTTTTCACTTATTGTGGGAAACTCTGTGTCAAATCCAGTGTGTATTTCTGCCCTACAACAATCGGGAAATCCGTCCAGTTCACTTTTGTAGGGATATTGCAATCTGTGTCAAAGAGTTAATTTTTTCACTTATTGTGGAAAAATCTGTGTCAAATCCACTGTGTGTATTTCTGCCCTACACACTTTCTGAATTCCAATCCAGTTAAAGTCTGTAGGGATAATTGCAATCTGGGGCAAAGATTTTAATTTTTTCACTTATTGGGGGAAACTCTGTGTCAAATCCAGTGTGTATTTCTGCCCTACAACACAATCTAAAAATCCATCCAGTTCAGTATGTAGGGATATTGCAATCTGTGGCAAAGAGAGTTAATTTTTTCTTTTATTGTGGGGAACTCTGTGTCAAATCCAGTGTGAAATTTATGCCCTACACACATCTGAAATCCATCCAGTTCAGTATGTATGGATATTGCAATCTGTGGCAAAGAGTTAATTTTTTCAGTTATTGTGGGGAACTCTGTGTCAAATCCAGTGTGTATTTATGCCCTACACACATCTGAAATCCATCCAGTTCAGTCTGTAGGGATATTGCAATCTGTGGCAAAGAGTTAATTTTTTCACTTATTGTGGGGAACTCTGTCAAATCCAGTGTGTGTATTTCTGTCCTACACACATCTTTAATCCATCCAGTTCAGTCTGTAGGTGTATTGCAATCTGGGGCAAAGAGTAAATTTTTTCACTTATTGTGGGGAGCTCTGTGTCAAATCCAGTGTGTGTTTTTCTGCCCTATATTTACTATTTTGCCATAGGCAAACTTAAACTCTATCAGTTCTCAATCTAAAAAGCACTAAAAATTTAACTTTTATTATGTGTAACACTTATCCTCAATACACACTATTAAAAACCTGATTTCTAACCTCTCAATTTATCCCTTTCTAATGGTGAAGGAATAACTCCTTTTCTATTATCAAGTCGGGTGGAGCACCACCTATTAACAGGGGAACCCTATATGTACAATGATTTACTAACTCCAATAAGGGATCCAAAACATCCTACTTGGGCAGTCATCCCTAATCTAATGGGCATGAAACATATAAGGTTTCCTTGTGAGACCCTCTGCAGCGGGTGACACTGTAGAGAGAGGTGAGAAATCACAAATTAAAATGTAATGCCTGACCTCCCCAACATGTTTCACCAACTAAATGGCTTCATCAGGGGATAGAGGTCCGGTCCCATGTGGTCTAACTCATTTCCTTTTATATCATCTTAGGTAGACACCCTATTCAGGTGCTCACCAATTGGCCACCAGAGATTCAACAATACCCATTCCCCCTTTTACTCTCCTGCATGCATACTGATACTATGTGCTGCTGCTTCTGCGTTCTTATAAACAACATTCCTCAGGCAAATTCATCATCTCCATAGCGGGCTTACGCCCTATCTTACCATGCCGCACGCGCACTATTCCAATGGACATTTCTCCCCTAACTGGGATGGACTTCCGTCCAACTTCTCTCAAATTATTGTGTCTGCGCGGCTCACCTAGAACGGACTAAGCAGAATAGTTATTACATTTTACAGCACACTACTAACTTTGTCACTTCCCATAAACCTTTTCTCCTCTCTATCTAATATGCATATTCATCGGGTATAAGTGCTCCATTATACTGTACACTGCTATCTTTGTCTCTTCCCATAAACTGCTTCTCCTCTGTATCTATTTTACATATTAATTTTAATAAAGTTTCAGGCCTTATGGTTACCCCCCCCCCCCTCCCACAACTTCACCTCCCACCTTCCTCACTAAATATTCTTTCTTACAGGTGGAGACTATTTCTGCCCTACACACATCTGAAATCCATCCAGTTCAGTCTTTAGGGATATTGCTGTCTGTGGCAAAGAGTTAATTTTTTCACTTATTGTGGTGATCTCTGTGTGAAATTCAGTGTGTGTATTTGTCATATACAGACACCTACATTAAACATAGTTTGTTTTATTGTAAATTTTTGATCAAACAGTATGTCAGACAGAGAGTTGGCAGGCCATTCACATGGGAGTGGCAGTGGCACAAATGTTCCTGGAGCAGGCACAGCTCGCAGCACAGTAAGGGGACATCGCCGCAGGGGTGACTCGGCGAGGCCAGAGTTACCGGTGTCATCTAGCGGCCGCATGTTAACCACCAATCCAATGGTTCTTGAATGTTTGTCTATCCACTTCCTCCCAGATGACATCTGACAACCCCAGTCAAGAGTTGGTGGGTTCGTCAGACACAACCCTTAGTTGGCATGGCCCAGGAGCAGGTTAGGGGCCCTCACCTGTCCTAAACCCGCCTCTGCCCCGTTCAGTTCCCTCAGCCAGAGAACTACTATGTGCTATGGGGGGCTAGGAGCAGTACCAGCTTTCTTCACCTGCATAGTGAGGAAGGTACTCACCAGCAGCAGCAGGACCTGGAGCATACCCTGAACCAGCAGGTGGTGGCCTACTTTGACAGCACCCTGCCACCCCACATTGAAAAACTGGACTACAGGGCAACCAAACTGGATTGTGGCCACAACTTGCCGAGTTCGCACTGGAGAAGCTGTCCTGCCCAGCCTGTAGTGTGGCATCAGAGAGGGTGTTCAGTGCGGCGGTGGCCATAGTTACCCCAAGGAGAACTCGCTTGTCCACCCGAAATGTGGAGATACTCACCTTTGTCAAGATGAATCAGGCGTGGATCAGACAGGATTTCTACACACCAATGCCTGATACATCAGATTAGATCGGCCATGCCACCTCACCCAAACTTTAATAAATGAGTCTGGATTCTTCTGGCTACTTGCCTCAGCTACTATTCTGATGCTACCACCCGCCCGATGCCACACATCTGCTGCCAGCTGCTCTCCTTCTACCACCCACCATCTTTACTAGGGACTAGTACTGCCACCCACCTCCCCACTCTTCACTGGGCTATTATGTAGCCTTCTGATGTGCTGCCACCTCACCATGCAGGTCTCCTCATGCTGCTGCTGCCACCTCCACAATTTTTCATTTGCCACTCTGTGGCCTACTCATGTTGCTGCCACCTCCACAATCTGTCATTTTCCACTCTGTGGCCTACTCATGTTGCTGCCACCTCCACAATCTGTCATTGTGCCACTCTGTGACCTACTCATGCTGCTGCCACCTCCACACTATGAAATTGTGCCTCTCTGTGGCCTACTTATGTTGCTGCCAATTTCACACTATGTCATTGTTCCACTCTGTGGCCTACTCATGCTGCTGCCAACTGACCACTCTCTCACTCAACCACCCCGTGGTTTCCTAATGCTATTTCCACCCTCCACCACTCTATGATGTTGCCACTGTTTGATTGTTCCCTTCTTTAAATCTGTCAGAAGGAATAAAAAGGACAAATACAACCGATTGTGTCTTCGGATAAGCCATAAGGCCAGGATGACATGGTCCTTTGTTTGTATCAGGATTGCCTGATGATGAGGTAGCCAAAAGCAGGAGTGGATACAAAACACAGAAGAAATTCAAATATTCCATTTACTTGTCATCTCTGTTTTGGATCAACTCCTGTTTCTTTTTGGCTTTAGCAATACTGATGGATTCTTCACCGATTGAAAGCGGACAATGACGGATCAAAGGAAGGGCAAAATGATCAGTAAAGTCAATGCAAAATTGCTGCCGACACCCTCTCCACTCTTACGGTGGGGGGGCTCTACATGTATAAGCATTTAACAAAACAGGTTCTGTCATAATCTGTGGAATCATCTGATGACGGTGTGAAAGGAGTGCGCTCTTTGACGCTATAGTGGGATCTTTGCCATCACCTTGGTTCTTTGTAGATGGCGCTGACATTACCCTGTCAGGCTGTGTTTCCACGTCAGTTATTTGGACAGTTTTGCCCCCATCACTACCCCCCAGATAAGTGAAGTGTGAAGCGATTCTAACAGTGACGCCTGTCATCTGCGTGTCATACTAAAACACAGCATTGTTTCAATACCAAACCACGCTGTCTATACATATTTAGGTTGAATGGAATTTTTGAGAAATTAGCTCATCTCTAATCAGAAGGACTTTCTCTTACTTAAAATACCATGAAAATTGTATTGTAATAGACATATATGACAAACAAAAATCTACAAGGACTATGACATCAGCATAGTTTAAATATCTAGTTTTTAGTTTTTAACTCTTCATTAGCTCTTTATACCGTACCTCAATTGAAATTTACAGGTAACCATAGCATATAGAATGCACCCGTGGGATGGTGGAACAGCCTCATTGTGTTCACCCAATAAAATTACATGTGTGATTTATCATTGTAAATGATCTTGTTGCATTCTGCAATCTGGGCACTAGATGGTGGCAGATTGGCGCAGCTCTCCTGATTCTGTTAGTCCCTGAACTGTGATCAGCTCCTGAGAGAGATGAGTTTGGCTGTCTGTGTCTGTGCTGTCGGCGAGAAAAGCACTGTGTTGGAAGGGACGTCTGCAGGAAACAGAGAGAAGCATCCACTATCTTGGACAATCAACTCCATCTGCAGGGATCTGCAACTCTGAGCAGTGACTGTCTGCAAACCCAAGGTAAACCCGGGTCAAAGGACGCATGCACGCCAACGAACCTAGGACTATTTGAAGGCCTGTAGTTAGCCTAGTTAGGGCAGGATTTGTATCAGGCCATAAGTGTTTATCCAAGTACGCCTCCTGATTCAGGACATTGGAGAGGGCTTGTCATAGTACTGTTATTAATGCAACCTGTTTGCATGTAAGAGAATCTATAAGATGTGTATTATTTTTCTGGGAATAGTGGGTAGAGTTAGATGGGTTGTAAACTGCCGTCGTGCTACACCGCGAACGAGCCTTTGAATGGCACGACACACAATCGTTCCTGTCTTTGTACGGTATTAAAAGATAAAGGGTGTTTGGCTTTTCTGAACCCCGTGGGTAGGTAAACTTATTGTGCATCCAGAGGATATGCTCCTGGCGGCGTGCTGTGTAGCACAGGGGTCTTGGTCACAATTTTGTACACGTGTGTTTGGGGAATTTGTTGAACATACTTTCCTGAAAAGTTCAGTAAACTATACTTTTGTTGAACTGGTGGTGGTGTCGTTTTCTTCGTCCGTGAAACCTACCTTGGTACTCAGCTTACAACTTGGCGTAGAAGACAGGATACAGCGACCGTTATGGATGGGGATGCGACAGGAGATCTTTCCCCGGCGTAAGTGGTGCCGGCCCAGAGGCAAGTTCAGGGTGCCCCCACAATTACCTGCCCAAGTGAGTTATGTCCCTTTAGGGTCGCTATCGTAATCCCTCCCCAAACTTGATGGAAAAAACATGCCGCTGCAAGACTGGATGGAAAGGGTACGTAGTGCGGTTAAAATATGTAACCTAGCACCGGAACTGGGGGCGGAGATAGCCTTGGGGGCCTGAGAGGGGGACGTTAGAAGGACAGTGATGGTACGGCCTGAGTTCAAGAGGGACACGCTGGAGAAAATATTCTCCCTGCTGGAAAGAGCCCAAGGGGGGAATGCCAAGGTAGTGCACCTGCGAAGCTGCTTCTTCAACCGACTGCAAAGAGAGGGCGAGACCCTCATGAAGTACTCCAATGTCCTAGAGGAAACTTTGAATGAAAAAAGGCGGCGATACCCAGTGGCCATGGGGGCTTTCTGGGAAGTGGATAAGCTACTAAGAGACCAGCTCATTGTGGGATTGTACAATAAATCCTTACGGGTAAATTGCAAGAGATGACCCAAATGATGGCTTAATTGACGTTTTATAGTGTCTACTTAGCCCCCGTAGAGAGGAAAGAAGAAACCATGCCCATAATGGTAAAGGCCTTAAGGAGTGCCCAAGCAAGACTTCGAGTCTTTAATGGATGTGGTCCAGGCTTTGCGGACAGAGTTGAGAGAATTTCAGCTGAAAGTGTCCCAGATGAAGGTAGAATGGCTACAAGCTCCAGAAATTACCTCAGCTTTCCGCAGCACCCCTTTCAGGGTACACGGGCACAAGATCAAGCCTAAGAAGTGTCAACTCTTCCAACAGCGGATAGAGTACTTATAGCATGTGGTCAACTCGGAAGGGGTACAGCCGGCCCCCAGTAAGGTGGAGGCAGTTCAAAAGTGGCCTCAACCGTGTACATTATGAGGGGTGCAAGCATTCCTGGTACTGGCCGGGTATTGCCAAAGGTTTATACCCCGTTTTGCTCATCTGACAGGACCCTTAAATGAGCTGGTGAGAGGTACAGCTGGGGGGCCCAAAGAATCGCCCTATTGAGTGGGGACCTCGGCAACAAAAAGCTTTAGAAGTGGTGAAAGACGCGATGACCAGTGCTCTGATTCTGGCCTATGCGCGGTTTGATATTACCTTTCTGTTGTATACTGACGGGAGTCTACATGGGTTGGGGGCTGTGCTGTCCCAGATCCAGGAGGGGCAAGAGAGAGTAATTGCCTATGCCAGTTGGTCTTTGCGAGAGTCGGAGTGCAACCCTGACAATTATAGCTCCTTTAAGTTGGAACTATTGGCCCTGCTGTGGGCCCTGACTGAAAGGTTTTACAGAGTATCTGACAGGTGCAGAAGTAACCATCATGACATAAAACAATTCTTTGGCACATTTAGAGAATGCCAAGCTTGGAGCCCTTGAGCAGAGATGGGTGGCTCGCCTCTCAAAGTACCAATTCCGCATCATGATCCGGTTAGGGAGGGAAAATGGTAATGCCGATGCACTCTCCCGGGTGCCAGTCAGATTACCGTCTCGCAGTGTTGACGAAGAGTTAGATGACACTGAAATGCCCGACCTTGGTTGGTTAGCTATGTTCCAGGATGTGGCACACTCAAGTAGGGTGGCGTCTGGGATGTCAATGGTGTTGGGAAAGACAGTGGCTGATTGGAAGACGGTCCAAGATGGTTGCTCAGATCTACAGATCTACAGGGTGGGTCCGGTCTCGGGTTTAGCCCTGGTCAGAAAAGCAGGCCCGGCTGACTCAGAAGGGGCAAAAGCTGTTGAGGCAGCAGGATAAGCTGAGTGTTACCCAGGGACTCCTGTGCCGGACCATCTACTTGCAATCAGAGCTGCAGCACCGACAACAGATTGTCATTCCCATGTCATTGGAACCAGAGGCTTCTCGGGAAGCCCATGAGAGGGACACCCATTTCGGGAGTGACAAAACATACAGGTAGCTTCAACGACTGGTGTACTGCCCTGATTGTTAAGCACGGTGTCTGAAGCTTGTCTCAAGTGTCGGACCTGTGGGTTAAGTAAGATTAATGAACAGGGGTCTTATGTCCAAACCATGTGGACATCTGCACCCCTAGAGCTCCTGATGATTGACTACGTACAGATTGGGTACTCTGCCACTGGGCACTCGTACTGCCTGGTCATGACGGACCATTTCACAAAATATGCAGTGGCTGTACCCACAAAGGATCAGACGGCAGAGTTTGCCGCTGAGGTGGTCTGCAAACACTTTATACAGGTGTTAAAGTGTCCGCAGAGGATACATTCTGATCAGGGAGCATGTTTCCAAGGGGCTTTAATGAGTGAACTGTACCAGTTGTATGGGACTGAGTGTTCCCGCACCACCCCGCATCATGCTCAGGGGAACGGGGCATGTGAGCGGTTTAACCACATCCTGATCCAGATGCTGCGAAATTTAGAGGACAGTCAGAAGGCTAGGTGCCTGAGTACGTGCCTGAACTGATGTGGGCCTTTAACAATAGGGTGCACAGTACCATGAGTTATTCTCCACATATGCTGATGTTCAGAAGACCGGGCCGGGAGATTGAGGATCTCCACATGCCCTATGGAATCGCCACCAACCAGTACCACTGCATGGGAACAGGAACAGGAACAGCACAGGAACACCACCACCAGCTGAGAGCTGTGCACAATGCTGTTGGAGAAAGGCTGTAACAAGTGGTACACCCTAACCCATGACCCATGCAGAGAGACGGGTATGCCCCAAGTGATTGAGTGATGGTCAGAGCTAAAAGGCCATCAGGAAAGTTGGATGGGAGGTGGGAGGCGGTCCCGTATGTGGTAAAGATGAGGGTAGATCCTGCCATCCCAGTCTTTGAGGTAGAACCGAAATCTGCACTGTAATATGTTCAGGCGCTGTAATTTTGAGGAGTCCATGACTGTGGACGAAGTACCTACCCCTGTCCAGCAACCTCTCTTAGTTGAAGGATGATAAGCTGTTATGGTTCTGGTCCTAACTGAGGTTCCAGCTGTGGCAAGCTTGCCACTCAGGGACGGATTGGAGTAGTCAACAAGTCTTTCCCAAGGAGATGTGTCTGAAGCCCCTGAGGCTATAGCCCCACGTAGGATGCCCAGGTCTAATGCTGGCATACTCCCCAGTGCTATGTGAAAGACAAGTTTGTATGTGGAGGATTGTCGAGGACGCCAACTTCTAGTGGGGTGGTATGTGGGATGGTGGAACAGCCTCATTGTGTTCACCCAGTAAAATCATATGCGTGATTTATCATTGTAAATTAACTTGTTGCTTTCTGCGGTTTGGCTACTAGTTTACAGAACTTGTTTTATGCAAAAGACTGAGACATGGGATGTGATAGAGAGACATGAGGCAGAAGCCGTCTTACAGAGCAGGAGGAAGGACTGAGAGCACAGCTCTCCAGATCGGCGCAGCTCTCCTGATTCTGCTAGTTCCTGAACTGTGAGCAGCTTCTGAGAGCATGCAGGGATCTGCAACTCTGAGCAGTGATTGTCCGCAAACCCAAGATACGCCTTGGTCAAAGAATGCGTGCACGCCAACGAACCTAGGACTATTTGCAGGCCTGTAGTTAGCTTAGATAGGGCAGGTTTTGTGTCTGGCCGTAAGTGTAATTCCAAGTACGCCTCCTGATTCGGGACATTGGAGAGGGCTTGCTATAGCACTGTTATTAATACAACCAGTTTGCATGTGAGATAATCCGTATGATTTGTATATCTGGGAATAGCGGGTAGAGCTTGATAGGTTGTAAGCTGCTGTGCTGCACTGCGAGCGAACCTTTGAACGGCACCACACACAATCGTTCCTTTCTTTGTACGGTATTAAAAGTTAAAGGCTGTTTGGCCTTTTCAAATGCCGTGGGTAGGTAAACTTATCATGCATCCAGAGGATACAACCCCGGTGGCGCGCTGTGCAGCACAGGGGTCTCAGTCACAACTTTGTACAAAAGTGTTTAGGTAATGTGTTGACCATACTTTCCTGAAAAGTTCAGTAAATTATACTGTTGTTGAACTGGTGGTGGAGTTGTTTTCTTCATTCATGACTTCGCTGTATCTCAAGGATACACTCCACATGCCATGGAACCTCCCGAGGACCACAAATATAGACCAAATTATACCGTTTTAATACATAATAGTTTTTATTTGGCTAATTCGTACAATAATTGATCAACTATTATATACATGTATAAAATTGAATAAAAATAGCAGCAACCACTATAATTCATGTCCCCTAAACCATTAATTGTCCACTAAAATATGAAACATAATTATTTATTTAGTAGAACTAGTCATCCATGATAAATGTAAATGTTACTGGATAAACTCCTGGGCTTCATTTAATCCATGCGGCCAGAGCGTATTTAATCTAAATAAATTACATTACAATTACATAGCTCCCCCCCCTCGTCTTTTCTGTTTGAGGAGTGGAGAGGATGGGAGTCAGATGATACTAATGCTAATTCCCCCCCCCCCCCCTCGTCTTTCCTGTTTGAGGAGTGGAGAGGATGGGTGTTGATGTTTAAAACCAAATGCTATATAAGTGAGTCTACTAGTGTTATACTGTATCCCTAAAGAACGGCACAGAGGAGGTGCGAGAAACAAGTAGGATTGTTATTATATAGAATTTAGAGTCTTTGTATTTTAATAAACTGTCATAGAATATATCTGTCAGTTTTTATACCTTTTAAAGGTTTGTATCCTAGCGCTAGAAACTCTCTATACACGGTATATACCATTACTTGTTTCTACCTACTGAACCGAGAGCGTGCTGTCTGTGCTAAGGACGCTAGAGATTTGAGAGGTGACTGCTTGGATTTATCTTCTATGAGATTATTCAATGTGTTGTACCATTGTATGTGCAACCATATGTTGTGAGTGTTGAGTGTTAGCGCTGTCTTTATTATTATTTTATTTGATTGATACGCACAGGGGCGTTGTTGCGATTGCCTTCCCTTTTTTGTTTCAGCACAAGTATCTAAATGTATTTTATTTTATGTAATACATCTCTATTGCCTCTAGCTATGATTTTGTATTGGGAAGTATAGTGTCTGATTTATTACCATTCTTGGTAATAGGATAATGTAGTTGGTGTAATTTTCTATTGATGTTGCTTGTTGCTAGACTTGATAATAGAATTTTGTAAAATGAAGGGGCTTGGACTTTTAGTATTATTTCCTTCAATCACCCAAATGCTTATCCAATCTTGTAACATGGTGGCGATATCCTATATGCAGGGCCGTATTTCCCACTAGGCATCCGTGGGCACGTGCCTAGGGCGGCACCTCCTAGTGGAGGCAGGTGAAACGTGAGTGGGGAGGGGGGGGTGAGGGAAGGTGCGATGGGGAGGCAGGTGAAACGGGAGTGGAGTGCGGAGAGGTGGGTGGAGGCAGGAGAAGCGTGAGTGGGCAGTGAGGCAGGTGAAACATGAGTGGGGAGTGGAGGCAGGGGAAACGTGAGTGGGGAGTGGAGGCAGGTGAAACGTGAGTGGGGAGTGGAGACAGGTGAAACGTGAGTGGGGCTGGAGGCAGGTGAAACGTGAGTGGGGGCTGGAGGCAGGTGAAATGTGAGTGGGGGCTGGAGGCAGGTGAAACGTGAGTGGGGAGTGGAGGCAGGTGAAACGTGAGTGGGGGCTGGAGGCAGGTGAAACGTGAGTGGGGGCTGGAGGCAGGTGAAACGTGAGTGGGGAGTGGAGGCAGGTGAAACGTGAGTGGGGAGTGGAGGCAGGTGAAACGTGAGTGGGGGCTGGAGGCAGGTGAAACGTGAGTGGGGAGTGGAGGCAGGTGAAACGTGAGTGGGGAGTGGAGGCAGGTGAAACGTGAGTGGGGGCTGGAGGCAGGTGAAATGTGAGTGGGGCTGGAGGCAGGTGAAACGTGAGTGGGGAGTGGAGGCAGGTGAAACGTGAGTGGGGAGTGGAGGCAGGTGAAACGTGAGTGGGGAGTGGAGGCAGGTGAAACGTGAGTGGGGGCTGGAGGCAGGTGAAACGTGAGTGAGATGTGTTAAGTATGGTGGGAGGATGGGGGGAAGGCAGGGGAACATGTTATAGGTGCCAGACTATATGGAGCTGTGTGTCACTGTCATATAATAGGAGGTATCAGACTATATGGAGCTGTCTATCATATAATAGGAGGTATCAGACTATATGGAG
Source organism: Phyllomedusa bahiana (assembly GCA_025379985.1). Lineage (NCBI taxonomy): Eukaryota > Metazoa > Chordata > Amphibia > Anura > Hylidae > Phyllomedusa > Phyllomedusa bahiana. Next base: position 206,023 of record JAODAL010001855.1, read on the forward strand.
CTGTCTATCATATAATAGGAGGTATCAGACTATATGGAGCTGTCTATCATAGGAGGTATCAGACTATATGGAGCTGTCTATCATATAATAGGAGGTATCAGACTATATGGAGCTGTCTATCATATAATAGGAGGTATCAGACTATATGGAGCTGCCTATCATATAATAGGAGGTATCAGCAGGGGCGTAACTACCGAGGTAGCAGACGTAGCAACTGCTACGGGGGCCCGCGCCCCGGGGCAGCTGCTATCATGTCTGCTACCCAGATAATGCCGCTCCTGGGCCCGCTGGCACTGAACTTAACAGTTCACTGCGGCCCGAGCGTTCAGAGGCAGCGCTACCCAGAGATAGCAGAACAGAGCGCCGCTCGCTCTGCCTGCTACTTCCCCAGCCGGCCCTCTGTGATCACGTTGGCGGCGCGGTGATGTGACGTCACCGCGCCGCCCGCGCTGAGCACAGAGGCTGCAGGGGAAGTAGCATCGGGGGAGCGTGGAACGAGGTGAGTAAACTATTTCTTATTTTACCTGCCTGCCTCTATAAAGCCCCCTTAAGCCTGCCTTTATAAAGCCCCCTCAAGCCTGCCTATATAAACCCCCCACCGCCTGCCTATATAACCCCCCCCTCAGCCTGCCTATATAACCCCCCTAAGCCTGCCTATATAACCCCCCCTAAGCCTGCCTATATAAACTCCCCCCTAAGCCTAACTATATAAACCCCACCCCTAAGTCTGCCTATATAAACCCCTCCCAAGCCTAAGCCTGCCCCTATAAAGCCCCCCTAAGCCTAAGCCTGCCTATATAAACCCCCTAAGCATAAGCCTGCCTATATAACCCCCCCAAGCCTAAGCCTGCCTATATAAACCCCCCTAAGCCTAAGCCTGCCTATATAAACCCCCCTAAGCCTAAGCCTGCCTATATAAACCCCCCTAAGCCTAAGCCTGCCTATATAAACCCCCCTAAGCCTGCCTATATAAACCCCCCCCTAAGCATGCCTATATAAACCCTCCTAAACCTGCCTATATAACCCCCCCAAGCCTAAGCCTACCTATATAACCCACCTCTAAGCCTAAGCCTGCCTATATAAACCCCCCTAAGCCTGCCTATATAAAGACCCCCCTAAGCCTGCCTATCTAAAGCCCTCCTAGGCCTGCCTATATAGCGCCCCCCTAAGCCTGCTTATATAAACCCCCCAAGCCTAAGCCTGCCTCTATAAAGCCCCCCTAAGCCTAAATCTGCCTATATAAACCCCCTAAGCATAAGCCTGCCTATATAAACCCCCCTAAGCCTAAGCCTGCCTATATAAACCCCCCTATGCCTAAGCCTGCCTATATAAACCCCCTAAGCCTGCCTATTTAAACCCCCCCAAAGCCTAAGCCTGCCTATATAAACCCCCCTATGCCTAAGCCTGCCTATATAAACCCCCCTAAGCCTAAGCCTGCCTATATAAACCCCCCTAAGCCTGCCTATATAAACCCCCCCAAGCCTAAGCCTGCCTATATAAACCCCCTAAGCCTAAGCCTGCCTATATAAACCCCCCTAAGCCTAAGCCTGCCTATATAAAGCCCCCATAAGCCTAAGCCTGCCTATATAAACCCCCCTAAGCCTGCCTATATAAACCCCCCCTAAGCCTGCCTATATAACCCCCCTAAGCCTGCCTATATAACCCCCCCTAAGCCTGCCTATATAAACCCCCTTAAGCCTAAGCCTGCCTATATAACCCCCCAAGCCTAAGCCTGCGTATACAAACCCCCCTAAGCCTAAGCCTGTCTATATAAAGCTCCCCTAAGCCTGCCTATATAAAGTCCCCTCAAGCCTAAGCCTGCCTATCTAAAGCCCCCCTAAGCCTGCCTATATAGCGCCCCCCTAAGCCTGCCTATATAGCTCATATAGCCTGCCTAAAGCTTGCCTACCGAGCCCCCTTAAGCCTGCCTATATAGCTCCTATAGCCCACCTAAAGCTTGCCTATCTAGCCCCCCAAAGCCTGCCTATCTACTTATATGGGGCCCTATAGCTAACTAAACCCTGTTTACCTACCTATAGGGCCCCAATAGCCCACCTAACCCCTGTCTAACTGTATGGCTCCCTATAGCTACCTAAACCCTGCTTGCCTATATGGGGACTCTATTGCCTACCTAAACCTTGCCTATCTGGGGCCCCCTATAGCCTATTTAAACCCTGCCTGCCTAAATGGACCCCATATAGCCAGGGAGGGAGGTGCTGGAAAAGTGAGGATTCTAAGATATTTATGTCTAAATCTGCAGGGACAAGTGGTCGGGAGATGTCATCATGGCGGTCTGGACCAGATGCAGAACAAAAGGGAAATTCAATGACTCGTCAGAGAAACGTCATCTGTGAGTCACAAGATGTAACTGCACTGTAATCACTTATGTCTGCAGAGCCTGTGTACACTGGTGTCTACCACTATATGGTCACTGTATGGGCGTAATATACAGTCTGCAGAGCCTGTGTACACTGGTGTCTACCACTATATGGTCACTGTATGGTGGTAATATACAGTCTGTAGAGTCTGTGTACACTGGTACCTACCACTGTATGGTTACAGTATGGTGGCTATATACAGTCTGCGGAGCCTGTGTACACTGGTATATACCACTATATGGTCACTATATGGTGGTACTATTGGTCTTTGTATACTGATCAGTAATAGTGTAGGGGTATTATTCAGTCACTTTGTGGTGGTAATTTGTGGTCTTGTTCTGGCGGTATAATCAGGTTCCTATGTAGTAGTGTTATTGGTAATATTGGTTTTGGTATAGTGGGATTTGTTTGGTAGCAGTATGATGGTGATACGTATGGTGAGGTATTTACCCCTTGAATTATCTAACAGCATGTCCTGGAAAATGTTCGTGGTCGGAGAGGGAGGGGGCCCCATGCAAAAGTTTGCTTTGGGGCCCGGGCTTCTCTAGTTACGCCCCTGGGTATCAGACTATATGGCGCTGTCTATCATATAATAGGAGGTATCAGACTATATGGAGCTGTCTGTCATATAATGGGAGGTATCAGACTATATGGAGCTGTGTGTCATTTGATGGGTTGCATAGGTGTCAGTATCATATAGGGCTCTCAAGTGATGTATATATAGGTATCATATAGGCGGGTGTCTAGGGCGGCACCTCTTAGGGCCAGGTGGTCATACAGCATAACAGCCTAAGGCTGCTCTCACACAGCGCCTTTTTGATACGTTTGTTAATGTGTGTTTTTTGTGCAGGTCGGCACAAACAATTGATGCTGTACATTGCTGCACAAACATTGCGGTAAAATCACGATTTTTGCACAGCAGCAATGTACAGTATTAATCACCGCGCCTTTCTGCACAAAAAACACACATTAACAAACGCATCAAAAAGGCAGCTGTGTGAGAGCACCCTTAGGCTGTTATGCTGTATGACCACCTGGCCATCTCACCTATATAATCTTATTAGACCTTCCATCTAACTATGAGACCTGTCCACTGTGAAGGCAGGGGCCCCAGTGTCTTCCCTGCCCTCCCCCCCTACCACCGCCTTCATTTCTTAGAACATTCTGGGAAAATGAAGTCTGATTTGTTGCTCTGGGTGAGAATGTGTCATAGATCATAATCATATACAGACGACCAAACCAAGAAATCTACAATCAGAAAATAAAAATGTCGAAGAAGAAAAGAAAATGTATCAGGGTCTTGATTTGATAAATAAAATAAAATGTTGGTGACATATTCCGTTTAAGCTGCAGTGTGGCTTTTATTGGTTGAAGTCCAATGGTTTAGGTGCAGGCACAGTGTGGCAGCATCTCCAGTCTATCCTGTATGCTGAATAGGTTCTCCAACTTCTAGGAAAGCTGGGTGACGGCAAACACTTCAATTAGCTTTCTTCTTGAGCCGTTACATGGTCATAGTGGGCGTGGCTTTTGTAAAGGGGTGTGGCATAATATGAAAAGGGCGTGGTAATCTAATTGGTTAATGGTGGCGTATTAGGGTTTAGTGCCTAGAGGAGCACGACCTATAAATGCAGCCCTGCCTATATGTAATTTAATCAACAGTGGGAAACCTGAACCTATAGGTGTAAAATGTACTATTTATTGTTACTTACACTGAATTCTCGGGGTCCCACATTTTCTCTCCTATGTTTAGATAATTGATTACACCATATATATTTATTTTTGATATTGAAGCTAAAATATCTGCTACAAAATTTCAGCTATTAATGTATATTAGGTTATTTAATATGTCTGAATGTATGAGCGTCAGACACAGTTAAGTGTTTCCGAAGCAGCTACAAATATCATGCAGAGAAGAAAAAATATTGGTGCATTACATCCATTTATTTGTTGGACTTGTATTTGTAGCTGCTTTTAATTTTGACTTTTAGTAGGTACTATATAGTTCTTGCTATAATATTCCATTTACTATGGTCAAGAAAATTCTGCACAAAAATAACCAACAAAGCTACCTACATACTCTGTAAATGTTCTACAAGAGCTACAGTGAAGAAAATAATTATTTGATCCCTTGCTGATTGTGTAAGTTTGTCCACTGACACAGACATGAACAGTCTATTATTTTAAGGGTAAGTTAATTTTAACATTGAGAGAAAGAATATCCAAAATAAATTCCAGAAAATCACATTATATAGATTATATAAATTTATTTACATTTTCTAAGAGAAATAAGTATTTGATCCCCTACCAACCATTAAGTGTTCTGGCTCCTACAGACTAGTGTTGATCGAACCGTTCGAGAAAACTTAAGTTCGAGTCGAACATTTCGATTTTCTCGGATTCGAGCCGAACCAAACATTTTACTGTTTGTTCGAGTAAATGTTCGAGTTTGCCATGGTGTTCAACACCCCATTTTAATAGTTTTCAGCGCCTTTCTGGTCTTTTGGCGGCCATCCAATCAGTGCAGAGCAGGGCTGTGGAGTCGGAGTCGTAGCATATTTTGCAGGAGTCGGAGTCGTCATAAAAGGGACCGACTCTGACTCCCAAAATATATAATTAGTAGGTCCAGTTAGTTTGATGCAGTCCAAAGAGCAAGAGGAATTGGGTCTGGCCAGTGTTACTGCTCCTATATCTTCAGCCTTATCACATGAGGAGTGTAATTGATGACATGGAGCAGGCAAAGCGCTGCCCCAGGGGAAAAGATTCCGCTCCTATAGCAAACAGATTTCAGCAAAATTTTTCACCTGGTTTCAAAGAAGTAGAAGAGTTCAACCATTCATCAAAACTGACTGTGGCTGAGGCATTTCCTTTATACCCTGACATTGTTAGAGATGTTGCCCCTGTGGTCACCGTTTTGCTCCCAAGTTAGTGTAGAGAGGCCATTCTGTAGCCTGGAAATAATGAGATCAGATGTGAGGTCATGTATGCAGGATCTGATGGAAGCAATATTATTTCTCAGAACAAGAGACTCCACAAATGTTCCTGCAGTGTTTTGCATATTTACAATTTTTTTTGTGTTCTAAAGTCATATCCAATAAATATATTTTACACTGACAAGCAAAATGGTCACAATGTTTTGAATTTGTGACTTTCAGGCTTCATATCTCTCCATCCACTGCAGCTTTGCTCAGCAGGCTAATGTACTTTTATATACAGTCCTCTTACATATCTTATATATAAATTTGACCTGCAAGTATTTAGCATCTGCTTAGTTCTGCAGATTCTTTCCTGTAACTGCATTGTTACTATTTTGCTCCTAAAAATCAAAGTGTAAATTTTTATTATTTTGTTAGTATTTGGTAAATCCACCTTATAGTTTTCAATACTGCCTGAATCCTTCTGGGCTCTGAATCAGATTCCAGCATATCTTGACTAAAATCTTATCCAAGATCTCTTCTACACATTCCCAGTGTTGGTGCAGACTGGACTTGGATACAAATACAGCTTTTTTTTCAACTCTACCCACAAGTGTTCAAAAGATCAAAACATTGTTAACATTTTGCTTGTCAGTGTCTGTTCTACCTAAATAACTTGATAATTGTATCATAAGGTGATAAACAGCCTGATATTGCCGCTTTACTGCAGTAAGGTTATCACTTAAACATGCGCCATGTATGAAGGAGTTAGAAGTCGGAGTCGGGAGTCGGAGGTTTGGGAAATTGAGGAGTCGGAGTCAGAGTCGGGGCTTTGACTTTCCGACTACACAGCCCTGGTACAGAGCACAGAAAAGTGTCAAAAACGTCATAACTGAGGTTTTGGCTCTCAATGGCTGCTAAAATCACTTGACTATGTTATATATATTTCACTGTATTGCGTTCTGAACGCAATTTTCAGCTCACACTGTTATGTACAGACTGCTCTCTGTCTGTTTGCTTGCTTGAAGGCAGGCACAAGATTTGTTTATTAGCGATTTTAGAGAGGAAAAGCTATTTAGATTAGTTAGGTAGTTAGTTAGGAGGGTGTGCAGCAAGCTTAGGGAATAAAGAGTTAGATAGCATTGTCTCCATAGACAATAATAGTTATGGAGTTTGGTATTGCTGGCTGCATCTTTCCCACACCCAGAAGCTGTTATTTGGTGACATTTGCAGGCTCACATAATGCCTAAAACTCATATACATGGATATATTATACAGAAAAGTTGGACTTGCAAAATCATACTCAGTGCCCAAAAGTTCAGTTTTTGCAGTATTGGGAGTGAAATAATTTTATAACACACCTTCTCCAATTCTCATATACAAAGAAATATATTGTAAATAGTGGTTGGCTGGTGAAAATGATACTAAATGGAGAAATGTTCATTATTTGCAGTTTTGAGGGTTCAGTAATTGTATAACACACCGTCTTCAAATCTCCTATACAAAGAAATATATTTTAAATAGTGGTTGGTTGATGTAAATTATACTGAATGGAGAAATACAGTTTTGGGGGTTAAAAAAAACCTCTCAAATATACCATATGTTACTGTTATACAGATATATATCCAGGAAATAGAGTTCTCTCTGTTGCTAAATCTTACTCAATGCCAAAAAGTGTAATTTTGCCAGATTTTAAGTCCACATAATGCTGAAATATACCAGTGTGTTATTGTGATCCACATATATATACACTTTTCTCTTTTTTAATACATATTTCTTGTGCCTGCGCCTAGCTATAATATTTAGCTTTTGAACATGTGAGAACTAGAGGTGGTAAACGAGCAAGGAGGGGTGTAGGAAGTGGAGATAGAAATACGAGACAAGGCACTCCTTCCAGTGCTCCGGACAACACACAAGTGAGCACATCGTCAGTCGCAGGACCATCAGGCCTGTCATCGCCAGTTCAGTTCCCTGTGCATCTCATTACTGAACAGTGTCGCCAATCTGTTCTTCAGTGGTTATCACACCCTGCATACAGTGGTTTTACCTCCTCTTCCTCTCAGTCACGGTCATCATCATCAGTCCAACCTGAAGCGAACACGGGCCGAATGTCACTACCCAATATACAGACCATTCCAAATAATCCATATTCTGAAGAGGTCTTTGATCACACAATGCGGTTGGGGTCAGATGGCATTTTAAAAGATCAAGACGCCAAAGAGGATGATTTTGTCTGCTCCGAAGCCCAATCGCTGATGCCTTCAGAGAAGGAGAAGGAATCTGGTCCGTCGGCAGGAATACCGAGCGGCAGAGGCGTAACTTGAAGTTTCTGGGTCCTAGTGCAAATAGTGAAATGAGGCCCCTCAGGTACCATGTGCCATTGACAATGCTGTGGCAGGAGGGCTTTTGGGGCCTCCTCAGACTGTACACTGTAGCAACTGCTGCCTCTGCACCCCCTATAGATACGCCTCTGCCGAGCGGTCAGTAATGTCTCGCTGCTTGAGTATGTAGACTGTGAGGAAGAGGAAGTCACCTGTGATGATGAAGACATTGTGTTTCCAGCGTGGTCTTTTGAGCAGCAGCTGGCAAGCGCTTCATCAATGGAGGAAGAGGATGATGGGGTAGTGTCAGTACGTTTCCGGCCTCAGAAAGGGAGAGGGCGGTTGCACAAGTCTGCTGACATTACTCCACCAGTTGTAGTCAGTGGTGAACACCGGTACAAGATTTTCACAGTCAAAGACCCAGGACCTGTGAAGCCTGGGCCTTTTTCGATCAAGCCTCAGATTCGCCGACTGACGTCATATGCCAGATTTGCCATCAACGCGTCAGTAGAGGAAAGGATGAAAATAGTTTTAGTACCACAAGCATGAACAGGCACATGCATGGAAAGCATGAATTTCTCTGGAATAGTCACTTAGAGAAAACCC
>JAODAL010001856.1:0-214189 GCA_025379985.1 Phyllomedusa bahiana
TCCCCTTTTTCAATGATCTTCTTTGCTCATCACATCCAAAATCCTATTTCCTGCCCTATTCATGAAGATCAGCAACCTGGAGCTTGACTGATTAGGGACACACTTTTCCCATGCCCTCGTCACCCGAACCCCCCCGCTTATTGTCTATATTGCTCTCTCCTGCTAAAATGCTGTCGGCTCTCTACCCCCTAATCTTACACTTGCTGCCTTTTAATATTCATTCTAATCCAGCAACTTGTCAACTGGTCTCAGCCCTTCCCACCCCAGTGCTGTGCCAGGCCCCCAAGTATTCCAAAGTTTGGATGAAAAAAAAAAAAAAGTTTCTCCTACTAACTACTTACAAGAGGTCTAGTAATAATTAATGCTGCTCTGTGATTGCCCTTTCTGTGAGCCCCGGGTTTTACCCTGGAGATAAAGAGATGCCCATTTAACCTCTGATAATATTAACCTCACCTTTATTTCAGGGTGGTGTAATTTTAACACCGTACAGGTAAAGATCACAGGTTTTGGGGTTTGGGTTTTACTCATCAAAGCAAGGGTGTTAAGTGCAGGGGTGTCTTTTTGGTGTTTGTTATTTTTGCTTTTCATGGGAAAAAGAAGATAAAAGGGGTTGTCTGGTTGTATAAAAAAATTAAAATAAATTAATTGGCCAGAGCGGGTGAAAATAGGACAAAAAAAGTACTATTTTAACACTTTCTGTGCCTACTACAATTTATTTTTTTAAGCTAGACAATAAGAAAGAGGTCTCCAATAGCAATGAAAAAAATCTCTTTTATCACCCAGCATCCGTTTGTATTATATGGAAAATAAAATCAAATACTTTATTTAGATTTGATTAAAATCGAGGTCTGCATACTGCAGACTAGGTGCCCCCCTCGGACGCGTTTCGACAAACGTGGAGCCTTTCTGGACTAAAATTTCCTTGACGCTTTTTAGCTAACATGAGCTCTTAATATGGATAAAATACCTGACGCATTTTGAGCAAAACATGAGCTCTTAATCGTGATAGTTTTTCTTCCAGACGGTTTCGAGAACATGAGCTCTTGATCATGGACTAATGTGCTTCCTCTAATGCATTTTGAGCGGGGCTGTTAATTTTGCTAGCGTGCTCCCTCGGACGCGTTTCGAGCTAACGTGGAGCTCTTAATCATGGACTAAAATACTTCCTCTGGCGCATTTTGAGCTAACATGAGCTCTTAATCGTGGACTAGTGTTCTTCCACTGACGCGTTTCGAGCTAACATGAGCTCTTGATCATGGACTAATGTGCTTCCTCTAATGCATTTGACAAACATAGGTTAATCATAGATCTGTGCTTCTTGAGCTTTTCGAGCAAACTGGCTCCTAAAGGGGTTATCTCATAAAGGATTGTTTTTTTTTGTGAAAAAATTTGAAAAAACAAGTCCTGAAATATGCGTCTTTAATAGTGTTACCTACTTGAATATCCCCTCTTGTATGGGCTGCATCAGCCCCCTCAGGTCGCGTGCTAAGCCCTTTTTTACGCTCTCGTGAAAGGCTGCCAGCATGGTTGCTATAGCTACAGACCGGGCTTCTACTGCAGCCTAGGGAAGCCAGTAAAAAAACCCTCTTGAAATTTAAAGTGAAACCCGAAAAAAGGTGAGTGAATGTCAGTGTAGTGAAAAACCCCTTTTAATTATAAAGGGGGCCGTCTGAACATACCCTAATTCATTGGGACAAAATGGATTTTAACGTAGTATTCCAAGTGGATTCTGTGTCGGATTCCATGTTAAAAACCGAGTCCCATCATCTGAATGAGCGATCCACTGTGATCTACAGCGCAGACTTTCTACTCCTGTGGTACGGAAAAAAAAAAGAATGGACATGTCTATTATTTGAAGTTGAATTCTGAACGGGCAGACTTTGGGCAGACGTAGGTTAAACCACGTCCTAATCCGCAAAAAAATTTAACCCCGTGAAATCTTAGGTTACTTTAGATTTTTGCCTCGGGTTCCCATTTTTTGCTCGGATTCCCCTCAGATATTTTTTGGTTGGGGAAAGCAACGTGTAAGGGCCCCGTTCACCGGCTTATTTCAAAGTTTTACAACGGTTTTTCCATGTAAATAAAATCGAAATCAGTTGAAAATCAGTTGAAATACGGGCCCCTAAGGTTTAGACGAGTGTCCCGAGGTTTATTGGGGCTTTCTGATCATCTTTTAGATCCTTAAGATTTGTCATGTCAATTTCTTGTCCGTTACGCAGCAGACGCGGGCTGGACTGGCCCCCGGGGGACCGGGGATTCCCCCGTGGGCCCCCCCCGAGCCGCTGGGGGCCCCCGGAGGCAGTCCCGCGCCCCGGGGCCCGCGCCCCCGCCCCTCCACCCCTGCCTGCGCCCCGACACCCAGAGGGGGGGGGCCCGGAAGCCGGGGACTAAATTTTTCCCCCGGGCTCCCGGGCTGGCGTGTCAGGGGAGCACGGCCACTAGCACTGCGCTCCGCTGCGCCCCGCTGCTCTCCCGGGCAGGCGAACGCATTACCCCTTCAGCCCCGGGTGCCGCCCCTCTGCGACGTAGGGGGCGGGTGCGTCACTTCACCGCCCGCCTATGCAGGGGGGCAGTACGAGCCGGGGGGCCTCACGGCCGAGCGGGACCCGGGAGCCAGGAAAGGGCTGTTTGTTGGTTTATTTTTTTTAAACTCCCCACAGGGGCCCTGACTACTCGGGGGGGGCCATGGCTACAAAATGGGGGGGCCCTGGCTACAAAAGGGGGGGCCCTGCACTGGGGGGGCCTGGTACAAAGGGGGGCCCTGACTACTAGAGTGGGGCCCTACTACTAGGGGGGCCCTGACTACAGAGGGGGGCCTGGCACAAGGGGGGGGCCCTGACTACAGGGGGGGGGGGGGTCCTGGGTAAAAGGGGGGCCCCCTGCCTAGGGGGGCCCTGACTACTAGGGGGGGCCTGGCTAAAAAAGGGGGCCCTGACTACTAGGGGGAAGGGTCCGGTTAAAAGGGGGGGCCCTGACTACAAAAGGGGGTCCTGGCACAAAAGGGGGGCCTGGTACAAGGGGGGCCCCGGGCTACAAGGGGGCCTGGTACAAAAAGGGGCCCTGGTAAAAAAAAGGGGTCCGGGTACTAGGGGGGCCCTGGCTACAAAAAAGGGGGGCCCGGCTAAAAGGGGGGGGCCCTGATACCCAAGGGGGGCCTGGCACAAAGGGTCCTGGCTCCCAAAAAGGGGGCCCGGTACCATAGGGGCCATGACTATGGGGGGGCCCTGGCAAAAAAAGGGGCCCTGGCTACAAGAGGGGCCCCTGGCTACCTTGGGGGCCCCTGACAAAAGGGGGCCCCCGGGCTAACACATGGGGGGGCCCCGGGTTCCCTAATGGGGGGCCCCTCTACAAAGGGGGCCCGGCTACCATGGGGCCCCTGACTATACAGGGGGCCCTGGCTTTCTACAGGGGGCCCTGACTACAGGGGGGTTCTGGCCCTTTGGGGGGGCCCTGGCTACAAGGGGCCCCTTTGCTCCTACAGGGGGGGCCCTGGCTACAAAGGGGGCCCTGACTCAAAGGGGGCCTGGCAAAAAAAAAAGGGGGCCCTGGCTACGGGGGGGCCCGGGATACAAGGGGGGGCCCTGACTACTAAGGGGGGCCCGACTAAAAAAAAGGGATCCGGGAAACAGGGGGGCCCGGCTACAAAAAGGGGGCCCGGTACAAAAGGGACCCTGGCTCAAGGGGGGGCCCCTGGTAAAGGGGGGCCCCTGGCACCTATAGGGGGCCCGGACAACACGGGGGGCCTTGGCTAACTACATGGGGGGCCCTGGCTACCTACATGGGGGGCCCTCTCTACAAAGGGGGCCCTGATACATGGGGGCCCTGGCTACCATGGGGGGGCCCTGGCTACCTATGGGGGGGGCCCTGGTAAAGGGGGGCATCCGACTACGGGGGGCGTCCTGGCTATAGGGGGGGTCCTGATACTAGGGGGGGGCCCTGCTACTAAGGGGGGCCCTGGCTACAAAAAGGGGTCCGGGCGACAAAAGGGGGCCCTGGCTACAAGGGGGGCCCTGGCTACTGGGGGGGCCCTGGACAAAGGGGGGGGCCCTGGCTAAAAAGGGGGGCCCTGGTACAAGGGGGGCCCGGGCTACAAGAGGGGCCCTGGTACCAGGGGAGCCCTGAACAAGGGGGGGCCCTGGCTAACTACATGGGGGGGCCCGGGCTACCTACAGGGGGGGGCCCTCTCTACAAAGGGGGCCCTGACTACAGGGGGGGCCTGACTACCTACGGGGGCCCCGGCTTCTACAGGACCTTTGCTAAAAAGGGGGCCCTTTTGCTACCTACATGGGGGGGGCCCCCTGGAAATCTAAGGGGGCCCTTGACCAAAGGGGCCCTGTTTTCAGGGGGGCCAACTACAAAAGGGGGCCCCTGGCTACCTAATACTAAGGGGCTCTGACTACCTAACAGAAACTAATGGGGGGCCTATTTCCCTGCACACTACCTAAAGGAACCCCTAATTTATAGTACCTAAGGGGGGGCCCCAAACTACCTGTATATACCAAAAGGAGACCCCAAAATGTATAGTCCCCCTAAAGGGCCCCAAAACCCCCCTGTATATCCCAAAAAGGGGGTCCCTAACTTTTGCCCCTATATAAAGGGGGACCCAAAACTCCTACATTTACTTACGGGGGAAACCACCTCCCCTACAGCCTAACAAATTGGGGACCCCAAACACCTACCTACAGCCTACCTAACTGGGCCACTAACCTAATGTAGCCTATCAACTTGATAAAATGGGGCCTGCTTATTACCTGGGGGTTTTACCTACCCCCCCATGGCTAGGAACCCCCCAAACCCAACCTGGGGCTGGCCTACCAAATTATCCGCGAGATTACCACCTAAAGAAGGCCTATCAGTTTTCCCCGGGGGCCCCTCCCCCCCCTCCAACCCCCTTTGGATACTAGGCTTGTACCCGCTCTCCTCCCCGGGAATTTGTACAGAGGTGGGAAAGGTAAAGAGATGCTGGAAATTTGGGATTTTAAATATTTTTGTGTAATTTTTGCAGGATGATTGTGGGCCGGGGACAAGTCTCATGGGGGGGTGGAAGGATGCAGAGGAAAGGGAAAAAAGAACAACGCAAGAGAAAAAAGGGAAGACTCCTCATCAACGTCTCCGGGGAGTTTTTCCTTTTCAGGGATTATTTTTTATATTGGGAAGTGAACCTAAATTGTTGACCTCTGGGGCTTATATGGTTTTTTTGTTGAGGTTATACCCGACTGGGGGCACCCCCTATTGGCTCTAAATTTTTGGTGTTTTATTATACTGAGCTGGTGTCTACATCTATGTGGTCTTATATGGCGGTGTTGTGGTTTACCTGAGCTGGTGTCTGACCTATGTGGTCTCTAATGGCAGGTTTTGTAGGTTATACCGGCTGGTTCTGACCTCTAGTGGTCTCTTTTGGGTTTGTAGGGTTTTACCTGAGCTGGTGTCTGACCTCTATGTGGTTCTAATGGGGTGTTGTAGGGTTTTACCTGAGCGGTGTCTGACCTCTATGTGGTCTCTATAGGCGGTGTTTTAGGTTTATACCTAGCCGGTGTCGACATTTGTGGTCCATATGGTGGGTTTTGGTTATACTGAGCTGGTGTCTGACTTCTAGTGGTCTCTAATGGTGGTGTTGTAGGGTTTTACCCGACTGGGGTCTGACCCTAGTTTCCCTTTTATGGGATGTTGTAGGGGATATCGCGTTAGTAGTGGCGAGTAATGTTCCCTGATTGTAAGAGTGAGGGAAACACCCGACCCTGGAAAGGGGTTACACTTTCTTTCTTGTGGTGTTTATTTTAGAAGGTGGGAGCTGCGTGAACCAAGGAAAAAAAGGAGGGGATATTTATGCGGGTGGAGGGAGATATTTAGGGGGGAGGGGGATATTGTATGGGGTGGGGGGGGATATGTTCGGTGGGGGGGGTTTGTTGGGGTGGGGGGTTTTTTTATGGGTGGAGGGATAATGTTGTGGGTGGAGGGGGATATTGATTTGGGGGGGGGGTTTTGTTGTGGGTGGGGGGGGAATTTTAGTGGGGGAGGGGGGGAAAATGGGGAAATTTTTTGTGGGGAGGGGGATATTGTTTGTGGGTGGGGGGGTTTGTGGTGGGTGGAGGGGGGTATTGTTAAAGGGGGAGGGGGGTATTGTATTGGGTGGAGGGGGGTATTGATGTGGGTGGGGGGGGTATGTAGTGGGGGAGGGGGATATTGTATGGGGGGAGGGGGAATTGTTGTGGGTGGAGGGGGGTATTGTATTGGGGGTGGGGATTTGGATGTGGGTGGGGGGATATTGTATGTGGGGGGAGGGGATTTTGAAATTGGGGGGGGGGGATATTGTATTGGGTGGAGGGGGAATTGTATGGGTGGGGGGGAAGTGTATGTGGGGGGGGGGGATATTGTATGTGGGGGGAGGGGGGTATTTTTTTGGGTGGAGGGGTTTTTTGTTGTGGGTGGAGGGGGTATTTTATGTGGGTGGGGGGTATTTTATGTGGGGGGGGGGTATTTTATTGGGGGGAGGGGATATTGTATGTGGGTGGAGGGGGATATTGTATGTGGGTGGAGGGGGATATTGTATGGGGGGAGGGGATATTGTTGTGGGGGGTGGGGGATATTTTTTGTGGGGGGGGGGGGATATTGTATGTGGGTGGAGGGATTTGTATGTGGGTGGAGGGGATATTTTATTTTGGGGGGAGGGGGGTATTGTTATGGGGGAGGGGGTATTGTTTTGGGGGAGGGGGATTATTTTTTTTGGGGGAGGGGATATTGTATGTGGGTGGAGAGGGGGTATTGTATGTGGGTGGGGGGGGATATTGTATGTGGGTGGGGGGGGGTTTTGTATTTGGGTGGGGGGGGATATTGTATTGGGGTGGAGGGGGATAGTGAGTGGGGGGAGGGGGGTAGTGTTTGGGTGGAGGGGTTTTTGTTGGGTGAGGGGGATATTGTATGTGGGTGGAGGGGGAATTGTTATGGGGGGGGGGGATATTATTGGGTGGAGGGGGATATTGAAGTGGGTGGAGGGGGATATTATTGTGGGTGGAGGGGGTTTGGAGGGGGCTATTGCCCCGTTCTAGATGTGGAGACAGACATATGTGTGACTACTTGCTATTGTACTACACAGTACAGTTTGTTTTTCACACTGTATTATGTGGTTAAAATGGGCGCATTTATGTCCCGGAGCCCGGGAATATTTTTACGTACATGGGTGGGCCCCCAAGTCAATTCCCCCGTGGGCCCCAGACCCCCCCTCCGCAGAGCGCGCCCAATTAAAACCTGCCCAAAACGCATCAAACAGCATTGTGTGTTGGATGGATTTTTGGCATGCTTTTAAATGCTTTTTTCCCGATCCAAAAATGGATCCAGCACACCGTGTGAACATACACTATAAACGAGAAAAAAAACACCACAAAAAAGTAAGGCGTGTTTTATATTTCCTTACTAGCTTCCAACTACCATTTGGCTGCTGCAATTGATGCCCTAAACAAAAACCCACACAGAACATACATTTACAAATAGTTTCATTAAGCAGAAAAAACAAAAGTAGTCCATGGAAGAAAAAAAAAGGCCAAAAGTAGCCTCCCCACAAAAAAAAATAAAACTGACCTAAAAAACATCCCAAAGTGAAAAAAACACAAAAAAGTGCTATTTATGTAATGCATTTTATATTTCTTTATGAATTTCAGGGTAGTGTTTGGACACAGAAGTTTCTGCCCCTCCCCCCCCAAAAAAAACCACCACAAAGAATGCAGCTTTTTGTTATGCCTTAAAATGTCACAAAAAAATCCCCCAACAACACACATTTACACATTTTAAATTAGGAAAAATATTGGAGGTCTTTGGGAGAATAACATAAGCTGCCTAAAAAAAAAATAACCTAAAAAAAACCCACAGAATGAGAAAATACACAAAAAAAACAGTGTATGTAATGCATATTCTATATCCTTATGGACTTCAAGCTAATGTCTGGCTGCTGCAGTTTTTGCCTAAATCAACGCAGTTATAAACACCAGAAACAATGCAGAAAATTTGCAGAGCATTTTATTTATTTTTTTTAAATCAAAAACGCCATGTGTGACACCCGTCTTATGGTGAATGGGGGCCAATGAAAAGGTTTGGCATGTTCGCTAGGACATTTTCTGTTGCATAAAGCAAAAGTACACTGCAATACGCAGTATACATGCAGGCTAACCATAAGATGGGAGTAGTAGTGTAACATGTAGGGAGACACAATATGGAGTCCACACGTGTATATAATGTCAGTCATAATATGGTCCAACAATAAGATAGGAGTAGTAGTACGGCAATATGTAGAGAGCCACAATATGGAGCCCATTGGTGTATAGCATACATGCCAACTCACCCGCTTTTGGCGGGGGGGTCCCGCTAATGGGGGTCCCCGCCCCACTCTCCCGGCAGAGTTGGCAATTTCTTCCCCGCCGCCAGCAGGCAGCGGGGGGACCGCGCGCAAGAGTAGCGCTGGTGCGCTACTCTGGCGCCGCGGGGGCCCGCTCCTACAGGCGGGTGAAGCGGCCGCAGCGTCCGCTCACCCCCCCCGGCGAGATTTCACATGACTTGTGCGGCCCGCAGCTGCACAGTCAGTCAGCAGTACAGGGAGAAGGCAGAGGATCGTTTCCCCTCCCCCTTTTCTCCCCCTGTATGTCCAGCGCCGGTGTGCGCCGTACATACAGGTCAGCGGCGCAGGGGAAGTGACGCACGGCTGCCCTCACTCCCCAGGCGACGCTGAGACTACTCAGTCGGCAGGAGATGTCCGGAGCTGCAGGAGCCTGGTGAGATAAGTGGCTTTTAATTATTTTATTTTTATTAGTTATAGGGGGGCTTCCTACCTGGCTACAATGGGGGGGGGGGGGCAATACCCTGGCTACAATGGGGGGCACTACCTGGAAAACAGAGGGGCATTACCTGGCTACAATGGGGGGGGGCAGTACCTGGCAACAGAGGGGACACTACCTGGCTACAATGGGGGGGGGGCACTACCTGGCGACAATGTGGGGGGGCACTACCTGGCTAACAATGGGGGCACTACCTGGCTAACAATGGGGGCATCTACCTGGCTAACAAAGGGGGCATCTACCTGGCTAAAAAAGGGGGGCATCTACCTGGCTACAAATTTGGCTCTACCGGGCTACAGAGGGGGCATCTACCTGCCTGTAAGGGGCACTACCTGGTTATGGGGGGCTACTACCTGGCTATAAGGGCATCTACCTGGCTTTCTTCCAAAGCCGTTATGCAGTTAGGTGGAGTGGAAGTGGCTTTTTGAAGGGGCGTGGCACACCGACAAGATGGGCGTGCCCATGCAAATTTTTGCCCTCTACAATCTCCTGCTTTTTCAATTTCAAAAGTTGGCAACTATAGTGTATAGTATAGTATGTCAGGTATTATATAGTCTAACTATAAGATGGGAGTAGTAGTGCAACATGTAGAGAAACACAATATGTAGCCCGTTAGCATGTCAAGTATGATATAGTCTAACTATAAGATGGGAGTAGTAGTACGGCAACATGTTGAAAGACACAATATGGAACCCATTAGTGCATAGTATGTCAGGTATGATATGGGCTAACCATAAAATGAGAGAAACACAATATGGAGACCACTGGTATATAATGTATGTCAGGTATTATATAGTCTAACTATAAGATGGGAGTAGTAGTGTAACATATAGAAAGACACGATATGGAGCCCACTGGTGTATAGTATAGTATGTCAGGTATTATATAGCCTAATCATAAGATGGGAGTAGTAGTAATGCAATATGTAGAGAGGCACAATAGGAAGCCCACTGGTGTATAGAATGCCAGGTATTATATAGTCTAACCATAAGATGGGGATAGTAGTGCAACATGTAGAGAAACAATATGAACATCACTGGTGTATAGTATGTCATTTCTAATACAAGGACTGAGGGGGTAATTTACTGACAGGGGCCTTTACTGACACTTTGCTGTTTGCTGGCTGCTCTGTTTCCCAGCTTCCCCCTCATAAGTCTGTCACAGAGCCGTGCATTATCAGCCACAGCAGGTGTATGTCAGGTATTGCACGGTATTATCAGCTATGGTAGGTGTATGCCAGGTACTGCAGGTAGTATCGGCCACAGTGTATCCTGTACTGTACAATGTGGCAGCAGTAGCTGCAGGTGAGGGAGTTTCCCGCCCGCGCTGCCTCGCGCCGGTCTCGCGCCTTTCCCGCCCGAATCCAGGTGCGCGCGGCGCCTGCCGAGCCCCGAAGCCGCCGCTGCTTACCTGCCCCTCACACAGTGTGTACAGCGACGTAAGGAAAGCCCGCGGCTCAAGGCACTTCTTTAGTCTATTTTTGTGTGGAAAAAAATAAGTCAGTGTTATTGAATTGTGCTCTCGTCTATTTACATTGCGCTGAAGAAGGCGCCTGATACACTGCACCGACACCGGAGCCATCAAGCTGTGGTGGAAATACAGGAGTCCTGTCAGGATAGTTGTAATACATGTTGAAAAATCAGGCTGCGGTTATTATGCTGCAGTGTAATGTTATGTACTGCAATTGTATATATATAATTGTTTGTATATATATATATATATATATATATATATACATACATATCTATATGTATATGTGTGTGTGTATATATATATATGTGTATTTATATTTTTGGGTTTGTGTTAGTGTAAAAACGTGGTGTAATGTTTTGATATATGTGATGTGTATGTATAGATGGTTGTGAGTTGTGATATATATAGTGAGTGTATGAGTATATGTTGTTATATATTATATATACTATGTGTGTTATGTGTATATATATATATATATTATATATAAATAGTATTGTGTTCTATAAATAAATATGTTTGTGAATTATAATAATGTGTGGTAATATATATGTAAAATATGACTGCGTGATGTGTGTGTGTGTGTAAATATTATATTAGTATATATTAGAAGTATATATATATATATAATGATGTGGTGTATAATAAATATGTGTGTGTTATATATATGTTGTTTGTATATATGTATATATATGGTGGTGGTGTGTTGTGTTTGTGTATTTAATATATATATATATTGTGTGAGTGTGAATATATAATGTGTGGTGTGGTCGTATAAATATATATAAATATGTGTGTGTGTGTATATATATATATACTGGTGTGTGTGTGGTATAATGTATATATTTATGTGTTGTGTGTATATATAATTATAGTATATATGTGTGAGTATTTATAACTGTATAAAATGTGTGTGTGTCGTATATAATGGGTTATATATGTGGTGGTATATTATATGTTGTGTCGTGTGTCGTGTGTATATATATATATATAATATGTTGTGTGTGGTATGTATAGTGTGTGTGCGTGTATATATATATATATATATATATTATATGTGTGGTAGTGTAGTTAATATTGTGTGTGTCGTATTATATTAATGGTGTGGTGTGTGTATGTATATGTGTTGTGTCATATATATATGTATATATCGTCTTTTTTGTCTTTTGTAGTGGTATATATAATGTATAATGTGATGTGTGTGTATATATGTGTGGTGTGGACATATACCTAGTGTGTGTGTTGTGTTAAATATATAGTATA
Organism: Phyllomedusa bahiana; assembly: GCA_025379985.1. NCBI lineage: Eukaryota > Metazoa > Chordata > Amphibia > Anura > Hylidae > Phyllomedusa > Phyllomedusa bahiana. The sequence continues at coordinate 11,556 of JAODAL010001856.1, forward strand.
TAAGTTATATGTATATATATGCGTGTGTGTGTGTGTATATATATATATATATAATATATATATATATATATATGTGTGTGGTGTATATATAATATATATATATATACATATATATCAATATGTGTGTGTATATATATATAATATGTGTGTGTGTTTATATATATATATTAATATATAATATATAAGTTGTGTTGTGTGTGTTGTATATATATATATATAAATATATAATATGTGTGTGTGTGTATATGTATACTATATGTGTGTATAGTTATATATATATATATATATAATGTGTGGGGTGTATATGTATATATATATATACATTAATATAGTACTATATATATGTGTTATATATATATATTTATATATATATATGTGTGTGTGTCTATGTAATGTAAGATATATATAAACATACTATTATATATATATATATGTTGATGTATATATATATATATATATATATATGTGTGTGGTATATGTATATATATATATATATATATATATACTATGTGTGTGTGTTATATGTAAATTTATATTATAAATACTATATATATGTGTGTGGTGTATATGTATAAATATATAAAACATATATATATACTATGTGGTGTGTATATATATATATATATATAATGTGTGTGTGTATATATATTAGTATATATATATATATTATATATGCTGTGTGTGTGCGTATATATATATATATAGATATAAATGTGAGGTGTTGTGTCTGATATATATCTATATATATATGATATAATATATATATATGTGTGTGTATCATATAAAATAGTATTTATATATGTGTGTGGATATATAATATATATATTTATATATATATTATGTGTGATGTGTGATAATATATATATTATATAGAATATATGTATGTGTGTGTGTATATTTAATTATATACATATAGATATATATATACATATGTGTGTGTGTGTGTGTATATATATATATAAAATATCTATATAAATAGCTGTGTGTGTGTGTGACAATATATATTATTATATAGTATATATGATCTAGTGTGTGGTATGTTAATTAATATATATATATATGATATATATGTGTGTGTGTATATTATATATGTATATATATAGTATATGTGTTTGTGCTGTGTATATGATAATATATATATAATAATATGTGTGTGTGTATATATGTATATAGTGGTGTAAAGTGTGTGTTGTGTGTGTGTGGTATAGTATATATGGTATAGTGTGTATAGTATGACTGGAAAAAATGCTGTAAACTGCCTGAAAATATCGCCAGGGCTTTAGCAGGTTGCACCATTAAAATAATAGCACCGCTGACCTAAAAAACACATCAAAGGTGGAAAAATAACAGAAAAGCAATATATGTTGTGCGTTTAAGATCTATGGGGGGGCGGAAAAGCGCACAAACACACCCCTACCCTCACAACACTACAAAAAGCCTCAACCACTCATCACTTCCACAAAGTAGCCACCCGACTTACTAGCCCGACTACCCCATTATCATCACACACCCACGGCCTCTCCCATATCCACCCTCGAGCATACCACCCGAGGCGAACATCTCGAGAGATCGCACTCTCCCAACAGCCACGTCACTACCACACAACTCGCGCGCACAGCTAGACCAACCATCAAAACACACCCCGCCGCACTCAGGCACCAACCCTACTGACAAACACTATCTACTCTCGACATTATGCGTGCTTTTAACACCCCGGCGACGTCTCTCCGCGCCGCGCTAAATAATGTGCATTCACTTTCTCCCCCCGCCCGTCAGGATTCGCCGAGCGCTGGAGGAGTACGACTGGATTTTTACCGAATTCTTCACAACGAGCCCGCGATTGAGGCGCCGTATACTGAATGCGTCAAATCCGCGCGCGCACTTACCCTCCCACCTCGATTGATCGCCACTCACGCGCTGAATAGACTGTGCACTGAATCTGGCCATTAACATCGCCCATGTCACTCAACCAGAAAATGTCGCCTAACTCGATAAAATCTATCTCGAATCACTTGAGCTCCGGTAAAAGCAATTCTACGCGACATTTCCACGGCTGGAGAGCGCGACATATATAGCGTAATGTCCACAGTTTCTCAATAGAGAATCTATGGATTACGTCTCCTCTCCCTGCACGCGAATACGCCTGCTGTGGAGTATAAACTTCACATGTCACTTTCTAGCGCCGTATACGCTCCGCTAGCACTTGATTCTCTATGGGCCGTCGAGGTGCCTGGCCCCCTGCTCCCTCCCTGGCCACACGGCGTAACTGGGGGCGTAATTACGCCCTGACACGTTAACCCGCTGTAGCCATACCCTTAACATCCTTTCAGCAATTAAAATCGCGTTAAAAAAAAAACAAAAAAACTACTGAGCTGAAAAACACGCAAATAGTAAAACAAGCCCCCATAAAAAAAAAGCGCAGTGTAGTGCGTGTTATACTTCCCGATAACATCAACTTCCAGATAACATTTGACCGTAGCAGTTTCTGCGCTAAAAAACACAAGTAAAAACACCTCCGTGTGCGCAGCTTTTTGTAACGTGTAAAAAAAACAAAATTAGCACAAAAGATACAACACGCAGTTAGGTTATGTTCACACGGCTGATTTGGACGCGGATCTGCTCCCAAAGCAGCGTCCAAAAAGGTTTTTCCACACGTTTTGCGCACTTATTTGGACGCTGTTTTGAACACTGAGAGAAGTGTCATCTAAATTCTAAAGGGTGTGTTCACACACGGGCGTATTCTTTGGCGCGAAATTTAGCGCCTGAATATCGCCTTCAGACAAATTCGGAGCACTTTCATGGAACTTCCATAGTTTACTAGATGTAAAGATAAAATATGCTAATCACTTCTATAAGAACCACCCAAGCAGCACATGATGAGTACAGACAACGCACCAGCCAGCGCCTATGTTCACAACTTCTTATCCAAAGGCTGTAATTTGCGGGGCCGGGTGAATCTCACCACAATATTACGCCGTAGTGCGTGCAGCTGTGACGCGGAGGGGGAGGGGCATCACATCGCCGGCGCCAATAGACATCATTAGCCACGCGCGTATCTCGCTATATGGTGATAACTCTGACATATGGCGAGCGTTGATAGGAGACGTGGATCCATAATTCTCGTATGACAACTGTGTTGTATACCGTAATGAGCTTCTGGGACCGTGTTACCCAACCGTAATTCATCATAGTCGCTCGAATTACGGACTGAAATCCGTCCCAAAATCAGCCGTGTGAACATGGCCTCGGTGTAAAACTGCTTGTGACTCCGCTTAGTGAGAAAGCCCTTTATAATATTTTGAACACGATAACTTCTTTCCAGAAAATGTGATATGAATGGGGCCATATATATAGACACACACATGCGCGTTTAATTGCGTGTTTTTCTGGGGTGGCTTTAACAGCACAAATCATGTCACCCATAGATCATGTGATTTTATGGTTGCTCCACTAATACAAGACATCACATGATCTTTCTGTTCAAACTTCGTGACGCCGACGACACACCACCTGCTGATGAGCGCCTTAAAAATTGCAAATGACTCCACATTTACACTTATTCTATGCAGAAAGAAATACAATAATAAACAGTATGTCTGTGCGCTTAACAAAAGAGCAAAACCACTAATGCACACAAACTGTACTGAGATGGCAGTATTGACCCCCACCCCCCGCCGGTCCCGCTCACACACAAACTGGAGCACCGCGCCCCGCAAATCCTCTCCAGGCGACACACTCAATCTCTGGCACATGTCCAACACACACTAAATTTGCTGCGCACTGTGCCACTGAAAACCCCACACCTTCCTCCATGCCGGTTGCGCTCTCTGTCATCGCACCACCACCATCACTAGCTACCAAGAATAGCTTTTGGAGCAGCGACTAGATTTTTTTTTGTCAGATCCAATTGAGTCAATCAAGAACAGAAGTAGACCACACCCTATACATTTGAGCCGAGATACGAAGTAGGCGCAGAACATAAGCGAAACTACCGCATTCTCTCTCTATGCTGAGGTGCACCCGATTCACTATTAATGGCGCGCCACAAGATCCCACTGTAATGTCATTGTTTGTGGCTTTTATATTCTCTTCTTTCATTTTTACATTTGTTTTTTTGATGCTCTCTGCAATGCGACTCAACCACTCTCTGCCACCTTGCGACCATCAGGAATAAAATCTACGGATAATAGTAAAAAATAATCGCAGATAAAAAAAAAATCAAAACAAAGCGTCTGACTTGAGGCCCCCTGTCACACAAGAGCTCTATACCCACATTTACACACTCACCGTCACACCCAATTGCGGCATCCGGAAATTCATACATCTCTGTACAAGAATCGAGCACATCATGAACACTCTACTTGATCCGCGAATTCACACACCATTTCCAAAATGCATGGACCCTGTAGAAATGGAAACCAAAGAGCCATTTGGATCTCTGTTTGCCGTTAGTAAATGTACAGTCAGAGGCGACACACTGTCTATGTATCATATGCCTACTGACACAGTTACAAAAACTTATTACAGAGGGATAATTACTCATCAATACTCGTGTGTGGCGCGGCATACTGTTTGGGCTGAGTCTACTTTGTTACATGCGTAGTTCACAGGATGTGCTGTGTGGGCCGAAGGGAACCCACAAGAGGCGGTTGCATACACTACATGTACTGGAAGTTGCCACAGTTTCTTGGCAAGTACAGATAAAGCACGTAAAAGTTATGAGCTTTACCTGTACTTTGCTGCAATTTATTGCGCACTCCCCGCCTCTACACATGACCACCTCTGTGCTTGCGCAACCTCCACACCACTCCGCGCACCTCCCAACCTTCTCACAGAGGCCCTTATTGTTCATACACAGACGAGATTCTCATACACTTTTAAACACTCCCCGGGGTGTATTGTCGCCGCGTATTTATGCAGAATACAGCGCTTAATACGTGCAAATGCACCCAGTAATTTACGGGTATCCATAGCTCGTCATAGAGAACTATGGATTACGTCCCTCCTCTTCCGCTTCATACAATACAGATCTTATTGAGTATGGTGCGGGAATAGAGTGACATTTCAATTATTTGCGGCGATACGCACCGTGAGTAATGCATGTCTATAGACCTCCCCCACGCACACGGGAGAGACGCGCGTTAGTTAGCGACAAAAGCTCCCCGAAACTACACAAGTGTGACTTGCGCATACTGTACACGACCGCGTACATCGTTCGTGAACATACTCTATATGCTCAGCTTACAACATCCAATTTTACTCCAAATTAGCGCAGTTGTGAAATAACCACTAATGTCCATATGTTTTTTTTACGAGGCACAAAACCGTAACAGTAGCACATGTACGTCTGTGTTCTAGTTACTGCAAGCAAGCAGAGGTATTGAAAATGGTGAGTATTTGATTTATATTTATATATGTTGTATATGTATACTAGTAGTCATTACTAAATATAGAAATATATATTTATTATATATAGATATAATATATATATATATATATATATATATATAACTTTATGGTTGTGTAATACAATAAATTTATACATATAGTAATATAAGCCATTAGTGAACATTGATTGTTAATAGCTGTGTAGTTTTGCTGGAGCTGAACTGCAAATCCAAACAGCCCGCCTATTAAATTATTAAAAATCACTGGTGTTGCAGCAATACGGCAGGATGGGGTAATCCACATCAAAGTCAGAGCCGCGAATACTGCCTCTGTTAGGGTATGTTCACACGGCATATTCAGTTTGTGTGGACATACGTTATGAGATGCATGTTTTAGTCTGTCTAAACCAGTGTTTCTCAACTCCAGTCCTCACGCCCCACCAACAGGTCATGTTTTCAGGATCTCTCACAGAATGCATTGAAACAATTATATAACCTGTGCCATACTGAGGAGATCCTGAAAACTTAACCTGTTGGTAGGTCTTGAGGACTGGAGTTGAGAAACACTGGTCTAAATGGACCCAAACACGCATCTAGCAATGGGCAGTGTGTTTTACGTTGCTTGCAAGGTAAAACACGCATCGGTGTTCAGACGAGTGATCGCCGATGCGTGCTTACTTGTGTCTTTTGGAACACGTCTAAGAATTGTCATGTCAGTTTTTGATCCGAAAGACGCAGCTGGAGCCCTATTTAAAACTATATTGTGAGATCCTGCTGCAGCCAACACTATCAAACACTAGCAGCCCTATTTGGCGAATCTGAGTTGAACGTTGGCGTTTGTTGGACTGTTATTTTTTTGGATTCAAATTCGGATCCAAAACGGCGTGAACATACCGTTAAAAAGGATCTGCGACACCTTAGATTTCTGCTGAGGAAAAGGGTATTTTCATTCGGTGTATGTGTGCCAAACTACACCCCTCAAATACATTAAAATCATAGTTCAAGCCCATCACTCATTGAGTGGTACTGTGAAGCGCCGTGAAAGAAGTGAACCAAGTCATTCTATTTCAGGTGCTTAGAAAAAGTATACCCAGCAAGAAAAATGAGCCACGTGCCATCTGTGTCTGTCTATTACAACAGCGCGTATGTGGCTTGCAAAAGCATACTTTCAACAGCGCTCAAGAACGCGGATTGCAGCGCATACTTGTGCGTGCCGCAGCACGCAATGTGAACATACCCTTATAAGAACCAGCATTTTATTAATGCATAGCTCAGCAGGAGTCTGGGAAAGCTGGCTGGTAACTCGCTTGGGATCTGACTAAATGGAAAAAAAAACAGAATAAAAATTCAAGGCCTTGTATTTCCCGGTGTTTTTTTTTTTCCGTTTTAGGAGTTAATGCCCTGAATTAGAGGTTAAGGATTACATTGAAGTGTGTCCATTATATTGTAATATGTGCAAATACCAGATCGGTGTGATGGGTTTGTACAGTGTTGAAAAGACCTGGCCGAACTGAGCAGGAGCACAAACACTGTTCTCAGACATTAGGAAGTATAAATTACCTGAAAACCCCAATATGTACTTAGGGCACTTCTGAGGTTTACCTTTTGGTGCAGGGGGTGGGGGTGGTGGGGTGGGGCTGGGGCGGGTGAGGGGTGGGGGGGGTGGGGAGGGGGGGGGGGTGGGGGTTGGGGGCGTTGGGGGGGGGGGTTATGTGTGGGGGGGGGGGGGGGGGTGGGGGGGGGGGGGGGGGGTGTGGGGGGGTTTGGGGGATTATCTTGGTAGTTCCAAACAGAAACTGATGATACCCTATACACCAACTAAAAAATACACTGACTGCCTGTAAATCAGCATATGATCTTAATTACAATTGTGTAATATCCATTTAACTGGAATCTGTTTGATTCATGCTTAGTAGCCAGTAGAGGAAAAATTCAGGTAGATTTCTTACACTTGCAAACCTCAACAGTGATGTAGAGAAATCAGAGTGTTTGTCCGGACATTGCAAACAATATCCACTGTGGCTCACGTATTACATCTGTGGACCTAAATAGCTGCAAATGGAGACATCAGAACGTTTGATTCATTGCGGTCGTGCAGAACAACGCCGATCAGAAGAGAATTTCGCACATACGGTTAAAAGATGAGTAGGCGAATCACATTTGGAACTGTCTATCACAGAATTGTTGCAACAATGTGAAGTTAAAAGGGAATGTGTCAACCCAAAAAATTACTTATTCGTTTACTCACAGTTTTATTGTTACACACGATTTTTAGACATAATTTTATTTGTCACATTTTCACATATCACTTTCAATATTTTTTTTTTTAAATCTGTTAAGGCGTCCCTCAGTTTTCACTTTGACAAAGGGCTATTAATAGTCTGACACTTCCGGTTCTGTAGAGAACAACAATTTACAAGTAGTCTGCGCTCATGTATCATACAAAGCAGGACTTAACTACTGAAAGGAGATTACCAATGTGTATAGATAACACAGGACTACCACCATCACAATAGGAGAATTGTCCCACTAGCTCACCGCCCCATCACTCCACTCCCTGCCACCACCATGAACCCTCTCCCAGGTCACGAGAGCCTAGAGAAACTCATCCTATAGGTCAATGGACTGAAACTCCAGGATTACACAGGCTCCTATGTGTATGAAGCTGCTGTAAAGTATCTCTGGGACTGCTGTTAAAAGCCAAGAATGCTGTCCCCACAATCATATATAGACAAACAAATTGAGAAATCTACGAGCAGAAAATAAAAACAGCGAAGAAGAAAAGAATATGCATCAGGGTCTGATTTTAATACATAAAAAAAAAAATGGTGACAGACTCCCTTTGTTCACGTTCCATCTTATTCTTTAATAAAAAGTATTTGGCAGAGCCTCTAGAAAAAATAACCAACCACTGATGAGGTACAAAAAATTAAATGTGTTATCATCTTCACGTCAAGTCTAGAGAATTTCTTGACCGATTTTCTTACCTCGCGCGAGATGGGTTCATAGTGAATGCGACTTGCCTGAGTACTCCAAAAATCCCAACCACTTTGTACTAGCAGCTCTAGTTTATGAGATGTTGATGACATGATCCCACCTTTTCTTGTGATTTAATTGGTTATAAATATATAGCGCAGATGAATAGAAATGAATTTGCTCGGCACATTCAAGTTTCTGTTTGCATGTTTTCTTTAGATGTTCTAAAATCTGTCTTTTCTGTTTTGCATGTATCTCCAACATGTCTTTAGTAGAATATTGAGTGGCCAATACTTTCAGCAGCTTATACTTGGTAAGGTGGCAGTGCCGGATCTCCAAAACAAGAGCTGATAGGGGAAAACAGGTGTCATTTTTAGAATCAGTGCCCCAAGCATACTAAAAAACGGTTCCAACTTTTAAGGCACCAAAATGAGTGTTCTCCAGTGTAATTAAACAAAGCATACTTGCCTCTGGTTCTTTCCTGTGACGCGCCTTCCAGTCCTAAACAAACACTAATCACACCACTATATTTTTCAATTCATAGATAAGACGTAGCAGGAAAGCAAGGGATCCTGTCTTCCCCATTCAGACACATTGGGGCAGATTTATCAAGGCACTTGCGCCAGAATTCTGGCTTAATTTGCACGAAAAACAAGCTTTTCGCCACATTTACTATGAGTTTTAGACAGTTTCGGGCACTTCTGCGCCACGTCCGACAAGGGAGGTGTGGCTTCGTAAAAGGGCGTGGTTTCTCAGGAAAGGGGGCGTGGTTTAAATGCAACGAAAAATGCGCCAGGATGTGCGACTAAATTCTGGCGTAAAAGTAAGCCAACTTAAAGACGGTGCAAACTGAGACTAGACAGTTCTAACCTGCGCCAGATTTATCAACACTATGATAAATTTAGCGCATTTTAAGACTGTCTAGTCTAAGTTTAAACTGTCTAAAAGTAAGACACTTGATAAATCTGCCCCACTGTGTATAGATATACTACAACAATGTCGCTCCGCTCCAAGTTTTAAATAACGCTTGTTTTACTGTTTCATATGAACTTCACAACATAGAGTCACTCCCCGCAAATTGCACATCTATCCTGTGGGTTCTTATAGTTCAGTCTTTATTCATTTGGTATATATAAGATCATATAAAGCAAAAAGCATTCTTATCTTTGTGGCAAGTTGTAGTGAAGTGGGACCTCTCCTGGAGAAATCTTTCCCTTAGGGTATGTTCACATGGCGTAATTGCGATGCGCATTTTGCTGCGTATTTGTGCTTTATACGTGGTGAAATGCGCGCCGCAATTATGGTAATTCATAGCTCTCATAGAGAACTATGAATTACGCCTCGTCTTCCCGGGCGTAAAATACTATCGAATCCGACCGGTATTTTGTCACTGTCGTGTGGGGGTTGAAAACAGCGATGAAGTTTCTGACGTTATATGCAAAGTTAAAGGGATTGTGCTATAATAGAAAATTAACCCATACTTACCTCTCCCCCGCGAGAGCTCCAGTGTTACCTCCCAATCCCTCACTGATGACATCACCTCATAGATCACATGATGCTGCAGCCAATCACTGTCCTATGTGGTAAATTGTGCACAGGGTAGACATTGAAGCTGAACCCCAGAGTTTGGGTTTGCGCAAAATGTGACCCGTGAAGTGATGCATCAGTGAGCGTTTGGGAGGGGGGGGGGGGGGGACACTGAAACTCTGGCAGCGCTGGAACGGTGGTGATGGGAGAGTTAGGGTATGTTTACACAGCGTGTTGAGTCCGTGTGTACATATACTTTTGTTTTCTTTACCTATATAAAATTTTTTTTTTTTTGAATTTTTTTTTTTTTTTAAAATAACATAACTTTGTTATTTGGGACCAGGGATTCTCCTTACAAAGAAAGACAAATGTAGGTGTAGAGGGGGGGGGGAGCCACTTTGATGATTACTGTCAAAAACGAGGTGGGGGGGGGCCCCGGAGAATGGAGAATTGTTATATGTTTTTTTTTGTCTCAGCCTAAGACTATGTTCAAGCTTTTTCGGGGCGTTTTACGGCGATTTCCGTCGCAAATACGTCCCGAAATATTTTCAAATAGTGTCACAAAGTTTGGCGGTTTTTTCGGTCGTAAATACAACCCCCCATTCTTTATAGGGGGGATTTACTTTTGCGAAATGCCTCAATAAGTGCGGGGGACTTTAATTTTACGATGTATTTCCGGACGTATTTACACAGCAAATACGCGCGAAAATACGCCTGTGGAACGCGGGCATTTTTAAACTTTGGAATCAATGCTAATTTTAATTGTTTTTTTTTTGAAACTTTTTTGGGAGTATTTGGGAGAAATTACTCCGTAAATAGCCAAAAAAAGCCTGTGAACATCCCAAAGGGCCAGTTCACCGGCAGGGTTTTCGGCCCGGTTTTTTCAGCCGGTTTGCGGTTTTGCGGGGCCCGCCTGAAAAACCGGCCAAAAATGAGCACAATTGTGCTCTATGGAAAACCCGTCAGCATCCCCACAGCATCCCCACTGACGGGTTTTCCCCCCGGGGGTTTTTGTCGCCGGCGGGCCCCGTAGCAAAACATTGAAAAAGCCGGTTTGGGGCGGAAGATGCTTGTCAATGGGAGGGGGGAGGGCTGTTCTCCGTATCGCGGAGAAAACCCGCCCCCCCGGGGCCGGGGGGGAGGGCCAAACAGAACGGTTTTGTCCTGTGCCGGTGAACACCCCTAATGCTACATATTGTTTTGGGTCCCAAAGTACTTATGTTTTTTCCATCCCAAGTAGCTTAATTAAAAAATGAGGCTAAGGCTATGTTCACACGGCTTCTTTGCAGGGAGTAAGTACGCCCTGCAATTACGCTGTGTGGGCGGGAGCCGGGGGCCAGCACCCATACGGCCCATGACTTTCTTCACGGCGCTATATGCTGCTGGTTTCACAGTCATTGCCGAGAGGAAGGGAGAGAAATCCATAGTTTTTCTAGGGGAACTGTGGATTACGTAATGATTTTGGTGTATTCCAGCCGAAATTTTCGCCGTGTGAACATAGCTAAGACTGGCAGAAAAAAAATTAAAATGAAAAGAGGCATTTAGTTAAAACACTTATGGTCACCTGCAATCAGATGGTTACTTTAGGGATGCTTTTGGGAAGAAATAAAACTTGGGCTTTCTGGAACAGACATGAGATCGCTAAAAAAAAGGTGGCGGTTAAAACATAACATGTTTTTTTTTTTTTTTTTTTTTTTATAAAATAAAAAATTGGTAATAAAAAGTAAGCGGGTTTGTAATATATCAATCTTTGAACTTTTTAATAATTTTTGCAAATTTGTATTTCAACGTTGTGACTATTTTAAAAACTTTGTATTGTTTAAATTTAAAGACTTTTTAAAAGAAAAAAAACAAAACTATTGTCCAAAAGTTATAGAGACTATAAACAACATATCATCTCAAGGTTGTACATACTTCCACTGAACACCTTATATTTGCATGAACGCTTTTAGATACGTGTTTGGATCTAATAAATAGCAATGTGATCTACATTGCTTTCTACTAGAAACACACATCGGCGATCACACATGTGAATGGATTTTACTAGAAACGATGATTTTCAATGTGTGATCGCCGTGCAAGTCTATTCCGTTTTTTGGGATCCGTCTTTCGGATCCGTTCCAAAAATTTTCAAGTCAATTCTTGGGTGGAAGACGAGCAGGAGCCCAAGAACAAAAATAGGGTGCGTTTCTGCTGCACCCAAACACACAGGCGTTTTGGATTTTTTAGGTCTGCGACGCATTTTTTTGGATCGTTTTTGGGAAATTGACACGGATCTAAAAACGCTGTGTGAACAAGCTCGTTAGTATGGGTTCACTGTCTGTTTTAGCACAGGCGGAGATGGTAGGGAGGTCATGGAAAACCCTTTTAACTTCCCCAACAGTTTGCTTAAAAAATAACCTACATGGCTAGTTCACACAGGCTAATTTCGGCGCGCATTTGCGGCGTTTTTGGGCGTAATAAGAGCAGACGTGGCCGAAATTACGGAATCCATAGTTCTCAAAAGAACATGGATTCGCCTCCTCTCCCCCTTGTAAAATAAACAACGGGGGGGTAATGACATGTCAATTACTTGCGGCGAATACGCGCTGCGAGTAATGCATGTCAATGGGGCCGGCGGAAGTACGCGCTAAATCACCCGGCGTAATTGCGGCCGTACTGTACGCGCTGCAATTACGCTGCGTGAACATAGCCTATCAGTGAATGGACATTTTTTTCTACACTGTATATGTTTCTTGGAACGCTGATGACTAATATGACTGCTATCCAGCTTTACCAGACTCCTGAATGATAAATCTGCCATTTTATGTAGCAACACGAAGTGTAAAAATTGTCCCTGCACAGTAGGGAGATTGCCACCGCCAAACCCCCGCCTGCCGAGCCAACGAAAAATTTTACTTGAATTCTTTTCCCCCCACATTTCTTAATAAAATTTTGCAGCGGGGAAAATGCGTCGCTACATCACCGGAGAAATTCAGAGGGGAAAATTACCAGAGCACAAGCTTATTTTTCGGATGAATATTTTGCAGCTCTGTAATTATTCTTTATTGTGCCTCTTTATATTTACTTGGAAATGGGATACGCTGACATATTATTTAAGAGTTGTAGATAATAAGGAGCAGGATGGGTTGTACTACCTGCTCTGTAAATGTGTATTCATTAAGCTGTTTGTCTCCATGGAAACACTAGTGACACATTACTGGCAGTTATGGAGTCCTTTGTCTCGTGTAAAAAGGGGCTCCGGCCCCAGCGTTGTTTTGCAGGGGGGAAAAAGCTTTAAAAAAAAAAAAAAAAATAAAACAATAAAAAAAAAATAATCTACTGAATATATAGGAGAAGTACTCTATAGAATTGACGGGGCATCCTCCACTGTGGATAATAAAAATAAGTGTTAAATAAGCAACCATACATATATTCTGGTCATTTTTTTTTTTTTTTACTGATTTTGTGAACTGTTAAAAAAATTTAATTTTCTAAATGTTAAAGGGGTTCTCCACCTCCTACAGAAATCACGCTGACAACTGCTGGGGCCCGTAAAAAATTAAAAAAAAAAACTTTTTATAACCCTTTCCTCCCAACCCTGGTTCAGGCTCTGGTTCTCCCCAGTCTTCTGTTGACATGTTGTCACATCTGAACAGGTACGGCACCTCTGCATTCATTGCAGTGGTCACAAGCCCTTACTTACTTCAACATTTGGAGCTGTCACGTCCCCTTTCGGCAGAATGAAAACAGAAGAAAAGGGAGATGCTGCGCTGGAAGCGGGGACTGGAGGAAGGAGAGTATAAGTTTCTTTTATTTTACTGGGGCCCCAGGAGCTGCAGTTATGACTTTGGTAGGAGGTGGACAACTCCTTTAAAGGGGTTTTTCATAATCTTTTTTCTTAGGGCTTGTTCCCACGGAGTTTTTTACTTACAACGCTTTTTTTGATTTTTGGGGACCCACAGACGGACCCCAAGAGGATCTAAAAAAATTTGCAGTGATTTATCACGCTGTCTATGACGAACACGCAGCGGCGTTACATGAGAGATCGCCCCTGGTGTTTCCATAGCGACTGGGTCGTTTGAAAATAATTGACATGCAATAGATATAGATATCCTTGAGACAGTCAGTATTAATCCAGGGGGAAAACCTTTAATGCAAATTTAAAATTGATATTTTTTGTGATACAGGTTAAGTAAACCATCATTTACTGTATTTCAGAGTCATAGCTTTAGTGACAAGAATGGGTTGCGATGCTTTGGCTTTTTTCAGCCTTTGTCAAGCTGTCCCAAAGCTGTAGGAGTCAGGTTTTGATTAATTGGGGCAGCGACACCTTTTTTGGGAAATCCCAAAGGGAAAAAGGGGCCTGAAAATATTGATTGCAACTTTAGTTGCATATAAAGGTTTGCCGGGGATTAATATTGGCTTATCTGATACTTTCACTTCTTTAGTTGTAGGATAAGCTGTCATGGCCTTTTTTTCAAATGTTCTCCTGGGATGTCTTCTCAACGCCCATGAGGAGGTTCTGCCCCTCACTGTCTTCTTCTCAAGGGGTGGCTTACTGCAGACATTGATGGCATAGCCTTAGGCTATGTTCACACGGCTTATTTGGGGGCGTAATTACGGCCCGCAATTACGCCCTTTTTGGGCGGGGTGGGAGCGGGGGGCGGCACCTCGCCCCGGGCCCCTAGACTTTATTACCCGCGGGGCGTTACGTGCTAGTAATTCACATGTCATTATCTCCCCCCCCGGCGGGTTCCCCGAGGGGGAGAGGAGATAATCCATAGTTCCTATGAGAACTGTGGATTACCCTAATGCTGGGGACGTATTCCGCCGTAATTTGCGCAGTACGGGATAATTACGGGCTGAAATAGTCCAATTTTTTGCCCTGGAAATTTCCTTAGAAAACATCATCTGTGGGGGGTGTTGAGTTTGGCAGCATGTGAAAACAATGGCAGGCTTTAAAAGGGGGTAAACAGCAAAAAGATGGCATATCCTTAGAATATGCCATCACTGTCTAATAGGTCTGGGTCCTAAATGTGCCCCAGAACCTCTCTGTTCTAAATGGAGTTCCGCCCAGCTAAACTCGGAGCTCCAATTCAAGTCTATGAGAGAGCCCCGACCACCTGTCCGTTTAGAATGGAGAGGTTCAGGGGGTTGTTTAGGGCAGTGTTCCCCAACCCCAGTCCTCACACCCACCAACAGGTCATGTTTTCAGGATATCCCACAGAATGATGAATGATGGACCCCATAGACCAGTGTTCCCCAACTCCAGTCCTCACACCCACAAACAGGTCACATTTTCAGGATATCCCACACAATGATGAATGATTGACCCCATAGACCAGTGTTCCCCCAACTTCAGTCCTCACACCCATCAACAGGTCATGTTTTCAGGATCTCCCACATAATGCGCTGACAATAATGATATCACCTGTGCAATGCTAAGGAAAGCCAGAAAACATGACCTGTTGGGGGGCCCTGAGGACCGGAGTTGGGGACCCCTGGTTTAGGAGATAGGCGCAAGTATCAAAGGTAGGACCCGGACCTATCAGACATTGATGGCATATCCTAACGATATTCCATCTGTGTCTGTAGTGAGCCACGCCTTTAAGCCTGCCATTGTTTTCATATGCTGCCAAGACTCAACACCGCACATGATGATTTTTCTTTTTTTTAGATTTTGATCAGATGTTGATAAGCTATAGAATTTTGATGGTATTTATTTTACTGCGGGCGATTACCTATTGCTTTTTGTTATGGGAACCTCCTTTTCCTGTCTTTGTTTTCTGGCATGAAAAACTAAAAGTGACGACTCCTATGTTAGAATTGTACTGAAAACATGTTCCTCGTTTAAAAAGGCATTTCCTCAATATTAGCATACATTTTTGACTGGCATTGAAAATGCCCTGTAACTACAGAGACAGGAAAGCCTTGCAGGGACTGTGGTAGAAATATTTCATATACACAAGAATGGTCTCCGATGACTGCTTCATATCAACATACCTTACAAGGATAATATAAGAATTGGCAATGGTGACCGTGAATGTGAAGGAAATACAAGTTTTGGCTTCCAAATTGCAAGTAATGTAACTTCACTTATGGAAAAGAATGGAGCCTCTTTTTATTCCTCTAAACATTGTTTGTCACAATGAGAAATATGCTACATACTGCATTCAGATTACATACCAGTATTAGTTAATATTCCTCCTTAGTTGTATTTTAAGAAAAGTACCAGCAAAAATTAATTAAAAAAGAAATAGAAATGGGCAACCACTTTAAGCAATTAAACGTACTACAGAGCCTAAGGGCAGGAGTAAATACAGGCAGTCCCCGACTTACACCGTTCCAACTTACATCTGTCCCCTAGTTACAAATGGAGACCTATGGGGCATGCTGGCACTTGTAGTTCCATATTCCACAGCAAATAATAGCTGTGGAACGACAAGTTCCAGCATGCCACAGCAGCACAGTAGGTGAAAATCTTCTTAACAGGGGCACAGACAGCAAAACAAATGTAAAAACCCTTCCCTGAACTTTCCAAAACAAATAAAAAACCTTTTTGTACTGGAGTTACATTTAATAAATATACTTGTTCCCACTTCCATACAAATTCAACTTAAGATCAGACCTACAGTTCCTATCCCATTCGTAACCCGGGGACTGCCTGTATATGTAACTATAGTCATAGCACCTACTGTGGGGGCCAGAGGTTAAAGTGGTTGTCTCACTCAATGATTCATCTCACCTCAGTCCTGTTTTCTTGGTGTCATTTTGAATTCAGGGGCGTGTTTACTGACTTCCAATCGGCTGCAGTAGAAGCCAGGTCTGTAGCTATAGCAACCAGTGCTGGCAGCCTATCAGGAGAAATTGAACAGGTCTGTAGCTATAGCAACCGGTGCTGGCAGCCTATCATATGAGAGATTGAACAGGTCTATAGCTGTAGCAACCTGAGGAGCTGATGCAGCCCATACAAGAGGGGATACCTAGGACTAGGTAGGACACTGTTAATGGACACATATTGCAAAGTGACTTGCTTTTGCAAGATCTTTAACATAAAAAGCAGCAATCCTTGTAGTGAGACAACCCCTTTAAGGGGGCCCGTTCCTGTTCAAAAACATAGTGCCGTTTTGTAAGGAATAGCAAGTTGGGGATTCCTGCTCTCTAACACGACTGTATGCGTTCTATGATATTTTGATCTATTATCTATACCATTTATTATTGCTACTTTTACTGCTGTTTTAGTTTCTTGTTACTTGATAGTGGGTCCCATCCTATGGGGCTCTAGGAATTTTAGTTACCTCTAGGGGAAAATAATTCCATAATATGACATCCAATGAAGTTTGACACTTTGGAATTTATACAAAAGCATCGTCCATGTGCCTCTGTGAACAGTCAGGAGCACATGGAGGGACAGTAAAGGCCATATATATAGATCTCTTAGCGGCACATTGCAGCTGCATACAAGTCAGAGGTTGTGTGGACTCTCATGCCATTTATGTGCAGGAGCACTAATAGCATAAAAAACCAGCAAAAGCTTGATTGCGACACCACAGTGTAAAATATTTTCACCACGCTACGGTATAAGGGGACAACAATTTACTCCATGGTGCAGTGTATATGTACATCAAAGTATCATTTCTGTAAATGCCATTATGTAGATAATTAAAAAGAAAGTGGAATGCTGTATATGAGTTAGCGTGTCATCATTACCTATTTTTGTAAGTCTACAATTTCAAACAACAGCTGTCTATTACAAACCCTGTGATTAGTATGTGTCCGTAAAAAGAAGGGATTAATATTAATATAAAAGCTCGGGTGTTGGCTTGATCAGCAAGAATGTAAGAGAACCCAAGTGGTAAACTCAAATATTGGACCTGTGCCAACCAGAAAACACACATGTCAATTGTGCATATATATATATATATATATATATATATATATATATATATATGTCCTAAAATACATCCTAAGGCTTTGAAATAGGATATGCGTGCAGGTTTGATTTATCATGTTTGTTATCACAGTTATAGCACATACCAAATATGTGGGATTTATAATAACTTCATTATTAGTGGAATACAGATAGCATGCAAATCAGCTGATTGCTCCTAATAAGCTGCTGTGATACAAATAGTTTTGTAAGAATATGTATTTTTCTTAGAGGGATTAAAGGGGTCGCCGCCAGTTTTAAAATGACTTGCATCCTGTGTTCCCTATAATCAATGGGACACGGAAATACAGCGCTGTTGCTGTCTAATTTATCAAAGTAATTGTAAAGGCATGTTCACACGGCTTATAATGGGCCGTATTTCGGTCCGTAATTACGAGCCGAAGTGCGGCACTTACGGGCCGAAAACGGCCCATTCATTACGGTAATTCACAGTTCTCATAGAGAACTATGGATTACGTCTCCTCTCCCCGCCCGGCGAAGCCGCCGGGCGGGGAGATAATTGACATGTCACTTTCTAGCGGCGTATACGCGCCGCTAGCAGTGATAGTCTATGGGCCGGCGAAGTGCCGGCCCCCCGCTCACTCCCCCGCTCCCGTCCACACAGCGTAATTGCGGGGCGTAATTACGTCCCGCAATTAAGCCGTGTGAACATAGCCTTAGTGTTTGCCTTCTGCCTTCTTAGGCTATGTTCACAAGACTTATTTGCGGGGCGTAACTACGCCCCGCAATTACACCGTGGGGGGCGGAAGCAGGGGGCCGGCACCTCGCCGGCCCATAGACTATCATTACTAGTGCCGCGTATTCGCTACTATTAAATGACATGTCACTTATCTCCACCCGCGGCAGATTCGGCGAGCAGGGAGAGGAGACGTAATCCATAGTTCTCTATGAGAACTATGGATTACCGTAATGACTGGGACGTATTCCAGCCGTAATTCGCGCAGTACGGCGCATTATTATGGACTGAAATACGTCCCATTTTAAGCCGTGAGAAAATAGCCTTAGGCTAAGGCCACACAGCATCGTACAAAAAACATCCGAAAATCGACCGTTTTTTGTCCGATGCACGATTGCGGTTTTTGTCACGTTTCGTGCAAAAAACTGCGATTGGTTTTGTTTTTTTTATCCCATCGGCCCATACAATTGAATGTACAGGAAACCAACGGAAAGACCTATACTCTACACAGGTCTTTTTTTCCCAATCATTTTCTGGTGCCGGCGATTTTAGGAACATGTTTTATAAACCGCCGGCGCCAGAAGACAATCTGTGTAGAACTGGGTAAACTATAGTTCGTTTTTTCTCCTAAATCTGTGGGCATGCAAAACCATTGGATTTTCTGCGGTTTTAGAATCCTAAAACCGATGAAAATCCGTTCTTTTTTGCATGCTGTGTGGACATGGCCTCAGGGTTAGTCCACACGGCATGGTTTTCTCGACGGTTTGCGGATTGAAAACCCACCAGAAACCGTCCCTATAGACTTTAATAGAAAATCCGTTCTATTAAAGCCGCTGGCGTTCCGAATAACTATGAACATGCACAATTTTCCGCCCAGTTTTCCAGTAGAAAATGTGCAATTCAATGGTTATGGGGGATGGCGAATCCACAAACGGATAGAACCTTCCCCCATGCAAAAGACAACAAAATTCCAGCCAGATTCTAAAACAGAATCCGACCGGTGTTTTGTATATGCTATGTGAACGGACCCTTATGCTGCTTTAGGGACAGCAAATTTATAGGGTATATTTACCATAATTTAAAGTTTTAAATCGAGAGAAAAAAACCCCAAAATATGTGACTATTTAATAATACATTGTTACATCTTGCAATTGTCTTTAGTTACAGCCTATGTTAGAAGCAGGGGTGTCAAACTGCGGCCCTCCAGCTGTTGGGAAACTACAACTCCCATCATGCCCACTTTTATAGATTATATAAATGCATCATGGGAGTTGTAGTTTCCCAACAGCTGGAGGGCCACAGTTTGACACGTGTGTGTTAGAGTATACACCAGGACTGCACAGCATATGAAGCACCATATGCATTCCACCCACCAAAGCGTTTCTCAACGCCCACAATGGTCCACAAAGGGGTTGCAGCTCCTTTAAACACGTGGGTCGGTGGGGTCTCAGGTGGTCTGACCCCCATGTCCTATAATGTTGTGCAGGTCTGGTATACACATAGGGCGACATGTCTGAAAATTGGTGTCACCGCGGCAGTTTTTAGGTGCATTTAATCAGTGTAAAGTGCGCCTTAAAGAACGGTCCTCTCAAAAATCTGCCGTCTGGTATACCTTGCATAGTAAACTTAATGTGCTGAAAAAGATGCATTGTGCAATCGCAGCGCATACCGTATCATTGGTATTGCATGTAATGCGGCAATCGAGTCACATTGCAGTATGGAGGCGCACAACATATCATTGCTACTATATTTAATGCGCCTTTTTAGGCACATTACAATGTATCGTGCCCGGCGTATAATGTGCCTAGTTTTGGTATATTACAGGTCACTTATATTGAGAATTTGTCATCAAGAGTATTTTTGGCGCAAAATAGATCAAGAAAACGGCGCTTGCTTATTGGGACATGTCGCCCATAGTCACCACAGCAATCCCCTAGGTAATTCACAGCTCACAGGCTAAGTGCATGTAGTGTTGCCAGCCCCAAAATCCACTGGACCACAAATATGTAGAAATGAAGTAAGCAACTGTATCCATCTAGAGTGATAAAAATAAAACTTATTCCTTTATTGATTTCAACGGCATAAAAAACAGCGACGTTTCGAAAGACTCAGGGCGGCATGTATGACGGGGCTGCGCCGGATATCTGGCATCTTTTCAGCACGATATCTGGCGCAGCCTCGTTCATACATGTTTAAATGGTCCGCATGCCAACATCAGGCGCATTACAAAGCGGAAGCAGCACTTTGTAATGCGCCTGATTTCGGTGGGTGTACGGGAGGTGGGGCGCACTAGAATCATATGAAGTTAGATATTGATAGCTTCGCTATGGCATTTTTATGCGCATTACTGCTTAAACAGGTAAACCACTTTCAAAGTGGGTTACCTGAGCCACAAATGTCGTCTTGCCGCTAGAATGCGCCTGATTTATGACCTGCTCTAGAGTGGATTCATAAATCAGGTGCATTCCATGCCACTATAATGCACATGAAATCTGGCATTTAAACTTATTTCTTATCACTAGAAACCTTACCCATTTTAATTAAAGGGGTGTTCTCATGAAGGAACATCCACGTAACAGGTCGGATTATAGGTAGCTACAAGGCAGTTGTATTATAGAATGAGGAGGGCAGAGCTTGCAGACATCCTCCCCATTACTTCTATGAGAGTTCAGAATACAGCCGAGTGAGCGTGCTCAGCTATATTTGGAGCGACCATAGAAATGAAAAGGGAGGACAGCTGCAAGTGCCGCCCTCCTCGTTCTACTACACGGCCTGCTTGTATAGACCTATAAGCCAACCTATTACATCGATGTTCCTTTGTGGGAACGCCCGATTAAGTGTAAATAAACACTGTTTCTGACAGGATGGTCTTGATTCAGATTTAATTAAAATGTGCACTTTTTCCGCCCCCAGAATCTGCATTATTCCTGTGCATGGGTTGTGTGTGGTCTTTCAGCTCATTTCTATTCAGATCAATGGAGCTGGGCTACATTACCATGCAGATCCTGTGTACAAGCATGGCATTGTTTCTAGAAATATTCCAAGACTTTTCTGATCTTGTACAACCCGTTAAATTTTTATTTGACCACAATTAACACAATCCTAATTGTTTTTTTCCAGCCACTGGTACAAGATTGTGCATGTTGCGCACTGACCATGTGCAGAATATCACTGAAGATCACCACTGTTGCTGTATTGTAATTACCCTATGGAGTGGAATATCACGCCACATATACAGCTTTAGTAAAATATCATTATTATTATTATACATATATGCACTGACCGTGTGCAGAATATCACTGAAGATCACCACTGTTGCTGTAGGGTAATTACCATGAGTGAAACACCACAAAGTTAGTAAATACATTACTATTATGAAATATGCACTGACCGTGTGCAGAATATCACTGAAGATCACCACTGTTGCTGTAGGGTAAGTACACAGTGAAGTAGCACACCACAATTAAGTACATTGCTATTATGCAAATAGTGCACTGACCATGTGCAGAATATGACTGAAGATCACCACTGTTGCTGTATTGTAAGTACTCTGTGGATTGGAGTAGCACGCCGCATATACAGCTTTAGTAAATTATTATTATACATGTATTGAACAGACTTTGTGCTGAAGATCACCACTTTCGCTCTAAGGTAAGTCCTCTGTTAAGTGGAGTAGCATGCCAAGGTGTAAATTACTATTATGCATGTGGCGCGTTGAACATGTGCTGAATATGATTGAAAATCACCACTGTTGCTGAAGGGTAAGTACTTTGTGAAGTAACACACCACATGTAAAACTTTAGTACATTGAAATTATGCATGCAGTGCACTGAGCATGTGTGGAATATGACTGAAGATCACCACTAATGCTGCACTGTAAGTACTCTGAAGTAGCACCCCACATGTCAAGTTTTGGTACATTGCTATTATTAACAAAGCAAACTGACCTTGTGCTGAATTATCATTTAAGATCACCACTGCTGCTGTACAGGAAGTACCCCACATGTCAACTATTAGTACATTGCTATTATGCATGTAGCGCACTATGCCCAATGATCACCACTGATGCTGTACAGTAATGTGGTGTGGAGACCCAACATGTCAAGTTTTAGTACATTGCTATTATTCACGTAGCAAACTGACCTTGTGCTGAATATCATTTAAGATCACTACTGCTGCTGTCCAGTAAGTACTCTATGAAGTCGCACCGCACATGTCAAGCAATAGTACATTGCTATTATGCATGTAGTGCTCTATGACCAAAGATCATCACTGATGCTGTACAGTAATGTGGAGTACTACCCAACATGTCAAGCTTTAGTTTACCTTTCCTGCTGGGTACCATCATTTTATTGACGATTCAACTCAATAAAACATTTTAGGCATTAAACATAATAGTCCTACGTTTAAAATTTAACAATCTACAGTACTTGGAAAGAGGAAGGCACAGAGTCTACGAGACTGAGCCTCCTCCTTTAGGGAAAAGCAGCCCATAAAATGGATTATCTGATTCTCCTGATACAGGTCCGTTGTTCAGAAGGAAATAAGGGGTGTAGGCTTCGGGAAAGATTTTTTAAACATTTTCCATACTTTGTTAATAAATTCAATCTCAAGATCTCACAGTTATGTAGATGACTGTACACAATACCACTCTTTATCTCGTAGACTGCCTGGCTCCATACACCCCTTTTGCTCGCTGATTTCTCAGGACTGAACTTAACTTGTGCCTAGAGACAAAATAAACACTGCAGATACAGCATAAAGCCATTTTTTTTTCCTATTGACCCTGGAATGGTAACACCTTGTCCCCAAACTTTCAATTGTCAATTATTTTTAGCTGTGGCTAAATAATAGAAAAAAAAAATCAACTAAATCATTCCGTGACTTGATTTTCTATAGCCGATGTTCAGTCCTGTAGCTGTAAATTTTATGTACGATAAACAAATACTCTTACTGAGGCTTTATACTTTTTAACCACTTCAATAATAACTGTACAAATGTATCATGTGAGCATTGTAATAATAATTCTGGTGCCTGAAGGTAAGGCGGGTATGCAGAACAAGATGTGCACGGACAATGTGCCAGGATTCAAAGCTGGTATGATATGCTTATTATGATGCATGAATTATTAGAACTCAAATATTTTCATATTGCTTAATGCTGAATATTTTATTATGCTATGTAATGTGTTGCTCAACTTCATCAGATTAGGAAATCAGCTGGAAACAATGTATAGAAAATAGATTTTTTTTTAATATACTATGGATAACAACAATAATAATGTCGGTTCATACACTGATGTATGTTTATATGTCTGACTTAGTAAACTCTTACAACTATAAGGCTATGTTCACACGGCTTAAAATGGGACGTATCTTGCCACGTATTTCATGCCGTTCTGCGCAAAATACGGGGCGAGATACGTACTAGTCATTACGGTAATCCACAGTTCTCATAGAGAACTATGGATTACGCCTCCTCTCCCCGCTCGCACGATACGCCGAGCGGGGAGAGAAGTGACATGTCAATTATTCATGGCGTATACGCGCCGAGAATAATGCATGTCTATGGGAACGGCGGGCTGCTGGCCACCCCAACCCGCCCCCGCTCCTGAGCACACGGCGTAGTTGCTGCCGAAATACGTCCCCGCAATTACACCGTGTGAACATAGCCATAGGGTATGTTCACATGACGTATTGGGGCGCATACTGTACGCACCACAATACGCCGGGTGTTTTACAAGTACTTGCTGATCAGCGCTTACTTCTACAGCACGGAGGAGGGGGCAGGGTAAGGCCCCATTAACTTCTATTGTCTGCAGTGCGTAAGCATCACGATAAAGTGATATGTCACTTCTCTCCCCCGGCGTACAATACATCATATTGTACATCGGGGGAGACAAGGCGTATTTCTTAGCTCTCTTTGAGCTATGAATTACCTTAATTGCAGCGCGCATTTCGCCCGTATTAAAGCGCAAATATGCAGCAATTACGCCGTGTGAACATCCCCTTAGGGAGTTTTGATTTAATGGAGGGAGTCCCCTGTTCAAACCCACATCTATGATCCCGGCTGAAGAGCGGCTACAAGAGGATCTCTCCTTTTGCAAGACCTAATGTGTCCATGCATTATCCCAAAATTACAGCCCACCTTATTGTTGGAGAACCTTTTAAAAAGAGCCTGTGACACCTCCTGATGGTTTCATTAATCCTTGTGTTCCCTGTGAGATAACAATCCTGGAGCATCTTCTCTTATATCTGTGTTGTGCTGTTCCTCTGTTATTCCTCCTAGAAATCTATTACTGAATCAGTCAGATGGGTGTTACCATTACAGTTTTCAGAAAGGGAGTGTCCCTGCACCCACTGACTCTCAGCACTGATTGGACAATATCAGGACACACTCCTTATTAGTAGAAAATGTATTTCAGCAGAATTAAATAGACCCAAAAATGAATTAAAATACTGAGTGCACGCCAATAAGATCAGGATCACGATCTATGAACATATTAAAAAAATATGAAGAAGGCAGCACGTCAAAAAATAATGGAAGTTTATTATCCCAACAGAAGCAACATTTTGGTTCTGAACAACATGAGAAACGATCTGTACAGATCTGTGCATTTTGAAAGTTTTTCGGAACGCCAGCATCGTAAAAAACAGTCCGGCACAAAATCCGTTCAGTGCGGACTGCTGACCAAATTTTCTATTAAAAACCTTGGGGATGGTTCCTTGTTGGTTTTCAGACGGTTTTTAAATACAAATCAAAAACGCTGTGTGGTCTGACCCTAAATCTACAACAAAATCTTTATCAATTTGTGCAAACTTTTTTGGTGCAGATTTTCCATGCAAAATCTGCAGCATATGAACGTCTGCCCCATCTGAACATACCCTGAATGTTTAAGTCCATATGCACATAAGACTATGTACTTGGGATGACGAGTTGTATATCCAGGGCCAGATGTAGCTATAGGCACACCAATAATATTTTTTTCTATTTATATAGCGCCAACATATTCCGCAGCACTTTGCAATTTAGAGGGTATACATACAGACATTACACATTAAAAGAACTTACAAATGAGACACAAGGTGTGAGGACCCTGCTCTTGAGAGCTTACAATCTATTATGGTGTATGGGTGAGACAAAGGGTTAAGAAGTGCTCAGTTTACAATGGTCCAGCCATGTTACATAAATAGGAGGTGGTTTACATAAAAGTTTGGTGACCCTGCCACCCTGACTGTACATCTATATACAGATAAGTGCCAATCTTGTGCCTGTAGGCGGCTCTAAAAGGAGGTTTTTGCTTTAGGGAACATTTACACATGAAAACACTGAACACTGTGTTTTCCTACTCACATGTATATTTATGTATTAATTATGCACTTAAATTGCTGTGTAAATGAGAGGAGGGCACCTACAAAAGATAAGGGGCACTCAGTAAGTACAGAGCAGTGTTGTAAGAAGTGCACTGCAATGTTCTGCTCTATTTTTACGAGCAGACAAACACTTTAAAACCATTACTGACATGAAGGGGTTATCCAGCTTTCAAAAACTGATGACCTATCCCGAAGCTAGACTACCAATATTAAATCCAATTTTCTGCATCACCCCCTCCCCCATTACAAGGTTTATATGTGACAAGGTTTATATTAGTTCCAGGCTAATTCATATCTGCAAGCACTGTAGCAACATGGCAATCACAAACCAGTCTGAAATGGATGTAGCCATTAGGGTGCTTTCACACGGTGCATTTTTGATGCGTTTTTCCAATGCGTTTATTGTGCAGGAAGGCACAGCAATTAATGCTGTACATTACTGCACAAAAATCGCGGTAAATTCGCGGAAAAACCGCGATTTTTGTGCAGCAATGTACAGCATTAATTGCTGTGCCTTCCTGCACAAAAACGCATTGAAAAAATGCATCAAAAATGCACCGTGTGAAAGCACCTTTAAGGAGTCTGCAGCACTTGCACAGGAACTGCAGTCCCTTCAAACAGCTGATCACTGGATTTGGGGCTTGGACGCCGCCCTGTCTAATATTGAAATCCTAGCCAATCTTTTCTGAAAAGGTAACTTTTTTCTTTGCCTCCAGAGATTGAACTTTGCCCCTTTTGTCTTTTTAGCAAGTTTGTGTGTTTCTAATAAAAAGCAATGTAAATCACACTGCTATGTATTAGATACGTGTTTGGGTCCGACAGACGGATCCAAACACGTATTGAAAAGCGTATGTTACACAGCGTAAAACACGCCATGTGACCATACACTAAGGCCTAGTGCTCAACATGTCTTCAGTTGTGTCCAGCTCAGGCATAAATCAGCTGGTGAGCTATTACTGATATTTGTGAACAGATCCTAAGGTTAGAACCTGTCTATAAACCAAAATGAAACTTAAGGGTATGTTCACTTAGTGTAATTGCGGGGGGGATTTCAGCACGTAATTGCGCTGCAATACGCCAAAAATGCACCCTGCAATTATGGTAATTGATAACGCTCATAGAGAGCTATATATTACATGCGTCTTCCCTGATGCATTCTGAATGCCGGGGAAAGAAGCGACATGTCACTCCTTCCTGACATTTACACGGCAGGGATAATGGAAGTGAATGGTGCCAGCCCCTCCTCGTGCTTTAGAAGTATGCACTGGCCAGCGCGAACAACTGGCATTTTACGGTGGGTATAGTATGCGCCGTAATATGCTGTGTGAACATAGCTTTACTAGCAGACCCAACTCATCCATGTATTGCATGGTTGGCCATTCATGTGATATGTTGTGTTTTGGTGGCTTCTAAGGACTATCCAAAGAGAACTCTTCTTTTTTTTCTGACGTTTTATATTAAATAATCATTTGATCAGTCTAGAATGATTATGGCTCGGCTTGTCATAAGTCTACACAACTGCAAATACCCCCCCAAAAAAAGCCTCCTGATAGGATGAGATGGTTGATGTAGGCAGTGCATTGCCATCTTTTTCATCAGTAGGGCCCAACGGGCCCATATAATATATATATATATATATATCTCTCCAAAATTCCAGTCCCCTTGGCTGGCGTGTGCCCAAAATGTTTGTGTTTAATGGATGTGGTTTGGGAGAGGGAGGCCATAGGCCCTGCTCTGAATTAGTCTGTAGTTGGCCGGGGCCCACTATCTTTTTGTTTTTAAATATTGATCAGTTTGGGGCCCTGATAAAGACTGCTCTGGGGCAGCGGTACCCAAGGCTGTGTCAAGCCAGTGTTTTGCTTTTCAGGATTCTGTTTCACTGCTCCTATATTTACATCTCTTGTCATTTCTGACTGGAATAGTGTTATCTTAATTGAGATATGGTAAATGCTTTGAGATAGTAGTCAACACATTGGAGCTGACAAGAAGACAATTTAAATAGAAAATTTCTTATTAAAGGGGTGTTCCCACCTTGCACTTTGAAGGCATATCAATAGGATGAAAGTCTCATAGGTGTGGGTTCAATCTCTGGGACCCGCACCTAAAGTGTCGGCTCGGCATGTAGAGTCGTTCGCGCTTGCACATGACTCTCCATTCTGTTCTATTGGAGTTTTGAGTGCAAGTGAGGGGTGTTTGTCTGTACATAGAACAGGATGGATAGTTTTGCAAAAGCGTAACCGTCTCTCAATTCTGAGGTGACATTTTGGGGGCTCTTGCAAAGAAAGATCTCAGAGGCGGGACCCACACCTATCAGATTTTCATGGTATATCTTATCTATAGGCCATCAGAGTGCATGTCAGGAAAACCCCTTTAAAGGTCACTAAACATATTAGATAATAGTTGGCCGAACATGCGTATTTTGGTGGGACTGGCCAGCAGTCTAACGTGTATATGGCCCTCCTGACTCTTCCCCAGCAGATCAATTCAGGGGAGAGAAGTATTGGGCATGTTGAATAACAATGACTGATTGTTTCTTTTCCCTAGTGATAAGCCATCACCAGAGGTGTTTGGCAATGGCTTTTCTAAACTCCCAATTAAAAACATGCATGCTCAGCTGAGCCGCAAGGTGTATGAGGACCTTAACCCCTTAAGCCGAACGCCTGAAAAGTAGTTAATGACCAGAACATTTTTTTTAGTTTTTGCCTCCTTGCATTTCAACAGTTGTAACTTTTTTATTTTTTCAATGACGCAGTTGTATGAGGCCTCGTTTTATTTGAAACAAGTTGTACTTTATGGGGGAATAGTTTAAGTTCACTTATAAATAATTGCAGTATTTTTATTTTTTTTAAAAATGTTTTTTGAATTTTTTTTTTTACACCATTCACATTTCACACTTAATAACTTGTTAGAGTAATTCTACAGGTTATTACGGTCGTGTTGATGCTTAATATGTGTAGTTTTTTTGTGTGTGTAATTTATGCACAATTATTTTTTATTAAATATTTATTTTTATTTTATTATTTATTTTTTTATTCTTTTTTTTTTTTTTTTTTTTTTTTTTAATCCCATGAAGGGAGAACTGTTTAACATTTTTTATAAAAAAAGTTTTATACTTAGTAATGTATTAACATATTCATATATGCTAATACATTATAATCTGTGTCAGTCTGACACAGGCAGTGATCTGGACAGCACACAGTCTGTCCTGGTCACTGGCTTGTTACACAGACAGCTCTGGGGCCACTCTAGGTCCCCAGGGCTGACGGTATAGCCGTTCCCTGGGCTCTGTCGGGTTACCGGGTGTTTCGATCACCCGACAGAGCAGGGGAACCCTTTGATTGCGCTGCGGTGATGATCCGCCGCAATCAAAGGGTTAAAGCATCGGGTTGCGGAGGTTTCCTCCATTGCCCGATGCTCGCAGGAGATGCTCTGGGATCAGGGCTGTGTAGTACAGCCCCGATCTCAGCGCAGCTGTGGCGGCGGTCACCGCAAACTCCGATGTCTGCAGCGACGTCTAAAGTGGTCGGTCCGGCGGTCGTTAAGGAGTTAAAGCAGAAATATTGAGCCACATGTATGAAAACTAATTAGGTCAAAGAAGGTTTGTGTTGCCCATAGCAACCAATCAGAGCTCCCCTTTCATATAGTGCTCTGAAAAAATAAAAGGGGCGCTCTGAATGGTTGCCATGGGCAACAAAGAAAGTCTTAGACCAAGACAGTTTTCATACATGTCGACCATTATTCCTATGACAATGCACTAAGTTTATGAAAAATTTAAGCTACATATGTGATTTTTGTATCAGCGAGCCTCTTATATACCATTGTTGTCAGAGCCCTTTTAAGTATAGTATATGCTCAGGTACAGCCAATTTCCCTGCAGCTTCATTGCAGAGGAAGTGAGAAGAGCACAGGTGCAGTTTATGGCAGCCTATATTCTGGCAATGCAATTAGTATAGAAGATGCTGTGAGGCCCATGTGACATCATAATAGCCATTGTAGTCCCCTCCTTTCACAATAATTGGGATCTACATACTGCTAACGCTGTATGCAAGGAAGCAGCAACCAAGTGAAATGCTCTCTTGGCAGGGCAACCGTAAGTAATTTCAGGGCCCCAAATAGCTGAAGCATCTGGGCCCTTCGTCCATTATCAGTTCTTATCTTGCACCATATCTGTGGGCAGAGGCGTAACTTGAAGCTTCTGGGCCCTGGTGCAAAAAGTGAAATAGGGGCCCCCCATCACCACGTCCCATTCACAGTACTGGTTTCACCTTAGGTCACAGAGGGGCTTTTGGGCCCCGTTCGGCTGCAGGGCTCGGTAGCGACTGCATCCCCTGTAGCTATGCCCTTGTCTGTTTGGCCCTTTTTTAAAAAAAAAGAGAATTGATCAGGGTCCCTGACAGGAGTACTGGCGATACTGCTCCCATTCCCGAGCTGCAGTGCTTGTCACTTGTGGGGATGTGATGCCGTTGGCACCGCTTTGCTCTGTTATCAGAAGCGCTCTAGCTTTTACAGGGAGCTATTTCAATAATAACATATTAGGGAATTGCTAATAATGTGATTTTCAAATACAATCTTTATAATGGATCCACACTAGATATTCATTTCAAAATAGCCAAAGTAAATTACGTTCTTATAATCTGCTTATTTTTTTGCTGCTTAGTGTGTAATTTATACATATTTGTAGGCACCATTCAAACCCACATTATTATCATTACGTATATTGCTCTGAGCTACAGCCAAATGTGTTTATAATTATGTTGGTGTGCCTTTCAGTAAAAGTGCAATCAGACATAATACCGGGTGCGACTGGCAGTCAAACCATTGCCTATCTCTCAGCTTCAGTCGGCTTTTAGCGGCTTCCTGACAATGTTCTTCGCTATTATAACATAGGCAGGAAATTACACTTTTATGAGCGATTGGGGTTTTTTTGAACAAACAAAAGTCAAACAAAACAATATGTTATTCAATTCCGACAGCGGCTTTTTTAAGTAGAAAGGCTACAACAGCTGTTAGAGCTGATACCACCTATGATAAAATTGTTGACTGAGTTATTAGTCACCTTGGCATATTCCAGCGTCAGGCTGTAAAGCTTTCGTCGTTAAAACATGTGTTTTTTTTTTTTTTTAATCATAAATGGGCGGTTTCCTTTTATTCCATTTACAAATTGTTATCCTTTTCCTGACATCATAAAAGAAGGGGTTAAAACATTAATACTGAAAATTAGGTCTGACAAGATGTTTGCTTTCATTTCTGGAAAGCAGATATATTCTTCCTCCTGCTTGTCTTAAAGCTAGATTTCTTTATATATGTTTGTCTTTTTTCATGCATTATCTATATCCTAATAAAGAGAGTATATATATATATTTTTTATAGGTTTGGGTTTTTGTTTGGCGTCGTGAAGCTAGATGTCTTTATATATTTGTCTTTTCTTTTTTTATGTCTTATCTATATCCTAATAAAGTGTATGTATATTTTTTAATAGGTTTGGGTTTTTGTTTGGCGTGGCTTGAAGCTAGATGTTGGAAACTAAGGGCGACATGTATGAACAGGGCTGTGCCAGAAGTCTGGCGTCTTTTCAGCCCGATATTTAGCGAAGCCCCATTGGCAATAGTTTGAAACCTCCTGTACGCCAATATCAGGCGCATTACAGAGCGCCTGCAGCACTTTGTAATGCGCCTAAGATCAGGGGACGTGCTGGAGGCATTGCACTACAATCGTACGAAGCTACACATTTATAGCTTCAGTACGGCAAATCCAGGCGCATTACTGCTGGAACAGGTAGAGCACTTTCAAAGTGGTTTACCTGAGCCAGAAATGTCATACAAGCGCTAGAATGCGCCTGCTTTCGGGGGGCGTGCGGGAGGCGGGGTGCACTACAACTAAAAAAACTACATATTTTAGCTTTGCTACTGCATTTTGGAATTACATGGAACAGGAACCCACTGTTTATGAACTCGTGATATATGTGTTATGATAGAGAAGAGAAGCTGAGCTTGTGATATTAGGGTTTATATAGAAAAAGAGAAGCTGGCTCTGTGATATATGGGGTTTATGATAGAGAAGAGAATAAAGCTCTGTGATATATAGGGTTATATGAAGAGAAAGAAAACTGACTCTTTTTAATATATAGGGTTATTTGAT
This sequence comes from Phyllomedusa bahiana, assembly GCA_025379985.1. Classification (NCBI taxonomy): domain Eukaryota; kingdom Metazoa; phylum Chordata; class Amphibia; order Anura; family Hylidae; genus Phyllomedusa; species Phyllomedusa bahiana. The sequence goes on from JAODAL010001856.1 coordinate 43,566, forward strand.
AGAGAAGAAGGCTGAGCTTGTGATATATAGGGTTATTGATAGAGGGAGAAAGCGAGCTCTGTGATAAAGGGGTTTTATGATTGAGGAGAAAAGTGAGCTGTATGTTTGGGGGTTATATATAGAGGGAGAAGCGAGCTGTGTTTTGGGGGTTTTGATAGAGGGAAAAGCTGAGCTCTGTGAATATAGGGTATATGATAAAGGGGGAGGACTGAGCCTGTGATACACTCACCGGCCCTTTTTGGTACACTGCTAGTAACGGGTTGGACCCCCTTTTTGCCTTCAAAAACTGCCTCAATTCTTCGTGGCATAGATTCCAAAGGTGTTGCAACGATGTAAATTGGTCCCAAAGGGGGCCCAAAGAGTGCCAAGAAAATATTCCCCACACCATGACCCACCACCCCAGCCTAAACCCGTTGATAAAAGGCAGGTTGGATCCATGTTTCATTTTGTTGAGCCAAATTCTGACCCTACCATCCTTGTCGCAGCAGAAATGAGATCATAAACCCAGGAAAACTTTTTTCCCCAATCTTTTTTACTGTCAATTTCGATGAGCTTGGGAAAAATTGGGGCCCCTCAGTTTTTTTCTTACTGAAAGGGTGGCCCGGTTGGTCTTCTGTGCTGTACCCCTCTCCCCTCAAGTTCCCCGTACGTGCGTTCAGAGATGCTCTTCTCCCTACCTGGTTGTAACGGGTGGTTTTTTGGTCCTGTTGCTTTTTTAGCTCGAAAAAAATTGCCCTTTTCTCCTTTGACCTCTGGCATCAATAAGGGCATTTCCCCCCAAGGGACTGCCGCTACTGGATGTTTTTTCTTTTTCGGACCATTCTTGTAACCCTAGAGATGTTGTGCGTAAAAAACCCAGGGATCAGCAGTTTCGAAATACTCAGACCAGCCCTTCTGGCAAAACAACCTTCCCCACGTTCAAAGGCACTAAAAATTCACCTTTCTTCCCCCTTGATGTGGGTTTTTGAACTGCAGGGATTTTTTTGACCATTTTAACATGCCTAAATGCCTGAGTTGCCGCCAGGATTGGCTATTAGAAATTAAGTGTTAACGAGCAGTTGGACAGGTGTATAATAAAATGGCCGGTGGTGTATGGGGGGTTATAGATAAAGGAGAGAAGCGAGCTCGTGATATATAGGGTTATATGATAGAGGAGAGAAGCGAGCTCTGTGATATATGGGTTATATGATAAAGGAGAAAAGCTGACTCATGTATATGGGGTTATATGATAGAGGGAGGAGCGAGCTCTGGATATATAGGGTTTATGATGGGGAGAAAAGCTGCTCTGTGATATATAGGGTTATAGGATGGTAGGGAAGCAGGCTTGTGGTATTAGGGTTAATGTAGAGGGAGGGGAGTGAGCTCTGTGATATATAGGGTTATAGATAGAGGAGAGAAACTGACTCTGGGTATATAGGGTTTTGATAGGGGAAAGGGAAGTGTGAATATGCTCAACATCCGCTCTCAGTGGGGTAAAAAAAACCATTCCCAGCTTGTTTCTGTAACATACCTTCTTTAAAATAAACGTTTTAAAAATAAAATAAAAAAACATTGACATTAAAAGAGACTGATAATTCAGCCCATATATCAGATAAGGGAGCAGTCGCACTGTGTTTCTAGGGTAACAAAACATTTTGTTTCTGAGTATGTATCACATGTTTCCAAATATTTTTTTTCAGCAGGATGTTGTTAAATTGTATCATGTATATAAATATAACACCAGCAGCATCAACAGCCTTTTACAGCCAATTATCGCCATATAAATAATATACCCTTCTTATCGCTCTCCTAACATGTCTGATTTAGGGTTCAGTTCACATCTGTTCTGTGGTTTCCATTATAAATGGAAACCATAATTGATTGCCGCATCCATAATAGGATGGACTCCGGCCGTGACCAACAGACTTCATCAATTTACATCGGACTTTTATGTTTTTGGTCATTTTGACAGAAAAAAAACATGCTGATGTGAACACAACAAAATACTAATATTTCTTAAGCAACAATTATGGTGCATATTTACTGTATGAATGAATCGGTAATTGGATCTTATCATTTCACTGATGACCCTACTGATAAGGAAAATGGCATGAAATATTTCCAGGAGGAGCAATAATAGTAATGCCTCAGTGCAAATATGTAAGAAAAGTCTGCTTTAGGGAAGGGCACATAAATATGTAGAACACGTGACAAACTGTGTGCCCGGCGGGCAAATCCAGCCTGATATGCCATATTATTTGGTCTACGTTAACTTAGAAACAGTGAGCAAGAATGGACAAGGTTTGGATGCCGAAGATCCATTTTTGCTGGAAGACAGAGCCAATGCTTGACAGAGGTGTCAGCGGCAGCACATGGAGCGGTGTCATTTTGGAGTTGGGGCTCTGACGTGCACTTCTACACTTTTCTGTTAAAGGGGTTTTGCCAGGACGTGCCTTATCTGCTAAGAAGCAAATGTAAACAAGCCAGGCTGAGCTAAGAGAGCGAGAGACACAGCCAGAGCACAGAGCCGTGCATAAGGGATCGTGTGCAATGTTCACTCAAATAATCAAACTACAACTAGTGGATTCTGTATACAAAAGACAACACCTTTTCTCCACAGCAGCTTGAAAGCTTCTTCATGTTCTCTGTCATCAGATAAAGCAGGGATCTGCTCAGATAATCACACTACAACTAGTGGATTCTGTATACAAAAGACAACATATTTCTACCCGGTGCCTTGAAAGCTTCTTCAGCTCCCTTTCATCAGATAAGAAGTGTGCTCTGCACAAGCCCGGCCAGCAGCTTTTGTCAGGTCGTATCTAATAGAAGCTTTTAAGTAACTAAGGGCAGGTAAGGCAGCCTGTAGCTCTCTCAGACTGCAATTTTTGTAATCACATATTTAGAAAAGTGATTAAATTCTCATTTTGGAGGATCCCACGTCAACATTACATCGTGGCAAAACCCCTTTAAGCGACTCACAGGTGGTGACACGGCTCTGAAAGCCCTACCTAGGCATTTTAGGATGCTTTCACATGGTGCGTTTTTGATGCGTTTTTTTGTGCAGAAAGGCACAGCAATTGCTGCTGTACCATTACTGCACAAAAAAACGCATCATAAAACACCGTGTGAAAGCACCCTTCGAGAACCTCCAATAGTCCTTATTTCTGACGCAGCTTTATGTAAAAGTTAGTTTGATGACCTTGGTTTAAAAGTTTCATTTTAAATATGCAACTTTTTGAGCAAGATGCACTGACATCCATTAGAGCCCTCATAAGTACCAGCAGCAGATGTTCTCTCAGCAATAAAGGTAGGTTCACACAGCAGACTTTTACACGGAATTCAGCACGGATTCCTTGTTAAAATCTTTGTATTCTGACAGTCATTCACTTGAATGGCCAGTCCGCGCTGTAGTTCACACAGCAAAGATTTTCCACACCATGGATTTGAAATCTGTGGTGCGGAAAGAAAGAATGACCATGCTCATTCTTTGAGATGGATCGGACGCCGGTCTAGAGGAGTGACATGAGTTAGTTACATTGAAATAAGCTTAACCCGTGTCCAAATCAGAGGCGAACACCACCTCTGTAAAGTTAAAATCCTTGGCAGGAATCTGAGGTATCACCTTGGATTTCTGCCAAGGATCACACGTCGAATTTCTCCAATAGGAAAAGTCCGATGTGTGAACCCAGCGTAAGTCACCCACAAAAATTCACCTGAATGAGTTCATTACTGGTGCTTCTAAATCACTCCAGACACCTAATGACCCCATAAGTGCCACCCACTGATGTCTCTAATCTGTAAGTTTAATACCTGGTGATTCAATCAGTAAAGAACAAAGAATTTTAAATTTTGTAGTTTATCGCCATAATGGGTTCATAGACCTGGAGAAGCAGCAGGGATAAATCATTGTATTTCTTTTTAGCTATAACTTGGACTATTTGTGGTATTGTTTTAATTAATATATCAATATATTTTTAGTAATTGGTATTGATATGGAAATATTTTAGACTCCCATAACAGTTTGGAGCCAAACATCTGTGACTGGAAGCAAAGGGTGAGGTAGTGGCCAAATTAATGAGGAATGGAGCCAAGACAGGTTTTGTGGCTAAAAAAACTTTGGATGACATGTCCAAAAAGAGGCGCCGCCATGTTCATTTTAAGGCGCTTTAAATCAGTGTAAAGTGCAGCGTAATGAACGAACCAGACAAAAATCTGGCGTCTGGTCTACCTTACATTGTAAAATTGACGCGCCTAATTTAGGCACATTGCATAATTTAGGCATATAGGGTATCATTGCTAGTTTATTTAGTGCGCCTACATAAGGCGCATTCAAATATATCGCGTCTGGGGTATAATGCACCTAGTTTTGATGTACTACAGTTCAATATATAGATAATAGGGCGTCAACAGTTTTTTGGGCTCAAAATACACCAAAACAATGGCGCATTCGTATTGGGACATTTAGCCCTTTGTGTTTTGCCCCATAAGTGCCCCTTTTTGCCTCCTGCTTTTGAGCCCCAGATGTGTTAGGATTGTAGTAACACTCCTGGTACAGAGCATTAAGCTATTGCTGCTGGTTTGCCTGTAATTTAGCAAATTCAAAAAATAACATCATACATAAATAATTAAATAAGGCCACATTTGCTCAGCATAAATGGGCTGCACGTCCCGGCTTATTTGCTTTGTGAAATAAAACCGCACACGGAGAGCGGTGGAATGAGACCTTGGGCTGCTGACAGTTGTAATAATCTGTCTCATGCTTCAAAGGCCCCATTACATTATGACAACCTCCTGAATAAGCTGAAACAAAAAGTGAGAACTGATATTGCTATTTAAGTACAGGTGCTACCAAAATACAACGGGGAGCCTGCTTCTGCCGAGAACTTGATATGCGCGGCAAACAGTGGCTCATTTTGTTTGCATGTGATCATTACTTCCTGTAACCTCCCTAATACAATATACATATCCTATTCATACGCTTTGTAAAACATTATTTGTGGTGATGAGCGGGTTCAGCAGCGGCAGTAAGATGTGCAGTTATATAAGCACGGATCATATTGACCAATATTACACTATTCACAAACAGAGATATTTGGCTTTTGGTTGAAATTTCAGGAGGAACATAAAATTTCTTGAATTATGTTTTAAATTAACTAAATTAGATGATCTTAACTTTAGTTGCACGTGTCCAACTATTCAGTATTTCAGTACTTTTTGCACAGCTTGCTGATCTCTAACAAGGAGCTTAATGGCAAAATTCCCAACAGATGTTTGAGCCCTGAATCGCCCAATAAATTTAGATGATCAATTTGAATTGGGATTGAAACAGTCCTCCTCCTCATGCTGTTCATCAAGCAGGATACTCTTAGGCAGAAGTGGCCACTGAGATTACAGAGTGTTAGAGTGTTAAAGAGTGATATCAGCAGGTTGTATCAGAGATATAGAGAGACAGGAAGAGTCACAGAAAGGCAAAGAAGTGGACTTCCTTTGGCTCCATAACACACTGGTGATCGCTTCATTGTACACAATGCCCTGCGGAATTGTGGATTAATTTAATTGGGATCGTACAGGGTTGTACAATTTTTATTACTTTCTTATAAAATCAATTCCCCTCCACCATTTTATTTAGGGTAGGAGCCAACTTCATAAACGAGTGTCCTTTGTGTGTGAGAATACCCTTACTTATGATCTAGTACACGTGTCAAACGCAGGGCCCATGGGCCAATTCTGACGAATCTTGTCATTTTCTGTGGCCTGTGAGAGCTTAGACACAGTGAACAGGGAAGGACAAGGTCCAGACATAGAATGATCGGCTCTCTACTTTCCTCAGAGGAGGCAGACAGCGTTTGGCTGAGGTGTTGGTGCCAGCAAAATGAGCTGGTGCCATCTTGGATTTGGAGCTCTGGTGCGCACTTCCACTCCATTCTGTTCAGCAACTCATAAGCTAGGTCCACACAGCAAAGTGAAAAAGCCATCCAAAGTCTGACGGCGTTTTCACTTTGCTGGACTGTGCCGCAACGCCTTTTCTTTGCGCGTTTTTTTTCTGTGCAAAGAACAGCGGTCAAATTTTGGATTCTCATCGGCCCAGTACATTAAGGCTGCGGGAATCTGACTTTGTTTCCCTGGAATATAGAACATTCCGCCTGAAGTTTTTCATGTTTGGTTTCCCTCAGTAAAAAATCTGTGCCTTTTAGGCTACAGCACGGAATTTCTATTGAGGGCTACACAGCACTGGGTGCGGTCGTTTTTTCTTTGTAAAATAGATTCAACATACTGAATCCACTGAAAAAAAAACAACCAAGATCCTGTGCTGTACAGACCTAACTTTAGACAGTGGCTCAGCAATGACAGCTCTACCCAGACACCCTAGCCACTCTCCAAGGACCTACCACAACTTTTTGAGGGCAACCATAACGCTGATGAGGCCCTTGGTGAAAATGACTTTGGCACCCCTGATCTAGTACCTTTGTCCCTAATGTACCTATTTTGGAAATAACTAAAGCGGTAGTCTCACTAGATTGATTCATCTCACCTCAGTCCTGTTTTTTTGAAGTACAAGCCAGGTCTGTAGCTATAGCAACCAGTGCTGGCAGCCTATCAGGAGAGACTGAACAGGTCTGTAGCTATAGTGACCTGAGGAGCTGATGCAGCCCATAGAAGAGGGGATATCTGGGAATAGGTAGGACACTGTTAATGGACATATATTGCAAAGTGACTTGTTTTTGCGAGATCTTTAATATAAAAAGCAGCGATCCCTGTAGTGAGACAACCCCTTTAAATCAATGTTTGCTCTCTTTCAATAACAGTACCACACCGCGACTTCAGTTAGAGTAGGGAGCAATGCTGCATAAACCAGAGGGCCGTCATGCTGTTGGGAACCGGGCAGATGTTTTCTTCTGTGTGGCTCTTTATTGATTTTTAATAGCTGTCTGGTTTTGCAAGCTGTGTACCAGCAAAATCATATGGTCAATACTAAATATCGTTATTGGCCACACGATGTGGCAGGTTTACAGTTTGCTAAACCAGGTGGCTTTTAACAGCCAATTGAGAACCGCACGGAAGAACACATCTGTAAGGTTCCCTACAGCATCACAGTCTCACCACCGCCGACCATTTTGTGTGGTTTTGGACTCTACCCCAAAGCTGAACTGCAGTTAAAGAAACAACCCATGGACAGGTTTGGAGCGGACATGTTTTTATTTTTGCTAAACCTAAGCGACACGACTCCTGCTCACTGTCATATTACAGCTTTATGTAACCTCCAGCTTGTACAAAACTGTTATACAGCGACTACAGAAGTATATGGGCCTTTACTGTGATGTATGAAACAAAAACCTTTCCTCTACATTGTGGAGCTATTCTCCTCTGGAAGCAACATCTACATTGTTAAACCATTTTGTCCTGTCCTGTGCAGTTGTTCATACACAGTGTAGCTTAGTTAAGTTTTCTATTTCTGCTGAAGCAAAGGGTGACAGTCCATATGGCTGCTGGTACTAGACGCTTGGTTCACATTTGCACTGGAGGTTTAATTCAGAGACTCCTTTGCAAATTCTGTCAAAAATATTGGAAAAAATGGCGCTATTTTTTTCCATTAAAATGATGCAAACCGAACAGATCCAATTGTAGTGAATGAGGATCTGTCAGGCACAGGTTGTATCCATAAATAAAGGGAATCGGGTTTTCCCCTTTTTTTTCCCCCACCCCCTTGAATTGGAAACATGGGACATATGTCTTTTTAAAAAATTTACTAATTTAAAAACCCGTTTCCCCGGAAATAAACCTCCCTCAAAACCCTAAGCCCAATGAAATTTTTTTTAAAGTTTTAAAAATAAAAGACCTCCCCTAAAATAAGACCTACAGCAGTCATTGCTACAGCTCCCCCCAAAACCATGCAAAGCATTGCAACATTTGGGTTTGGGCTTACCTTTGTGAGAGGCTACCGGGACAAGAGGTGCTCTTTTAAAGGGAAAAAGTGCTGTTGCTAAAAAAAAAAAATTGGGTGGGGTTTGGGGAATTTCAAAAAAAATGGATCAAAGAAATTCACCAAAAAATTTCCAGGTTTTGAAGTGATAAATGATTTTTCCAAAGGTGATGACATAGGGGTTTTTTGAATAAATTTTTTCTTTAAATAGGGGGTCGAAAATTTAACCCAAAAATTTTGTTTATAAAAGAAATAAAAACCCCCAAATCCCCCCCTAAATTGGGTCTTCAAGTTTAAAGGACAAGGGAAAAACCTTTTACGTTTCGAATCTCTTCATTTTAACTTTTTAACTACATTACTTATAGTGCATTTTTTAGGAACAGATAAAATTTCCCTTTTTAAGCTTCAGATGTTAAGATGTCTTTTCACTTTATTGGGTAAAAACCCAATTTTTGTATGTTCTAGTACTATGTAATTTTGAGGCTTTACCATGGCTTTTCCCTTTTTCCCTTTTTTTTTATTTTTTTATTTTTCAAACCCTATGAGGGGTTTTAAATGTTTTTGAAAATTCTTTTTTTGGAAAATTTCAATAAAAATTTAATGTTTTAAAAAAAAAAAAGAAATTAAATCCCGAGAAATTCTTGACGGAATTCAGAGCTCTCCATGCAGTGAATAGAGATATTGAACTTTGGAGAACTTCTACTCTACCATTCTAGCAGTCATCATAGGGGCCAAGCGGCTCCCCAAACAAAAAAAATGGCGGGGAAATTCTGATAGAAATTGTCAGTCGCCACTAATGGGCCCCCTTTTTTTGGGGGTTTTAAAGACATGACTAAGGGGGCAAATGTAAATTCCCGGTTTTAAAAAAAACCCCAAAAAAAAAGGAAAAAAATTTTAAAAAACCCTTTTTTTCCCGGGAAAAAATAAACCCCCCAGGGGGGAAAAAAAAAAAAAATTTTTTTTTTTTTTTTTTAAATTTTTTTAAAAAATTTAAAAAAACCCTTTTTTTAATTTTTTGGGGGGGGGAAAAAATTTTAAATTTTTTTTTTTTTTAAAAAAAAAAATTTTATTTGAAATATTTTCCCCCCCCGTTTTTTTTTTTTAAATTTTTTTTTTGGGGGTTTTTGGCTTCAGATTGGGCCCTTTTTTAAAAAAAACCCCCCCAAAATTAAAATTTCCCCAAAAAAAACCCCCCCAAAAAAATTTTTTTTTAAAAAAGGGGGGGGAAAAAAAAAAAATTTTAAAAAAAAACCCCCCCCCTTTGGGGGAAAAAAAGGGGGGTTTGGGGGGGGGGGGGGGGGGGGGAAAAGGGGGGGGGGCGGGGGGGGGGGGAGAGGGTTTGGGGGGGGGGGGGGGGGGGGGGGGGGGGGGGGGGGGAGAGGGGAGGGGGGGGGACGGTGGGGGGGGAAAAGGGGGGGGGGGGTTGGGGGGGGGGGGGGGGGGGGAAAAGGGGGGGGGGGCCGGGGGGGGGGGTTTTTTTTAAAAAATTTTTAAAAAAAAAAAGGGGGGGGGGGGGGGCCCCAAGGGGGGGGGTTTTAAATTTTTTAAAAAAAATTTCCCCCAAAGGGAAGGGGAAAAAAAAGGTAAAAGGGGAAAAAGGGGGGGACAGGGGTTTTAAAAAAAAACCTTTTGGGGTTTGGGGGTTTTTTTTAAAAAACCCCCCTTTTTGAATTAAACCCCCCGGGGAAAAAAAAAAGGGAAAAAAAATTTTTTGGGGGGGGGAAAAAAAAAAAAAAAAAAAACCTTTTTTGGGGGAAAAAAAATTTTTTTTTTAAAAAATTTTTTTTGGTTTTTAAAAAAAAAAAAAAAAATTTGGGGGTTTAAAAAAGGGGGGAAAAAAAAAATTTCCCCAAAAGGGTTTTTTTTTTTTGGGGGGGTGGGAAAAAAGGGGGGGGGTTTTTTTCCCTTTTTTTCCCCCCTTTTTTAAAATTAAAAAATTTTTTTTTTAAAAAAAGGGGTTTTTTTTTTTTAAAAAATGGGTTTTTTGGGAAAATTTTTTTAAAATTTTTTTTTTTTTAAAAAAAAAATTTTTTGGGGGAAAAAAAAAAGAAAAAATGGGTTTTTTTTTTCCCTATTTAAATTTTTTTTTTTGGGGGAAAAAAAAATATTTCCTTTTTTAAAAATTTTTGGGTTTTTTGGGGTTTAATTTGGGGTTTTTGGGGGGGTTTTTTTTTTTTTTTTTTTTTGGGGGGGTTTTTTTTTTTTAAAATTTTTAAGGGGGAAAAAAGGGGGGGGTTAAGGGGTTTTTTGGGGGAAAAAAGGGGGGGGGGGGGGGGGGGGAATTTTTAAAAAATTTTTAAAAAAAAAAAACCCCCCCCCCCCCCCCCCCCCGGGGGGGGGAAAAAATTTTTTTGGTTTTTTTTTAAAGGGGTGTTTTTTTTTGGGGGGGGGGGGGGGGGGTTTTTGGGGGGGGGGTTTTGGGGGGGGGGGGGGGGGTTTTTTTTTGGGGTTTTTTTTTTTTGGGAAAGGGGGGGGGGTTTTTGGGGGGGGGGGGGGGGGGGGGGGGGTTTTTTTTTTTTAAAAAGGGGCCCCCAAAAAAAGTGGGTTTTTAAAAAAAATTTTTTTTTTTTTTTTTGGGAAAGGGGGGAAGGGGAAAACCCCCCCAAAAACCCCATTTTAAAAAAATTTTTTTTGGGGGGTTTTTTTCCCCCTTTAACCGGGGGGTTTTTTGGGGGGGGGGGGAGGGAAGGGGGGCCCCAAATAAAATTTTTTGGGGGGGGGGGGTTTTAAATTTAAAAAAAGGGGGGGGGTTTTTTTTTTTTTTGGGGGGGGGGGGGGGAAACCCTTTTTAAAAAAAAAAATTTTTTATTTTTTTAAAAAAAAGGGGGGGGGGGTTTTGGGGGGGGGGGGTTTTTGGGGGGGGGGGGGGAAAAAAAAGGGGGGGGGGGGGTTTTTTCCCAAAAAAAATTTGGGGGGGAAAAAATTTTTCCCCCCCCCCCCCAAAAAAAAAAGGGGGGGGGGGGTGGGGGGGGTAGGGGAAAAAAAAAAAAAAAATTTGGGGGGGCCCTCCTTTTTTTTGGGGGGGGGGCCCCCCCAAAAAAACCCCCCCGGGGGGGGGGGAAATAAGGGGGGGAATGGGGGGGGCCCCCCCCAAAAAAAAAACCCCAAAAAAAAGGTTCCCCCCAGGAAAAAAAAGGGGGGGCCCCCCCAAAGGGGGCCCCGGGGGGTTGGGGGGGGAAAAAAAAAAAAACCCCCCCAAAAAAAAAAAAAAAAAAATTTTTTTTTTTGGGGGTTTTTTTTTTTAAAAAAATTTTTTTTTTTGGGAAAAACCCCAAAAACCTTTTTTTTTTGTGGGGGGGGGGGGGGTTTTTTGGGGGGTTTTTTTAATAAAATTTTTTTTTTTTAAAAAAATTTTTTTTAAAAGGGGGGGGGGGGGGGGGTTTTTTAAAAAAAAAATTTTTTTTTTTTTTTTTGGGGGGGGGTTTTTTCTTTTTTTTTTTTTAAAAAAAAAAATTTTTTTAAAAAAGGGGGGGGGGGGGTTTGGGTTTTTTTGGGGGGAAAAAATTGTTTTTTTTAAAAAAAGGGTTTTTTTTATTTTTGGGGGGGGGGGGGGGTTTTTTTTGGGAAAAAAGGGGAAAAAAAATTTAAATTTTTTTTATAAAGGAAAAATTTTTTTTGGGGGGTTTTTTTTTTTTTTTGGGGGGGAAAAAATTTTTTGGGGGTTTTTTTTTTTTTTTTGGGGGGGGTTTTTTAAAACCAAAATTTTTTTTGGGGGAAAGGGGGGTTTTTTGGGGGGGGGGGGGTTTTTTTTTTGGGGGTTTTTTTAAACCCCCTTTTTAAAATTTTGGGGTTGGGTTTTTAAAGGAAAAAAAACCCCCTTTTTTTTTAAATTTAAAATTTTTTTTAAAAAAAAACCAAAAAAAAAATTTTTAAAAAAAAAATTTTTTTTTTTCCCCCCTTTTTTTTAAAGGGAAAAAACCCCTTTTTTAAAAAAAAAAAGGGGGGCCCCAAAAAGGGGGGGAAAAAGGGGATTTGCGGGAAAGTTTAAAATTTATTTTTTGGATTTGATTTTGGGACAAAAAAAAATTTGTAAATATGCAAAAAATTTGCGGGAACCCATTTGTGGAGTCTTGAATTTTCGAAAATTTGAAATTGCTTCCATCAGATCCTGCAAACATGATCTCATTTCTGATCTAAATTATTTCCGGGCCCCTAAAAAGAAGGGCCCCTCTCTACACTAATTTGGGGTTTTGGGGAAAAAAGCGGGTAAACCCGAGACAACATCTCTAACAATGCAGGGTAAAAAGGAATTGCCTAAAAAAGCCATTTTTTTGTAAATTTTGGGGAAGGGTTTAAACTCTTTATTTCTTTAAAAACAGGTGAAAAAATTTTGCTGAAATTTTGTTTGCCCTGGGAACGGAATTTTTTCCCCTGGGGCAGCGCTTTCCCTGCCCCAAATGTCACCCAATTACATCCCTCATGGGGATGAGGCGAAGATAGGGGAGCATTACACGGGCCCGGACCCAATTTTTTGCTCTTTGCCCCGCATCAACTAACGGGGCCCAAAAATTTTTAAAATTTTTTGGGGATTCGGATTTTCCATTTATGAGACTCCGACTCCACACTCCCGGACTCCACAGCCCTGGTTTTGACATCAGTAACTATGTCAGAAGGAGGGTCATTTTTTCTTTTTAAAATTTTCCATCCCGGCATTTTATTTCACTTTCCTAAAAGGAGTATTCCTGCCCCCCACTTATGTTTTTACAATCGGTTCTAGCTAGCTACGAGACGACCGTGTTACCAAATGAGGAGGGTGGTACTTGTGGCTGCACTTTATATGTAGAAGCCGAGAGTATATCTTAGTGAAACTGGAAGTCTGAGGAAGTGCCACACACATATAACACGTAACTTCTGCAAATAAAATGAATATTTTTTACCGTTTTTCTACTTTTGGGGGAAGGCCCTTTGCACAATTTGGAGACCATTATTTTCCTTGGCTTTTTAAAGTAAAGCAAAATCCCCCGGATAACACCCCAACCGGCCACTTTTTTGGGTTTACACCTGCCCAACGGGGCTCGTTAAAAATTTAAAATTTCTAATCACCCAAAATTCAAAAAGGGGGAAAATCGGGGCATTTAGGCTGTAGAAAGGTCAAGCCCAATCCCTGCATTTCCAAAACCGAGCATCATTTGGGGGGGAAGAAAGGTGTTTTGGGGTGAACTTGGGCATGGTTTTTTGGTTTGCCAGAGGGCTGGTCTGAGTTTTTCAGAAACTGCTGATCTCCGGGGTTTTTTCCAACGCACATCCATTTTGGGTTTTAAAAGAGAATGGTCCAAAAAAAAGAAAAAACACCCAAAGGTGAGGGGCAGTCCTGTGGGGGAAATCCCTTTTTTGATGCCAGGGGGCCCAAGGAAAGGGCAGACGGGGGTTTCCGAGCTGATGGAAAGGCAACAGTGCTCAAATACCCAAACCCCGTTACAACCAAGGTAGGCAAAAGGGAGAAAACTCTGAACGCAAAAGTACGGCGAACTTTGAGGCAAAAGGGCTACAGCAGCAAAAAGACCCCCCGGGTGCCACTCCTTTCGTTTAAGAACAGGAAACTAAGGCTCCTTTTTCCCCAAAGGGCTAAATCGAAAATTTGGCCCAGTAGAAGATTAAAAAAAAACGTTCCCGGGCCCTGATGATTCTCGATTTCCCCGGCGCATTGGGAGGGTTTGGGGTCAGAATTTGGGTAAACCCAAATTTGAAAGAAATGGACCCAAACCCTTCCTTGTATCAAGGGTTTTGGGCCTGGGGGTTGGGGGTGTCATGGTGGGGGGGAATATTTTTTGGGGCCCCTTTTTGGGGGCCCCTTTGGGTTAAAAAAATTTGGCATCGTTGAAAACACCTTGGGGAAATTTCTATCCCAAAAAAATTTTTAGGAAATTTTTGAAGGAAAAAGGGGGGTCCAACCCTTACTAGCATGGTTTCCCTAATAAAGGGGCCCGGGTGGTGTGAACTCGGGCTCAATTTTCCCCCTTTTTTCCCTTTTCCCCCCCCTTCCCCCTTGAATCGACCAGGAAAATTAGGCCAGTTTCCCAAGCTCCCTGTACCTTTATCACCGGCATTTCCCTTTGTCAAAACCCCGTTGTGCCTTTTGGGAAACCAGCACAACTTCACCAGGTGAGCACATACATTGTTTGTGTCCACCATAATTGGTATCAATGATAATACACAAGGGTACGCTCTTTGTTTTGGCTTCCTTTTCTATCTGGAATAGATCTATTCATATGAGCTCCAAATATAGCTGAGTACACTTGCTTGGCTATTTTTGGAGCTCCCATAGAGGTGAATAGAAAGCAAGGCCATAAGCTCCGCCCTCCTCATTCTGGCTTATAGCTAGCTATGAGCTGACCTGTAACACAGAAATGCGGTCGTGGATACACCCTTTTTAATTTATGTTAACATATTATGGGATGCAGATTTCTGTGCAGAATTCATGTAGTTCTTCTTCAAGAAACATGTAACATTCTACTGTGTGAACATACCAAACCCGTTTTTACAGGGCACAGCCCAAATAGGGTTGGAAACCCCAAACCCGGGGTTTTTGGTCTTTTTTTTGGCCGGGGGGGTGGCTTTTCTCTGGGTTGGATTAACCCCCCCCCTTTCCCCCCACAGTTCATGTTCTGCCAGAAAACCAGGTGGAAGAATAAACATGTACTAAGTTTTTCGGACCACCGGAGGTGGAAAATCCGTGCAGTGGGGACTTCTGCACTGATTTTCCATTAAAGCCTGTAAAAAGCTTGAAAACCCGGTTTACAGACGGCTTGAAAATCGAAAAACCTCTGTAAACCCTAAAAACCGGGGGCCAGGGGGCGGGCCCCAAAGGGGGTTTTTACCCTTGCATTATTTTTTGGGGGACACACCACTGCAGTTTATGATGGAATTGTTTGAGCCGAGGCCAGAAATGAATCTAGCAGGAAGGGGATATGTAAGTCCTTCCTTTTATATTTCAACTTCCTTTTGGATCTATTTCTGCTTTTGGCTCGAAAAACTGCATCAAAAACTACAATGTGGCTTCACACACAGTATTGTTTGCTGTGTTATTCCTGGTCTTGGTTTACACTTTAGTATTTGTCAAGAACCAATGAAGCCAGATGTTTGCTTTAGTTCAATGGGGAGTTATGAAACACTTAAAAAGTGCTTTTTTTGGGGAATTGTTTACGCACTTTTGTTGGTGACACATGCACAAAGGGTTACTGCGGGTTCCAGTAACCATTAACTCTCATCGCAGTGTTGGATTCACAGTTACACTGCTCTTTACTGCTGTGTAATGGCCTTGATGCTGCTTCTTGTGTGTATGACAGAGCAATAGCAGAGTAGGAGCTTCTCTTCTTCATGAGAAGTGTATGGGAGACATCATAGCAGCCAGTCTCCTACTTCCTCCATTTTTTTAAACACTTAGGGACACATGTATGAAAACTGCATAGGTCCATAGTAAACAAAGTGAGTTTTAGACCTAAACAGTTTTCATACATGTGGCCCTTAATGGACAGCTGAAATCTGATGTCTCAGCAATGCTGAATATCTGTCTCTTCTCTGCTGTTCAGAGTAAGTGAATATTGCAGGTTTATGGGAAATTGGAGGGAAGATGTTGCCAGAGGAAACTGACCAGTAGAAGAGGACAGAAAGGGAAGATCTCTCCTTAGGGAGAGCACCTATATAGGTGTGTGGAGATTCGAAATTGCCTTTTTGCACTCCACGGAGCATCTGCATATCACAAGGCATTATGGGAAAGGAGCTGAGAAGCTCTAGCGCCCTCTTTTGGATGTAACAAATCCTCATGTGGAGATTCGAAGTTGCCTTTTTGCACTCCACGATGCATCTTCATATCACAGGGCATTGTGGGAAAGGAGCTGAGAAGCTCTAGCACCCTCTTTTGGATGTAACAAATCCTCAATAGGATTTGTTACATCCAAAAGAGGGTGCTAGAGCTTCTCAGCTCCTTTTCCCTAATGCCTTGTTATATGCAGATGCTTCGTGGAGTGCAAAAAGGCAATTTCGAATCTCCACACACCTATATAGGTGCTCTCCTTAAGGAGAGATCTTCCCTCTCTGAGCTACTCATTGCCTCCCACTCAGCCAAGCTAGCATCGCTCTGCTCTGTACTGACCAGGGGCAAACACCCCGAAACGGCTGTCTGCAGATGAGTGATACTGGCTTGGCTAGATATCCCTTCTTGCTTTCCAAAGATCCAGTGGGTCAAAAGCAAATTGAGAATTTGTTACATCCAAAAGAGGGCGCTAGAGCTTCTTGGCTCCTTTCCCATAATGCCTTGTGATAAGTAGAAGAGGAGCCATTTCCTGTAATAAGATATATTATAAAGTTTCTTATCTTTGTTTGTACTATTGATTTATGGGAAATTGTTTATAATTTGAGGTACACTTCAAAGCCCTCTGCTGTCAAGTTGATACATTTTTTTCCACTGTTAACTGATTTAGTTTTTTATCCTAAGGCCAGAGCTGCGCAGCAATTTGAAAATGTCACCCAACATCAGTCAGCATTTTGACATTGCTAGACCGCGCCGCACCAATGTTTTTTTTCCACGTTTTTGAGTAAATAAACCACAGTCGGATTGCCGGCAGCCGAGAACATGGGCTGCATGGGAATCCAATGGCGGTCCGGCAGAATATACAACAAGTTCTATATTCCCCTAGACGGTTTTAGGTTGTGGAAACCTTCAGTAAAAAGTCTGTGCTATGTAGACTACAGCACCTATTTTCTGCTGAGGGCAGCACAGCGCTGGGTATGACGGATTCAGAATGCTGAATCCGCTGAAAAACAGACGAAAAAAAGCGCCGTATAGACATAAGCTTACTTTCTAAAGTAAAAAAACAATAAAAAAAAAAGTCATTACACCACCTTAAGAAGTTGTCAGTGCTTATAAAGCAAACTTGTCTAGTCATGCAGTGATTCGGGGATGCGCAGATTTATTGTTGTGAATGTTCAGTACAAGATTTATGAAGGTATTTGTCTTTGTTTTAATGAGGTATTCCCATCTTTAAAGAGGATAAGACATCGTGTAATATTATGATCTATGGGAGTCAACCCTTGGAGGATGGAGGTGATTGTTTTTATTTATATAGGGTTACATAGTTTGTAAGGCCGGAAAAAGACAGACGTCCATCCAGTTCAGCCTGTTGTGCTAAAGTGTTGATCCAGAGGAAGGCAAAAAAACCCACGAGGTAGAAGCCAATTGTCCTCATTTTAGGGAAAAAATTCCTTCCGTCTCCCATTTCCCATTTTTTGAAGGGGTTTTCTCATCACAATGATTAGCTTTGGAAAATGCAGATGAAGACTATTACCAAATACATTGCTGTGTTCATTTTGCTTAGCTAAGGAGATAAAGAAGATTTTACTACTTCTATGTCCACCAGCTTCTCTAGATTACCGACCATCTCTCCCTGCTGTCACTCAATCAGTTGGACTATGGTGAGTCACTCCCTGCTTAGTCTCATCTCTAGCACAGAAGCTCTGTTTAACCTTTAGGTAATGACAACTTTTAAGCCTTAGAGCTCTGTAGCCTTGTACACAGCTATATACAAACCTCCAGCAGTCACTAATAGAATCAGCTAGGAATAGCAGAGCTGATGTGTCTGTGTTGTCGCTGATGATGTCGCTGTTACAGACCCACCCACAGCCTGAACAGGAGGTGTGAGCCTGAAGCTGCCTGTGGCTCTGTGAAACAACATGTTGAGAAAACCCCTTTTAGGAGGATAAAACAACATGTAATATTATAGCCTATGGGGTTTCCCTTCAAGGAAGGAGGGGACATTTTAATTTATATAGGGTATTTCCATCTTTTAAGAAGATAAGCTATCATAATAACATGATGGTCCTTGGGGCTCTGCCCTTCGAGGTGACTGTTATTATTTTTATAGGGTATTCCCATCTTTGCAGAGGATAAGATTTTACATGATAGTATAGATAAAATATCACATAATATTATGGTCTATGGGAGTCCGCCCTTTGAGAAGGTCCCTTTTGCTTTGTTGCCACACTTGATATGCAGGGAACTGCGATGTAACTCAAGATTCAAGCAAATGGTGCTGTGCTGCATTTTCCCGCACAGTAAGTGGGTGGAAATGCCACATCTAAAGTTAAAGGGGTTGTCCGGTTTAAAAAAAAATAAAAGATGCACCTTTCTGGACATCTTCATTCCAGTACTGAGCTCCAGTATCGGGGCACGATCATTGACATATGACCTTGCAGCCAGTCACAGGCTTCAACAGTCACATGTCATCCGAACCGGAAGAGACTGCTTAGGTCTGTCAAAAATTGCAGGATTACATAAACAGTGAACATGGTATCATCAGCCGGGAGAAGCGTCACCGGAGCTCGGCACTGGACCAAAGCCAGTTGGAAAGGGGAGTCTTTTGTTTGTTTTCATAGGAGAAAACACAATGTTGCAGCTGATCCAGCACTCAGAAATGTTTATCTATTATATATATATATATATATATATATATATATATTAGAGAAAGCAAAATGGTGGACCCGGCGCACATGTATGTCCAAAAATGCCACTGATGCAGGCAGAAAAATCCAGAAAATTACTTTATTATTCTAAAAAGGCTAGGGCGCTAACCTCAGCCTATGTAAAACAATTTAAAAACAAGTAAAAAACCAACGCGTTTTGCGCTTATCTAGCGCTTCCCCAGGGGTAAATGATATGTTTGGAATAGATACTGTATATCATTTACCCTGAGGAAGCGCTAAAATAAGCGCGAAACGCGTTGGATTTTTATTTGTTTTTAAATTGTTTTAGATTGTTTTGGATATATATATATATATATATATATATATATATATATATATAATCCAAACTTTATTAGTTACCAATAAAAATAAAAATAGTGATGCACGATTCTGCATATATATAAAACACAATATTTTATACAATGCTTACAGGGTCACCTTTCCAGCCAAACACACATATGGGTAGTTGCTTACGCGTTTCTGAAAAGCTACCTTGACCCAGCATACATTCCCAAACTTCTTCCTGTTTAAATCCACTCCCAAGATGAGTCACATGATAAAGACACCAACAGTGAAAGCCTTGTAGTTGAAACAAAAAAAAAAAGTAATCCATTGTACCCTAAAAGAGAGTTAAACATGCTCTCATGTGACTTTGTGTAATACAGTCAATAAATCTTGGTTGTATTTAATTTTAGCCTCTCACAAGAAAACCAAAAACCGGGCAAACCCTTTAAGAATCATATTAGGGGGGTCCTAGAAATATGACATTTCTTCTCCATGGAGGGGGGGGAGGACCTCTTTAATATTAACATAACATTGCATAACACCAGAGTGTGTAATATATACTTGCAATGAACATTTTTACACCAATGATCACAGTAAACCTGCACGGCCTTTCACATATCTAATGAATGGCAAATACACAGCTCGCTTAGAGGAGAGCGAATTGTTTTGTTACACCAACCAGCACGCTTTTGTGTGACAGCCCTTGCAGCTTGCTGAGTGTATATGAATAATAAAGCTGATGTGTCACTCTGTGTATGAATTAGTAAAAAGAAACCTACTATGTATCCAAGTAGTTCAGATGTATGTAACTGCTCTATTGAAAGAAGTCTCCACTCCTCTCTAAACAAACACTACTTTTTATTCCCCTTGTTTACTACCTTTGCCAATCTAGAGTAGAACACGTTCCACATAGGTGAGATACCGGTGAACCATGTCAATGCAACGTCTATATCAAAGAGAGCCATTGTCTTACCACGGGGCATTTCCAGTACTTGTGCCCGCAGTTTACATGCTGCATTGTGCCTTTCTACGAACTCCGGAGGACAACTTGCAGAAAGATGAATACAGTTAATTGCAGTAAACCCGGTTTAATCTACCTTGTAATAGAGATTAAGTGCAAGAACCTTAACTGCTCTCATTGGTGATTACACTACATTGCAGGCCCCAGCTTTTGTTAAAGATCTTTTCTTTTGAGCAACAGGCCCTTCGTAACAAGAGGGCAAATATAAAATACTAGTAGATACTCCATCCCATGACGATGACCGCAATAGATAATGCATCTACCGAAAAACAGAGCTTTCGTCATATATATATAATATATATATATACTATATATATAATATATATATATATTAACAATAATATATATATATATATATATACACACACACACACACACATATACACACTGCAGTGAGTTTGGATGAGACAGCTCTTCTGCTTATTCTGTTCGAAAGACACAGATTATCTAGACGGGCAAAAAGGAAAAGCTGAGGTATTCAGAATGTGTCTGGCAGTTCATACAGACATACAGTGGGTACGGAAAGTATTCAGACTCCTTTAAATTTTTCACTCTTTGTTTCATTGCAGCCATTTGGTAAGATCCAAAAAGCTCATTTTTTTTGCTCATTAATGTACACTCTGCTCCCCACCCCCATCTTGAAAGAAAAAAAAAACCCAGAAGTGTAGATATTTTTGCAAATTTATTAAACAAGAAAAACTGAAATTTCACATGGTCATAAGTATTCAGACCCTTTGCTGTGACACTCACATGCTGTCCATTTCCTTCTGATCCTCCTTGAGATAGTTCTACTCCTTCATTGGAGTCCAGCTGTGTTTAATTAAACTGATTGGACTTGATTAGAGGCACACACCTGTCTATATAAGACCTCACAGTGCATGTCAGAGCACATGAGAATCGGAGAGAGTCTGAATAATTTACGTACCCACTGTAAGATTTGTGGTGTTTTCTGTGCAAATCACAAATTTCTTAATAAGGTCTTTCCACTGCAGCAAGTTTTGGCTTATTGTTGGGATATGCTATAACTAATAAGAGGTCTTACCAAAGTGTGTGTTTGTATTTAATCATCCAGTGACCACCTGAAGTTGTTGTGAAGACAATACCGATCAGCTGATTGCTGGAAATCTAGCTTTTCTATCCTCTGGCCCCAGCTGGAGGGAGCCACAAGTGGCCAGACTTTGTAGTCAATGTGGTCTGTGAGCTCATTCAGAGCTTTATGCATTCTCATCATAGGGGGTCCCAATGTCTTCCATATTCCTTAATAGGACGTATGAGAAGGCTTTAACCTCATAAGTATATACTATATATTTATTATACAGTTGAATCACCTTATTATGACCAGTTCTAACGTTAGGAGCACATAGTCGAAAGGAAGCCAAGTGTCATGAGCTGGCTTGGTGGGTATATAAGGATTTAATATAATCAATTTGGGTATGGCTCCATCCTTACAGGTCACACGTACACCCATTCATGCTGATTTGTCTTCCCTGGGGTGGACGGGATCTTTCAGCAAGACAATGCATGTCACATGGCTAGAAACGTCTGACATTGGTTGGAAGAGCAGGACCAAGACTTCCAAGTACTACCCTTTCCCTCTATTTCCCCACAAGTTAGTAAATTGAGCATCTGTGGACCACCTTGATAGTTGTGCTTTCTATGTGGATTCTCCCCCATGTACCTCCAGCAGCTGTGGGATGCAGTCAGCATTGCTCCAAATATCTGTGATCCTACCAGGACCTTATTAAGTCACATCCAGTCCGTCTAGCTGCTGTCCATGGCGGTTACTCAGGATATTAGCTGCTGGTCATAATAACGTCACGTGACTGTGCATGTACAGTACTTAGGGGATATTATTACACACAAAACAATATTACCCTCCATTTACAATACAGTTAAAGGTAATATCATCCATAAGACCCTATCACTGCTTGTTTGTGTATTGGTATTTGCAGCCTGGAAACAGACATCTGATGACCTGATTATCAGTATTACATTCATTTGAGATCTCTTGTGCATGTCATTGTGTAGGACCAAGATGTTGTCATTGGGGATGAATTAAAGGTCTATGGGAAAGAAGCCGTTTGGGAATTATTGTAGTAAACAAACAAAACATCAGAATGATATAGCACACAACGACTCTTTGAGATGTCAGGCAAGATTAGACCATGTTCGCATATGACGAATTTGCTGCAGATTTTTGTAAAGGTTCTATAGTTAAAATCCAGTTAAAGTAAAAAAAAAAAGTTTTAAAGTGTAAAAAAATACAAAAGTATTAAAAGTTTAAATCACCCCCCTTTTGCCATTTGACAAATAAAAAAAATAAAATAATATCGCGGCGTCCGAAAAAGTCAGATCTATAAAAAAAAACATCATTTATCCCGTACGCTGAACACCGTAGAAGAAAATAAATTCCAAACGCCAAAATTGTGTTTTTTTTTTGGTCATTTCACGTCCCTTAAAAATTGGAATGAAAGTGATCAAAAAAGTCTCATGCATTCCAAACTGCTAGCAATAAAAAATACTCTTCAGCCCGCAAAAAATGCCACCTCACTGACATCCTTAGATGTTAGTACAAAAAAGTTATTGGTCGCAATAATTTAGAAAACGTTTGAAATTTTTTTTACGGTACCAAAACATGACGGAAACCCTACATGTTTAGTATTGCTGGATGCATAGCAACCTGTAGAAGACAGAGAACACATCATTTTTACCGAAGAAAGAAAAAAAAACTCCGCACAAACCCCCCCCCCCCCCCCCCCCCCCCCACCCCCCCCCCCCCCCCCCCCCCCCCCCCCCTATATTTCGGCAAGTTAGCCGTTTTTTGTTTTACACTTTGCGTTCCCCAGTATATTTATCGCCTAATATGAAAATAATACTTGAAGTAAGTACATCTGGTCCCGCAAAAATAAATGTAGCGGTGAAAAATAAAATAAAAAGTTATGACTTTCAGGAAGCGATGCGAGGAAAAAAAAATTAGAAAGCCATATTTAAAATAATATTACGCGTGACTTCCATAGGTTCCGGCGCATGCCATGTGAGGAAGCCAGCAGAAGGAGCTCACCTCACATGCGCCGACCTGATCAAGGCTGCATCCCGCGTTATATCCTGCAACTTGAACATGACCGGCCACTTTTTCAGTGCTGCCTCTAAACGCCGTGAACCTCTCGTGTCGCGAATGCGGGAGGAATCGAGCAGCGGGTGGTGGTGTAGTGGCCCAGCGTGAGACGAGCGAGTCTTCCAGCCTTTCGCCGGCAGCCATTCCAAAGATGGCGCGAGATCCGAGCTCCGCCGCGGCCCATAGAATGCGGCCCCGCGGATCCAACCGCTCCCGACATACCACCCCCCCCCCCGCCAATATACCCAACAGAGCCGCCACCAGCCCACGGGCAGCAGGAGGCACACTCAGTGAGGAGTTACGCGCCCAGGAATCACAGGTCAGAGGCACCCAGCACCCAGCCCAGAGTAACCAGAGCACAAAGGCAGGCATACCTATGAAGCAGAGGTGGGAGACTGAAAGAGCCTCCTCCTACATCAGGGGGATCAAAAATTATATTTTTTATATATTAAAAAAAATTCCCAAATTTAATTCATAAATTAAAATTTTAAATTTTTATTTATTATATCTAGCGATCAAAATCGAGAAAATTCAGCCGGCTAGAGATTTCCTCGCAAAACTATGGCGGTGGCCCAGATGGCACGTTCTATTTATGGCACCAGACATTATGACAGCTTTGCGAGGCTAAATATATCTACTTCAGTCCGACAGCTAGCAGTGAAAGCCTGGCCAGTTCGACGAGGTGCACAAAGATATTTCTCAGCATATATTGCCAGTATTGCGGGAGCCTGGAGGAGCGGTGTCCGCTGCCCTAAGCGGAGGATGACATTCAATATAGGCGGCCAGTGGAACACTCTTGCCAAAGGCTAGAGGGTTAGGAACTGACACTGATATTCCTTAAAAATAATGTTGAGGACTTGGATGAACAAAGAATCTCTGCAGAAATATATTTGCGCATACTTGCCCTCAGTGAAAGTATTCCCGCAAAAGTCTACACAATCTCTTAGTGCTGTTGGCGCGGGGGAAAATCCCAAAATTTTAAATTGCCAACACTCTCTAAAAGCGCAGGAAAGACGCGCACAGAAATCAGGTCCACCAAAGTAACATTCTAACTCGACAAGCGTCTGCCTGATAATAACCTAGACCAGTTTTTTAAGTGCTAAAATTAGGAGTCCTACTCAAGAAAAGCTCACAAATCTTTCGCAGGTTATAGGGGGCTCAAATCCCTCTCTCTACAATACAGCGCTACAACCTCTTTTAAATCTATCGGAGGACTACTGCCTTAGATGGTATCGAGAGAAGACGAAGCAGTTTTCTGACGGTTTGCACCGCGCCTCTGGATCGAAGCGTCAAATCGTCTGTTAATACTCCAATACCCTGCCATTACTGAGAAATATTCCAGTCAGGGCCGCATGGTTGTTATGTCATTACCCTCGGAGCGAGGTAGCCAGAGTATCTGGAGGCGTCTTCCTACAGCAAAAATCAGCCGAACTAGTATCAGAATGTCCTAGAGAAGAGTACGTATTCCATTGGAAAGAAGAAGATCAACGTGCCTGCGAGGAAACAAAAATTGCTCCAAGACAGTGACACCAGTAGTGCAACAATTTGGAGACAGCACCGAACAACCGAGAAAAACCGCTGACACTCTCTTAATTTGATCAGGTCCTTAGGCTTGATGATATATTGTTTTCGGATCTTAGCCTGTCTCGGCCCCCCTTATACTAACATTATTCGGTCGGAATAGAAAATTTTGCATGGTCTGGCACTAAAGAATTGTGGGGCGAGAAACTGGGAAGCCGAACGATGCTTCAGTGTCGCGCGTCGGATTGACGCATAGGTTAACAGGGATGTCATTGTTAAGAGTTTGTCATATGCGCTGCGGTTTGTAAGATGTGTGGGAAGGGAAGGTAGACGCGAGGGCGCTTATAAGGAAGTTCTTAGAGGGGATCTGAAGCGTTGTAGGTTTCGCCTCGATAGGCTAATTGTGCCTGAAAAAGAGAATGTCAATAAGAATGAAAAGGAGGATGAGACCATCGCTACAGGTTTTAGAGTTTTTCTTGTTGGGCTTTATGGTTACAGGTGGGTTTGGGTGGGGGGGGGGGAACACGGTGGCATCGGTTTCATTTAGTGCTGAGCGCTGATTCCAAAGGTTAGGCCTCATGTAGCATACGGATTATATTCTTGCAGAACACTGAAGGGCGGCTGCGATCACCGCATAAAAGATCAATGATCTAAGACCCTTAGAGAAACAAAAGACAGTTGACATTGCCATTTGCAGGATAAACCATCTAGATGAGAGGATTTTAATTCGAATTAAATAAATAGTGCTTGGGTGAAGTGAGAGGCCTCGGCACATAGTGGAGGGCAAGCGAAGGGGAGTGATCATTTTGCTTAACAAAGAATTTCTCTCTACAAGGTGATCTCTCGGAGGACTGATGCAGAGGGCCAGAATAATAATGGTACAGGTGGAAATTCGGAGGACGGTGATTAGCCTATTAAGTATATGCGCCCAATCCACGGTAGACAAAACGTTCTCTTCGTCCAGCTAATGTGCTTCATTTCAAAGCGAAGAGGGATCACCAAGTAAAGACTCGATCGGGTCTTAACTGGTTAATGATGAGATGGAGCGGATAGGAAGCGGACAGTGGCCCTATCAGCTTCTATATTCTTCCCCCCCCCTGCGCGCGCGCCCCCCATATACGCCCTACTAACTTACTGTGTAGTGTGACTGCTCAATGGGAGCTCTCGTGTGTGGTGTACTGTGACGACTAAGCAAACCACATGAGAGGCAGGTTCACGCATTTCCTCTCACGTTCATCCTGTCATGCGTCCCTCATCTCCTCTCCCTTCCAAAAATCTAAATGTGTATATGTATATCTCGCTAGAAAGGATTGCATCTCCGGCAAAGCTGTTCTAGGCTACAGGTAGTTTGCACTGATAGGGGATATGGTTCGATCTCGATCAACTCACCAGTAGAATTGGTGTTGCGAGACTATAAATCTAAAGGGACAGAACATACTATGGTGTTTTCCCAATGCCTCAGTTGAGTGATGACACTTTGTAGGGAGCTCCTGAGGACGATGCGATGGAGGAATTTGCACAAAACCCAATGACACACATAGAACCAATCCCCTGCGTTGTTCTGCGGGATACGGAAAAGCTGGCTTTAAGGGGAAAAATCTATGGCATTATACTGGCCAGACAGATAAGAGACATGAGAGCCTAAAATGAAAAATAACTAGCCCAACTCTAAGAATCTCACTATACTATAAGTTCCGTAGGATCAACCGTCAGAGGAAAGTAAGAGATCGGGAATGGATAGAGTGCCAAGGAAGTCATTTGATTTAGTCCAAACAGAAACTGCATAGATCTTTTTTACATGCGACCAACTAGCGATCCTCCGCTTTTAAGTTACATAGGGACAACAAGCTCAGATGGAAACTCTATTGGCCCAACCTAGTAAGCGAACACGAGAGGCGGCCCAGACTGAACTATTATGCGGTCTGAGGGAGGTTCGG
Source organism: Phyllomedusa bahiana (assembly GCA_025379985.1). Taxonomy (NCBI): domain Eukaryota; kingdom Metazoa; phylum Chordata; class Amphibia; order Anura; family Hylidae; genus Phyllomedusa; species Phyllomedusa bahiana. The sequence continues at coordinate 69,803 of JAODAL010001856.1, forward strand.
GGACACGTGACGAGGCGATCCAAAACAATTATCGAGATCCTGAAGCTGTAATTACAGGAAGTTGTATTCTCCAGGTCTTGTGTTGTGATAATTGTCAACGGGCTGAGGAAGCTTTTCTGCGCACTAGATATCGAGGCTTAAAAGACGCTCTGTGAATGAAGATAAGGGTAGCCTGAATGAGGAAGATTAGATATAGAGAGGAAATATGGAATCAGTCATCAAAAACATTCTCGGATCAAGCACAGGCCCGGACCGCGTACTGTCAGGAGGTTCTATAAAGCAATACTCAAGGAGGTGGCCCCCCCCGCTCAACACTTGCTACAAGGTTTATGGTGAGATCAATTGAATAGAAAGAGGATGCTTCCCTCAGGAAGGACACAGCCAACCGTATATCAAAGTCCTTTTTCATAAGCAATGGAGAGATCCGCCAGATGGCGGAATCTTACCGCTCCTATATCACCAATAAACCAAGCATGTTAAAATCATCTTAAAAGGTTATAGCATAACAGACTTAGCGAAATATTTTGCCACATAATAGGTCACACCAGATGGGATATTATTAAAGTATATCCTCGAGGTCAAAAATCATCCAGGACTGGCTCCCCATAGCGCGCTCAAAGATGTACAATTGATAGGAAACACCCAAGAGGGGGTCGAATCACTCGGCTCTATGCTGAGTATCAGACGCCGAGAAAGCCTTTGATAATGCTAAAATTGGAGATGGCTGAACATCGTATTGGACGGCATGGGCCTATTTATAGGAATTTCATGGGAAATTACAAAATGCAGCAATTGCCATAACACACCGCAGGCAAAGGTACATACGCCCGGGGTTTATTTCTCCCCAATTCATCTCAGAATGGGAAGAGCACGGATGATCGCTGTCTCTCTCTCTTCGACATTGCCTCGAACTCTTTGGCATTTCATCTGTCTTGTGTGCGAGTTCCTTCTCAGGCATTTCGGTGGGCATTAGGTCGGACCAGCTTGATTAGATTTTGCCTGACGACATCCTTCTTTTCTTGAAGGACTCTATTTAGGCCAACTCAGGAGGTGTTGGCGAACTCCGACCATAGGCTTTGGGGAATTAACTCGCGATTAAAATTAGCTCCGGCAATGCCAGTATATTACTGTTGGGTATCACACAGTTCATTCCTCAACACGCAGTAGAGGGTGGAGGGGGTTCGACTCTCACTAGCCAGATACCTAGGTATTAGATAGGTACTAGTGGCTCAACATGTATGTATCCACGCTGAACTATCCACCGCTTTTTGCCAACAATCCTATTCAGAGTTAAAGAAAAGTGAGAGAGAGCACTACCGTTGTTAATAAGGGGAAGAATACATTTGATCAACATGAACCGATTATGCCTATTACATATACCCATTGCAAAACATACCCTTGGCTCACTTAGGCATAAAGGATATTGCCACAAGCTGCGACGCCGGCCTTTCTCTACGCCGATTATATGCGAAAGGCAACGAGATCTACGGTATTAGCTATGACAATCTAAGGCTATGGGGCAGATTACAAGGAGGTGCGCAAGTTACCCGACATTAGGCATATAATATTTACGACCTGCCATGTGGAGGCCATGTTGAGATGCGGTCAGTGACACGGGTATTTTTTACTACAGATCTAGAGTCACCGCTGTCCACGGGTCCATGTAAGCCCTTCAACGCGTTGCTGCCATCTTGCACCTGAGGTACCTATACTGGGTACAGAATAAAATGCAGCTTCATTATAAGAAGATACACTGGCCCAATGGCCGACAATTAATGGCACAGCAAGGTATCGTTTCGGAACCATGTTTATATCACCAAATTTACGCTCCACCTTGCGCGAATTTTTCCCCATTCTAGCCCGGGAAGGGAACAAATAAATTCTTTAGAGACTGTAGAAACAAAAAACGGAATAATCAAGGCGCTAATTGGCCCGGAGACCTTCGATATCACATCCACAGAGCTTGGAATTACTCGAAAATGACAAATCAGGATAAATTCTTCATTGGGCATAAATCAGTCTTCCAATATAAACATATAAAGCTTTCTGCAAAACCAACGTCACCCATCTGAGACACTGGGCGAGACGTGGAGTCTCTCTACCTACTAACATAACCTCAGCGGGGAGCTAAGACGGCACGGCTGTTAGGTCTTTCATTCACTTCTTTCTTATTCCCTGGTTAAGAACAGCGCTACAGAAGCTGAACAAAAACTATTCAGGCTACTAGGGAGCCACACTAAATCGGCCGAACTGGCAGGTGTCATTAACTAAAATTCTAAAGGGCTTAGCAGATAGCTGCGGGAAGATCCATAGCTAGCGAGCAATGCGTAGAGAGAGGTGATACCCTTCAGATTGAGGCCACAAAGCCCGTCTATGCCTTCAGAACAATCCTCATGGCTCCAGAGTGGCTTCCGGGCATTGACGCTTGTCCAGAAATGTGGCCTGGAAAAAGCTTGACTTGTTCCACTGTATGTGGCAATGTGCCTATATTGCTATGGTTTTGGGATCAGAACAAAGATTACATCACAGAGACCCTGGAATGTCTCTATCAGTTTCGAAATCCCCAAGGTTTGTGTTTCACATAGTCACCGAGACTCGCCTGGGGGACAACAACAGAGAATGCCGCTTTTTATAGCAATTAAGGGATGCCGGGGGTACATGTTACGTGCTGAGCAGTGAAAAATATGACACATCTCAGACACTCGGATTGATGCATTCCGATTTCCTTCAGAGTCTGCAGGCCTCACAAAGAGTGTGTCTAAGACATAGTTCTATATTCAGAGAAGCTTCAGCTGCACAATTAAACATAGAGGCAGACGCAGGCGAGTTTTTGCAGAAATAGGAGCGTCCCTTTATATCCAAACAGCTCAATGCAGATGAAGTAGCTGCACCTTGATAGAGCCATTCAAGTACTCTGACCTCCAGAGGAGCAGCTTTAGAGGCCACGTTAGGAAATCTGGATGATTGAGGATCTAGCCGAAGGAGATAGTGCCGAGTTTGGTTAGGGTGTGTTTGGGGCCGAGAATTAGGGTCTGGTAATGTCAGAAGTTGTACAGCTTAATTATAAGATTTGAATGGAATATAAGATAATACGGGTGAGAAAATCTAAGAACAATTGGCAGACAGAGAAGACATTCATTTTATTGCTTTGTTAAATACAATATTTTAGAAGCTTGATGATAATCTATTTGGATTGCTTGAATATGATTGTGTACCATTTGACATATGTAAGTGCTGTTATGTCATCCCCCTTGATAAAATGTGTTATAAAAACATAAAAATAAGATGGGAATACTTGAGTAGAAATACTCAGAACTCCCATAGCACAAAATGCGAGAGTCGTGTGCCAAGCGTAATGGCCTCTCCCATCTGAGCTGTAGACTCTGGGGGCCCCGGTCTGAGATAGGAGAGAACCCACTTTTTGGACCGAGACACTATCAGACCTTTAATGGACCATATCTATCAATATGCTTTCAACAGTCTCTCTTTGAGAAAATAGGATTGGGATGAAAGAAGATAAAAAGTCATCCACCCCCCTTCCCCCTCCCATTGCACCCACCAGACAAATTAGTCTCACGTAAGACCTACTGCTGTGTCAGTCCAGACTGCTTCTTTCTGAAATGGGCCAAGCACTAAAAACCATTGCGTTAAAGGTGACAATAGAGAGGAACAACTTTGGGAGAAAGTCTTGTCTGAACTTAACTCAAGTGTTACTTAACACTTTGTCATCCCAAACCTCACCCTCTCTTCAAAAAATACAAAAACAAATCTTCCAATCCTCAACTCTCAAAACCCCTTTTTCCAAAATCCCCTACTTCTTTCAAAAAATCCTCCCGCTCATACAAACTCTCCCCCCAACACCAAACAACAAACCCAACATCCCAAAAATAAAATTTCCTTCCCACATCAAACAAAAAAAAAAAAATTTCCCCCCCCATTCTCCCTCTCCCCCCTCCCTCCCTCTTCCTCCCCTTTCCTTACCACCCACAAAACAAAAATTAAAAAATCCCCCTCCCCCCTACAAAATTAACCAAACCATGCTACTATAGCATGCATCCCAATGATGGTACACGGAAGACATTATTTGCAAGTGAGAAGATAGCTTGCACCCTATTGTAACCTGTATTTTGTTTGCACATCTGTAAGCACTTACTATATTATTATTGTTATAAAATTGGTTACACAGGTAAACTAATTTAATAGATAGAGTACTGGAAGGGGCCATACACCTCCTCAGCTTCTTGTGATCCTTTGTTTAGAGAAGCAGCATTGCGGATCGGTTTGTGTTTGCACATAAGCCCCTGAGGGACCTTTTAAAATCATTGATGTAACCAAAATTGTAACTGTAGGTTTACGTTCTCATGGAGCATTCTGCATTATCCTAAGTATCAGTGATAAGAATAAAAAGTATTTATCCTTGAACGTGTGTACACCATGTGCTGCATTCACGTAATATTGTGCAATGCCTCGCAACGAACAGGTAGGTGAAGGGAAACGCCTTAATTGGCTGCACACAATATATAACTCAGTTTTCAGTTTATTCATATTTCATTTTACAGGCCAGTCAGGAAGCCCCCCCCCCCGCCCCCCCCCCTGGCCTGCAGACCCATACTCCCCGAACCCTTGATACTTCCCAAGCAAGCTTTGGAGCCCGCCCGGATTCTGCCTTTCCAATTCAGCCGCGTTTCAACTCTTGACAGACAGGAGAGACTTGTGCTCCATAGTGAATGAATGGAGCGTGAGTCTCTCATTTGTGTCGGGACGAGAGCCGAGAGTGAAAAGGAGCAGATTTCGGGGATCTTTGGAGCAGCAGCGGCGGGGAACCGGTAGGTAAGTATCAGTTTTTTGTTTTTTTTACCCTTTTCCACATCCGGGCTATGTTAAACTAGGCAGCTTTGGACGAACCTTTTTTTTTATTAAGAAGACCACCTTAAAATAATCTGCACAGTAGGTGTCCTGATGATTGGACCCCCAGCAGCCAACTTTTATTTGCAAGGGAACCTGAACAACTTTCACAACATAAAATCAATAGACTAACACACATGGACATATTAGTTCCTCCATAGAGAGAGATGCTTTGTGTATCTGCTCCACCCTAGGTATGGATGGATAGAAGTCAGATAATTCCTTTTTTTTTTTTTTTTATCATGAAAATTTTTATTTTCAAATTACAGAAGATTTACAATACACAAGCATATCGAAAAATGCTATAACAAGAACATAACATTAACAGGTAGCCTCATTGAGTCCACAAGATAGGATCATTTAGGTGGAAGGAAAATTCACAGCAGTAGAGCCACATAAGTCGAGTCTCGAATAATGGAATGAAGAACAGTTAGTAATTTCAACTTTTTTTGCAAGATACATAGACCTCTACATAACGTAGCCATCAAGAAATAAGCAGTGAAGTACAGGAAGTACAAGGGTCAACCGAACAGACCAATAAGCATCGACAAGAGTTTTATTTAAAATATTTGGAGGTTACCCACGGAGACCATCTCTTCCGCGTTTTCAGTGTAGGATGTGGTGGGAGAATAAGACACGTTTCAGAATGGAATTGTAGATTCATCTTATTGATAACCTCTTTGATGGATGAGAATGTAGGTAATTTCCAATACACACTTGTGCACAACTCTCCATTGTGTTCTTTGTGAGTTCCCAGCACACCCCAACACACCGCAGCCCAGTACTGGGAACACAAGCGGAACTGGCTCTTCATTTTGAGTCAACACTTTTGGGGCCCGTCTCCAAGATAGGTGCAGGTACCCTTCCTTTTGGGACCTGCACCTATCTTGGAGACGGGCCCCAAAAGTGTTGACTCAAAATGAAGAGCCAGTTCCGCTTGTGTTCCCAGTACTGGGCTGCGGTGTGTTGGCTGTGCTGGGAACTCCCATAGAACAGAATGAAGAGTTGTGCACAAGTGTGACCAGCTCTCACCACACTTTACTCCAAAATTCCCTGATAAGTATTTTATAAATTGGATAACCATAACCAGACACTTTTTAGAAATAATTGCATCTCACAGGACACTTGATTACTGAGTTCTAAGGGAGATAAGACTTCCCTGGGTTACCAACCACTGGACTACACTGAATGTGTCAACACAGACTATATACTGCCACAGGAAATATACGATAACAATACAAATAAGCATTACACTTAACACAGACTGAGCGGTACCCCATTTAGTTACATTAAATAATGCACGGCACTGGTACATGAACTGAGCAGATTCTGTACCTATAGAGATATCCCATTATGATATCATCACATCTATGACATAAGCACAACAGCTTTAATATCACAGCGGATGTAGCAAGTGTGGGGATGTCATACAGGGTAAAAAGAACATTAATGCAACCAATATTTAATAATCATTGATTGGACTAAACCACATCATTGTATGACATTTTGGCTTCTTTGTATTATTTCTACAGTATATTTTTGGTACCTCGGTATGTCATTGCATCTGACATAGCCAGTATCATGGTGGCTTGGGAAGACTATACAGGCAATCACCGTCTTATACCATTCCAACTTACATCTTTCCCCTAGTTAGAAACAGAGACTTAGGGCTTGTCCCCACGGCACGGGTTTACAGCAGCAGTTTTAGAGCATTTACCCATCAAATCTTATTCATGAGCAGGTGTTAGCCCCGCCCACCAAAGGCTAACCCCGCCCACTGACAGTTATTCACATGTTTCTACCTATTCAAGGTAATAGGTTTATCAGTTGAAGTGGGCGTGGCTAGCCGCAGGTGGGCGGGGTTTGAAAAAAACTGACTCTTTGAATGACTCTTCTGGCTGAAAACTGCAGATTTGAGCATTAAATACACGAAAACTCCAGCATCTTACAGAATAAGGGGCACAGCGCTGGAAACAGCAGGTCTGACACTAGCTTGTATTGTCCTCAGCAAGGTGGGCATAAACTATGTGACAGGTTCCCTTTAAGTATATTTTTATGTCACCAACCAATTTTTATATGGTGTATATTAAAAATTATATTATCGAGTCTGCTTTGTAAGCTTCATAGATGTATCTGTTAGGGTCGATGTCCTTTAGGGTGCAGGATTATGGTAATAGGACCTGTTATTAGCCTTAAAAGGGTCAGGAACCTAGAACAGAATATACTTGGGGGTCATTAGGATTGAGTTATCATGGATTTTAGTAGTTTTTGCAATTGTGTTACTTGTTATAGGTAAGATATACATCCCTGTGCCCGGGAAATGTGCACAGTATCACTGGTGGCTGTATTATGTAGGCATAACTGGCACGTATAGTGTAAATGACAGATCAGCTCAGGTGGTTGGGAGGGGAGTTACATCCTGACAGCATTCCTAGAGCAACAAAATAACAGCACACTACTGTACTGCGCTACTACTAGTGCATCTCAAAAAATTACAATATCATTGAAAATGAAAGGAGTTCTGCAGGATCATTTTATAGGTTATAGGGCCTACAAATGTATTCTATTAAACCTTGTATTTCAGACTGAGAGTCTATACAATATATGGGTTTCTCTATTTGCCTTAAATTATTGATATCAATTATGTTTTCAGTGATATTCTAATTTTTTTAGATGCACCGGTACAAGCAGATGAAAATGTTAAAAAGTATAAGTGAAAGTGCGAGTAAAAGTTTATCATTCGAAAGAATTTTACAAAAAGCATAAAACGAAAGAAAGATCCTGACAGGATACATGCTCATACACACTAAAGGTACTTTATTAAATGATCGTGATTAGTTGATACATGCACTTTATTTGTGTGTGGGTGGATAATCCTGAATTTTCTCACGCACCAATTTTTTTGGGGAATTGTGGATCGCTGGAAACAAAAACACTCTTCTTCTCCTTCCACTTACTTGTCTTGATTTGTTCCTGAAATGTTTTAAATATTTATAGATGTAATAATCTGCAGAAACGGGCAACAACACTGCGTGAGGCAAATGAGCTGTTTTCCTGAAGGAAGAAAACTGTCTCTCTGGTGCCACCTATAAGTAGCTACCCTATAAGTCATTGTCCAACCTGACCGAGAGGCTTCAACCATAACTACCGTAGTGATATCAGTCTAAACAGAGACACCAATTTGTAGACAGAGGTTATTGGGTTCTTGCCCCTTGTCAGAGGCGTAACTTGAAGCTCCTGGGCCCCAATGCAGAAACTGAAATTGGGCCCCCCAGGTTCCATGCATTATTTATAATACTGATGTCTTCCTATGTGGCAGGAGAGCATTTGGGCCCCCTCAAGCTGCAGGACCCAGTAGCAACTGCTACCTCTGCACCCCCTATAGCTACACCCCTGCCCCTTGTCAGTAAAGAGCAGGGTACTGCTTGGCTTGGTAAATAGACTTTGTCACAGCTCTTGGTGAATACTGTTTCCTCTATGGAGACAGAGCTGGTATAGGGTGTCTTACAGGCAATATATTTTTCCCTGGAAAAAAGTATGCAAATTAGCTGTGTTCCAGAAGGAAGATATCCGTGCTTCTAGTGCCACCTATAGGAAGCTACAGGTAAATCAATGTATCCACAAATAACCCATACCCCTAAGCAAATTTCCAAAAGTTTGATTTAATTTTCCAGGCAACATTCTGTAAATGAAGAGAGCTGCAAAAATACAAATGAGAAGGAAAAAACTTGAGAAATAGTATTAAAGTATATAAAATAATATTAAAGGGGTTGTCTCACTACAAGGATTGCTTTTTATGTTAAAGATCTTGCAAAAACAAGTCACTTTCCAATTTCCTATGTCCATTAACAGTGTCCTACCTTTTCTGAGATATCCCCTCTTGTATGGGCTGCATCAGCTCCTCAGGTCGCAATAGTTAGAGACCTGTTTGATCTCTCCTGATAGGCTGCCAGCACTGGTTGCTATAGCTACAGACCTGTTTGATCTCTCATGATAGGCTGCCAGCACTGGTTGCTATAGCTACAGACCTGGCTTCTACTACAACCTGATAGAAGCCAGTAAACACGTCCCTGAAGTCAAAGTGAAACCAAGAAAACAGGACTGAGGTAAGATGAATTGATGTAGTGAGACAACCCCTTTAAAGCCAAGGACTTTGCAAATGCCTCTGCTTTGTGTCTAATTTATGTGGGGGCATGAGAGCAGCTCTCTAAACCCAATCTCGTAAGAGTGATGTTACCTCACATGATTATGCTCCATTCTTTGCAGCATAATCATGTGAGGTAAAATAAAGAGTGTGATCTTGCAAGGTGATGCCATTCTCATGAGATTTTTGCTGTAAAATCTGCTCTCATGCGCCTTTGCAGTACTGAAAATGTCCCGCCCACCTGACAGATTTAATGCTCAGTTGTCTATTAGACACTAAAAATAAAGGCATTGATTGCAAGGTAATAGGAAGGGGAGACGAAGGAAAAAAACAGCAATTACATTTGCGTTAAAGGTACTTACTGCAAATGTGTAGAACTTCATCACAGGTTTTCTGTAAGCACACCTGTCAGGTGGTTTACTCTGCCCTGTCTGAGATGGAGGTAGAGAAGCTGAGCTCCGTGATATATAGGGTTATATGATAGAGGAAAGAAGCTGAGCTCTGTGGTATATAGGGTTATATGATAGAGGAGAGAAGCTGAGCTCTGTGATATATAGGGTTATAGAGGAGAGAAGCTGAGCTCTGTGATATATAGGGTTATATGATAGAGGAGGGGAGCTGAGCTCTGTGATATATAGGGTTATATGATAGAGGGAGAGGAGCTGAGCTCTGTGATATATAGGGTAATATAATAGAGGGAAAGAAGCTGAGCTCTGTGACATATAGGGTTATATGGTAGAGGGAGAGGAGCAGAGCTCTGTGATATATAGGGTTATATGGTAGAGGGAGAGGAGCAGAGCTCTGTGATATATAGGGTTGTATGAGGCAGGATTTCTAAGTAAAAACCAGAAGAACTCCTTATCCTGCCTACACACAGTGATTGACAGCTTTCTCTGCCTCTGTGTGTAGAGCACACTGTCAGTCACTGTGTGTATGGATGGGGTAAGCAGGACTTTCACATTCTGTTTTTTGCTCCAAATCATATAAACCTCTACACATCATTCCACATACATCACAGATCTCCGCTCCCTGCCCTCTGATAAGGTAGCATAAAACCACCTGACAGGTTCCTTTAAGACTAGTTCACATATGTTTGGCCCCAACAACACATTTCCCTCCTGCTTAGTACAAAACAACAGAGGGAAACTGATCACAAAACTGATCCCATAGTTTCCCAAGGGAGCGGTTTTGCCTCAGAAGGCATCCGTTTTGATGGCAGACAGAGACACATTACATGCACTGCAGCACGTTCAGCTGACAGGTACTTCTCCCCACTACCCTATAAACATGCACACCAGGCGCAGTGCCTATATCTCCAGGGAACAGGCCATTGCCTGATCCTTTCCAGCTATTCCTGTATGGGCAGCTTTCATTCTCGGTTGATTATACTTTGCAGACATAAAGTTTTTGTTTTTGTCACCACATGTTCTCTTTTATTGCAGCGAATATTGAACTGTGAAAATTAGATCCGTATAGGTTTTCAACCTGGCTGCTAACAGGAATGTTCCCTTTCCCTGTCAGCAAGCAGAGATCTCAGTGGACGGAAACACAAAGCATATCTGAAAGTTGTTTTTTTTTAGTTTGCACCAATTAAACTCTATTTACATAAAACCATAATGTTCCTGTTTACAATGTATTGCTCATTTCACAATTATTCCTACTGGCGGTTTTATGAGTTAATTTTAACGTAATGACATAAGTCAATGCAAATCATCTGACAGCATGCGTTCAGGCACTGTAATAAAATTTGGAATGTACCCGTGGATGCAGATAGGTGGTAATTATTTCATCTGCTTTCAATCGCTGCCAAATTAAGTATATAACATTGGGACTTGTTGCTTTTCCTCTGCCAGTTATCTACAGGATGGCCCTTAGCTGTGGATCTCAACTTGTTTGGCAGCTTATGGTTCCTCGTATTCCAAACTCTGTTTTCCCGTTAACATCTTTTTTTTTCCACCTGTGTTTTATATATTTTATTTTAAAACAAATTCACATGAGCACAAAGTAAAATAAAGGGCCAGTTACTTTTGGACAGTAGTGGATGTTGCTTTACGACCACAGTCAAACTGAGACTGTTTTGGACTCTATATTTACTATTTTGCCATAGGCAAACTTAAACTCTATCAGTTCTCTATCTGTAAAACACTAAAACGTAACTTTTATTATGTATAACTCTTAACCTCTATACACACTATTTAAAGACCTGATTTCTAACCTCACCATTTGACCCATGTGACACTAAGGCTATGTTCACACGGCTTAACTGCGGGACGTAATTACGCCCTGCAATTACGCTGTGGGGGCGGGGAGGAGGCGGGGGTCGGCACTTTGCCGGCCCATAGACAATCATTACCAGCGGTGCGTATACGGCCGCTAGAAAGTGACATGGGAATTGTCTCCCCCCTCGGCGTATTCGCCGAGCAGGGAGAGGAGACGTAATCCACAGTTCTCATAGAACTGTGGATTACCGTAATGACCTGGACGTTTTCAAACCCGTAATAGGGCACTCCCCGGGGAGTAATAACAGACCGAAATACGTCCTGGTTTAAGCCGTGTGAGCATGGCCTAAGGGCCACATGTATGAAACTAGCTAGGTCTAAACAGGTTCATACATGTGGCCCTAAGAGTATGTTCACACTTCGTTTTTTGATCCGATTTTGATTCAGTGTTGGATCCGGAAATCGTATCCAAAAATGCTGCAGCAATCGCATCCAAAACAGATCCAACACGTATCCAGCATGCAGCTGCGTGTTTGGATGCGTGTTGGATGCAGCAGGATAGCACCCTATAGTGTATTGTAGGGCTCCTGCTGCATCCTTCGAACCAAGAATTGACGTGGAACGAATCCGAAAGACGCAGTGAAACACGCATCGGCGATCACTTATCTGAATGCCGCTGCGTGTTTCTAATATAAAGCAATGTAAATCACACTGCTATTTGTCAGATACGTGTTTGGGTCCGTTTGGGGTTTGACAGATGGATCCAAACACGTATCGAAAAGCACATGTTACGCGGAGTAAAACACGCCGTGTGAACATTCCCTAACACCAGCATCAACACCGTACCAAGCCCATTGATGTCACCTAATATGGAACAACAAGCTAATCCGAAATTTAAGAGTGATATGTATGATCGGGTTTCTCACCCTTTTCGGGCTTCAAATTCACCAAAGTGAGCCAGCTCCGATGTCTAATGTGCCTAACGAATGTGTTAGGCGCATTGTTCGTAAAACTCAACACTTTTTAATGCGTCTAACATGAGGGGGTATTTTGGCGGCGTTCTGAGGGCGTTGCATCACACTCGTAATATTAGACACATATATGAATGTGGTTCGGCAAAACTAGGCGCATTAAAGGGGTTGTCTCACTACATTGATTCATCTTACCTCAGTCCTGTTTCTTGTTTTCATTTTGAATTCAGGGGAGTGTTTACTGGCTTCCACTAGGCTTCAGTAGAAGCCATGTCTGTATCTTTAGCTACCAGCACTGGCAACCTATCAGGAGAGAGAGAACAGGTCTGTATCTATATCAACCAGTGCTGGCAGCCTATAAGGAGAGAGAGAACAGGTCTGTAGCTATAGCGACCTGAGGAGCTGAAGCAGCCCATATAAGAGGGGATACCTAGGAATAGGTAGGACACTGTTAATAGACTCATATTGCAAAGTGACTTGTTTTTGCAAGATCTTTAACATAAAAAGTAATCCTTGTAGTGAGACAACCCCTTTAAGGCTCGGACAGGCAGACCTATTTTAATGTCGTGTACCTGAGTCTGAGGAATCAAAGTGGAGCTAGATTTGCTGTTAGGGAAAAAAATGTCCATGTCTCTCAACTTACACCAGTACAATAATAAAAAGTAATTTATGATAATTATCGAACTATAAAAAATTAAATTATTTAAATTAATAAAAAATATATATAAAATTAATATAAAAATATATAATATCCCCAAAATATAAAAATATCTCCTATAAAATGTATTTAAAATTAAAATGTAAAATTAAACGAACCTAAAATTAATTTTACATTAAATAACCCACTGATGATGATGATCAGATTTTTACATTTTAAATTTTTACTACATTAAATTGGAAATTTATTTTTGCAGCTCTCACCCTTAATTCTACATACAGCAACAGCCAGCCCACCATAGGTCTTGCTGGGATCTGTAGTCCACCAAACAAGATCACTACCATAGTTTATATTCACTGACATGCTATTCTAATCAGTTTTCTTATATTTCTATGGCTTTTATACATGTTTGGCACATTACTTGTGCGCCTAAGTTCCATAATGCCCCAAACACACAGGAGAGGTGCGGGGAACTTCAGACTCCATTTATGAACAAACTAAAACCGCTTTCATACATTAAGGCGCATTATACACCGAAAAACAGATGAGAAAATGAACTTTGATGCCCCTAGTTCCATCCATATCTCCCTATAAGTGTAAACTGTAATATGCTCTGCTGATGGCTTTAGACAAGGAGTACAGCGGTGGCCAAACATTTCTGTGGTGTCTGTGGGACGCCAGAGAAAAATGCCCAACCTCTCAGTTCGTTCCAGTTAACAATTCTTTCTTATCCATGTCTATGAGAGCCATGCTAGTAACAGCATCTTACCCCCATTACGGCAGATCCAGAAAAAGACAGGAGGTGGTACACAAACCAAGATACGCCTTATGGTATGTCCACACGGCGAGGGTTATTAGTCTGTTTTTTAAAACGGTTTTCGGATTTGAAAACCGCCTATAAACCATCCCCCATAGATGTCAATAGAAAATCCGAGGTGTAGTCTACACAGCTCGGGTTTTCTGAGGGTCGGATTTCAAATCTGAAAACTTTCCAAAAAAACCCCACTTGGAATGTGCAAATTCTTCCGCACAGTTTTAGCAGAACATGTGCTATTCAGGGTGAAGGTAGGGGAACCCGACCCGCGGCCAGAAACTGTCTCCAAACATTCAAAAGATGATAAAATACCGACTGGATTCTTTAAAATGAAAATCCGACCAGTATTTCGTCAGTGCCGTGTGACCAATGTGAAGTTTGTTTCACAATCTGTAATATGCGCTTGAAGGAAGCATGGTTTGCATAATTACACTCTCTTTTCAGAAACGGAAACCTGCACATTTTGCTAAGGGGGCTTTCACACAGTGCGGTTTTGTGGTGTTTTTTTTTTTTTTTACTTTACACTAGCAATACTGCACCGCAGTGAAACTGCCTTTATTACAAGCAAGCTCCTTTCAGTTATCTAAACTGCTTAGAAAGGTGATACGGTGTCATTTAGTGGTGGCTTTGGTGTGTTTTTTTACTTGCGCTACTGCACAGCAGTGAAACTGCCTTCAGGAAGCTTCATTCAGTTATCTCGCTGCTTAGAAAGGCGTTTCAATCCACAAGACTTCAAACACAGTAGGGGTATGTTCACATGGCTTATTCTGATGTGCTTTTCGGAGAGTTTCTGCACCCAACACGCCTCCAAAACGCCCCCATTCCATTTAATTGATTCCTATGTAAAGCAGTGTTTGTAGTACACACACAACAGGGTTTTTACGCACTTCTTTGGAAGCTGTTTTGGGCACTGAAAAAGAAGTGTTATGTTAATTCTTGAAGCCTGTTTTAGGCGCGTTTCTCACCGCATTTTTGGAGCGTTTTTCTGCGCATTTTTTGACCTGGCTATTAATTTGTATGGGTGAAAACAGTGTTGAAAACCTCGTCCAAAAATGCGGCCAGAAATGCATCCAAACCCCCCTTCTGAAGAAGTGTGTTTAAGGCGATCACTCATAAAACCTTTCAAAACGGTGAAGAGAACTAAAAGAAGCTTGCTGTTAATGAAGGCAATTTCAATGCTGTGCAATACTGAAAGGCCGTGTTCACACGGCTTATTCCCGATGGATTTGGCAGCCGTATTGAGCTCACAAATCCGCCGTGAATAAGGGGCGGGACGGGGGCGGGGCCGGAGCGCGACGGGGGCGCCGCTCCTGGCCCCATAGACAAAGCATTGTTTACGGCGCGTCCGGCCGTAAAAATGTTTCATGGGCACTTTCTCCCCCCGGGCGGATTCGCCGAGGGGGAGGTGCGACGGAACCCACTGTTCTCTATGAG
Organism: Phyllomedusa bahiana; assembly: GCA_025379985.1. Lineage (NCBI taxonomy): Eukaryota > Metazoa > Chordata > Amphibia > Anura > Hylidae > Phyllomedusa > Phyllomedusa bahiana. The sequence goes on from JAODAL010001856.1 coordinate 84,948, forward strand.
AAAACAGTGGATTACCGTAAAGACTCCGAGGATTGGGCCGTACTGAAGCGCAAATCCGGCGCGCAGTATGGCGCCAATCCGCGGCAAAATAAGCCGTGTGAACGAGGCCAGAGGGGGAAAAAAGTAGCAAAAACACCACAAAACCGCATGAAAGCACCTCTAGCCACATCAGAACATGGTTTCTATAAAGGAGGTGAGGTAAATAGCATGCAGGTAATTTTAGACATTGCTTATCTTCTGGACAAACAATATGACTAAGTGGGGGGGCCCTTCTGCCACGTAAAAAGACACCAGTATTGTAAATGGCACATGGTTACTGTGGGGCCCAGTTCACTTTTTGCACAAGGGCCCAAGAGCGTGAAGTTACGCCTCTGGCTGCAGAGATATTGGATTGCAGGCATATCTTGGTCAAATTTGCAAAATCTAGGGTCTGTTCTAGGGCAGTTTCTGGCTGCATTTTTACAGGGATGTTGCACGTCGCTGACGATGATTATAGTAAATAAAATAAAATGTTCTTTTTAAGCATGTGAGTGGGGCTGTCATAAGTATGTCAGGGCCCCACACAGAAAAAGGATTTGGGGACCATGTCGTATTACCCATTCTTAGCTTACACGATATCAGTGAGCCCCTGAGATTAGTACTGCCAGAGCGTTACTGATGGTACCTCTGTGCATTGGTGGTGAAAAAAATGTGCGTCACTTATAAGGAATGTATGTGATGAGCAAAAAATTTAATCACATAAATTTACCCTTTTTAATATAATTTTTAAAACTTTGTGGCCCTTGAAATGTCTTTCTGTTAATAAACACAGTGCTGATATTCTACTTTCTATTCAACTGCTGTTAAAAGCTTTGCTATTTTTTCTATTGAATTTTAAGCTTTGGTGCCCTCTACTGAAAGAAAAAGGAGCATTGCTCAAAAACTTTCCAGTACATGTCAGTGATTCTGCTGGCAGGGTGAAATACGTTTATAACATCTATTTCTGAGGAAGTTGTGTGACCACATACACTACTCACAAAAAGTTAGGGATATTTGGCCTTTGTTTGAAATTTCAGGATGAAAGTAATTTTAAATGAACTAAATGAGACCATCTTTTAAGCTTAGAATGCAAGTGTCCAACTGTTGAATGTTTCAGTACTTTTTGCACAACGTGCTGATATCTAACAAGGAGTTTAATGGCAAAATTCACAACCAGTGTTTGGTCCCTGAATCGCCCAATACATTTAGAGAATCAATTTGAATTAGGATTTAAACAGTCCTCCTCATCCTGCTGTTCACAATGTGACATTGTGAGACCAAGACAACTCCGTAAAATTAATCAACAATACCTCATCATTGTGAGGTTTCAAGCAGGATGCTCTCAGGCGGAAGTGGCCACTGAGATTAGAGTGTTACAGAGCGTCATCAGCAGGTTGCAACAGAGATACAGAGAAACTGGAAAAATCACAGGCAAAAAAAGTGGACGTCCTTTGGCTCCATCACACACTGATGACCGCTTCATTGTAAACAATGCCCTGCAGAACCGGATGATGAATGCCGCACAACTCCAGGCACATTTAAAGGGGATGTATCGCTTCATTATTTCGGCTGTTTTCTTGAAGCTTGATTCTACTACAGTAGAAGCCAGGTCTGTAGCCAAAGCAACCAGTGGTGGCAGCCTATCATGAGAGATTGAACAGGTCTGTAGCTATAGCAACCAGTGCTGGCAGCCTATCGTGAGGGATTGAACAGGTCTGTAGCTATAACCTGAGGAGCCCACACAAGAGGGGATATCTAGGGAAAGGTAGGAGACTTAGTAGACACATATTGCAAAGTGACTTGTTTTTGTAAGCTCTTTAACATAAAAAGCAATCCTTGTAGTAAGACAACCCCTTTAAGGGCCTACATACAAACCCTGTGTAGTCTGATTCTGAAGGTAGAATCCCTTTCAGCTGTGCCCTTCTTCTTACTTATATACATTAAGTGGGTTAGAAAAGAGGAGACAGAAAGATGAGAACATGACAATTAAACTACACAGGAATTGTTTGGTTGTCTGTTTTTATGGAGATACAAGGGTCTGCATAGGAGCTGTAGACCTAAAATAATAGAATGTTTTCAATTAAGACTACGTGAAATGGGACAATTAAGAAAATATATATACTTTTTTTTAGGGTACACTTCCAATGGGGCCTGTGAGTTCCTTAAAAAAAAAAATCCCTGATTCAGTTCCTCCTCCTCCCTTAAAGGGGTTGTCTCACTACATTGATTCATCCTGTTACCTGGTTTCACTTTGAATTCAAGGGCGTGTTTACTGGCTTTTACTAGGCTGCAGTAGGAGCCAGGTCTGTAGCTATAACGACCAGTGCTGGCAGCCTATCAGGAGAGATCAAGCAGGTCTGTAGCTATAGTGACCAGTGCTGGCAGCCTATCGGGAGAGATCAAGCAGGTCTGTAGCTATAGTGACCAGTGCTGGCAGCCTATCGGGAGAGATCAAAAAGGTCTGTAGCTATAGCGACCTGAGGAGCTGATGCAGCCCATACAAGAGGTGATATCTAGGAATAGGTAGGACACTGTTAATGGACACATATTGCAAAGTGACTTGTTTCTGCAAGATCTTTAACATAAAAAGCAGAAATCCTTGTAGTGAGACAACCCCTTTAATTGATTCAGTAAACCAATGGACTGTTAGGGGGCATGTACCTGAGCATTACCCCCTCAAAACTGAGTGAGGGAGGCTGCCTTGTGACAGTCTAGTGGTTTATTAGCGCATTGGGTTTCAAAACAGATGGCAAATTTGGCTAATGAATGAATGGATGACGGGGCTTACAAAAATGTACAAAACAAGGGAATCAGTAGAGCGGTAGCTATGTGTAGATTCAGGCACTTCTCAGGTCCTCATTAAATGTTGTGTCTGATATAGGACTGCAGATGCAAGTCAGTTATTTTACTCCCTTTGCACCAAGGGGATTCTCTTAGCCCTGCCTTCCACTCTATGTAGTGATCTGAAGATGCGCCATAATTGTCTGTAGAGCCTGATCTGCAGGGAAATTGAACACTTATTTCTCAGGTTTCTCCACAAAGTACTACTGATTGCTGGCCGTCTCTCCAGCCAGCTACCTTATGATCAGCTTATTGTCGAGGGACCCTTTTAACTAGAAGGAATTGACCAGAGAACGGATGCAATTTTTCTCTGTTTTGTTTTCCTCATTGCAGATCGCAGATCACATCCCCCATTACATGAAAAACATCGGAACCTATCTGGGATAAATGTGGCACTTAAAGGGGTTGTCTCACTACATCGCTTCCTTACCTCAGTCCTGTTTTCTCAGTTTCATTTTTGAATTTACTGGCTTTTTCTGGCTTCTACTGACTGGCCTGCAGTGATGAGCTGCTGAGGACACCAGGTCTGTAGCTATAGCAACCAGCGCTGACAGCCTATCAGGAGACATCGAACAGGTCTGTAGCTATAGCGACCAGCACTTGCAGCCTATCAGGAGACATCAAACAGGTCTGTAGCTAAAGTGACCAGCGTTGGTAGCCTATCAGAAGACATGGAACAGGTCTGTAGCTATAGCGACCAATGCTGGCAGCCTATCAGGAGAGCTCGAACAGGTCCGTAGCTATAGCGACCAGTGCTGGCAGCCTATCAGGAAAGATCGAACAGGTCTGTAGCTATAGCAACCTGAGGAGCTGATGCGGCCCATACAAGAGGGAATATCTAGGAATAGGTAGGACACTGTTAATGGACACATATTGCAAAGTGACTTGTTTTTGCAAGATCTTTAACATAAAAAGCAGCAATCCTTGTAGTGAGACAACCCCTTTACTTCAAGTTAGACATTAAAAGTAAGGTTCTTTTCACATGGCATCTTGCCCTTTGACATTGTACTTCATGGTGATTTCCAGACATCTATATCCATTGGATACCTCTGGTGGATGCCATTTCAGGCATTCCGCATAGACTACAACATTAAAAGTTTACTGCGTTGTATACAATTTGTTACCGGATGCCTCTCTGTGGAATAGTATAGGCATTGGCGCTCTTCCATATAGCAGAACACCATAATCCCAATGTGCAAACTAACATTCATTTGGCCTTCATTAGGTAATAAGAGTGTATAGATACGTTCATCATGTATGCTCGGAGCTCTCCTGTGCATATAGAAAATGAACATTGCTGATGCAGGGTGAAAAGAACCCAAGAAAAATAGGTAAACTACACCAGGCCGTTCTCTTTGGTACTTATGTGCTAGGCAGCTGCATTCATTTGCTGCTATCACGCTTATAAATAAGTAACTGAAGTGCCCGTCTGATGTATCTCTGTGAGCCGAGGCTCTCCAAGCAGGTTTTAAATCCAACATTGATGCCGGAAAAGTCTTCTAATCTTTCCCATAAAATATCAAACAGAGGCGCAATCAATATCACTTACTGCACAATGGCAATGTTTTTTTAATTATACTGTGCATTAGGCATCATTCCTGTGCCATGCATCGCTTACAGAGATGTTATTGCAGAGTCTCAGGCCCTTACATATGGCATCTCCTTGGCCAATCTAAATGCAGTGGTGACTGTAATGTATGGAGAGCTATGGACCCACAGTAAATGCGCTAAATTATCATTATCAGCAGATGAGCCCTAAGGAGAAATGCGGTAAAAATGTTCGCTAGCATTGGTTACAGACTGACTTATAAATTCTCATCACTTGTTTTTTAACAGCAAGAAGAGCGACGTTTGCATTGGTCTCCTGGCAGACCAATTTTATGTTGGTAGAATCTGTCCAAATTTACTGGGATCAATTTGAAAGCAGATCGTATGGGATTTGACTTTATTATGAGCCATGATATTTATGTGAATACAACCTCAGTCATGAGAAGAAGCAAATGCTTAAAGGGGTTGTCTCACTACATCGATTCATCTCACTTCAGTTCTGTTTTCTCAGTTTCGTTTTTGAATTTACTGGCTTTACTGGCTACTACTGGCCTGCAGTGATGAGCTGCTGAGGACACCAGGTCTGTAGCTATAGCGACCAGTTCTGGCAGCCTATCAGGAGAGATCAAACAGGTCTGTATATAGCAATAGCAACCTGATGAGCTGATGCAGCCCATACAGGAGGGGATATCTAGGAATAGGTTGTACACTGCTAATGGACATATATTGCAGAGTGACTTGTTTTTGCAAGATCTTTAGCATAAAAAGTAAACATTGTAGTGAGACAACCCCTTTAAGGGGGTTGTCTCACTATAGGATTGCTTTTTATGTTAAAGATCTTGCAAAAATGCGTCTTTCTGATCTGTTCAAAGAATTGACATGTCAATTGTTGATCCGAAAGACGCAGCAGACGCCCTATTTAAAACTATAGGGTGCGATCCTGCTGCAGCCAAAACGCATCCAAACAGACACCTGTGTGTTGGATGCGTTTTGGATGCAATTTACGTTGCGCTTTTGGATTCGGTTTTCGGATCCCAAAATGGATCCAACACGCCGTGTGAACAAACCCTTCAGGCCAGCTTGTAACTCTCCATAAGCCGGCCTCAGAGGACACGTAGATGGCGGCTTTTGCACAGTTCTTCCTGTTCATTTCTATAGGCGCACTGAATATAGCCGGGCGAGTGTGCTCTGTTAAATTTGGGACTCCAATGGATGAGGGTGAGATGCACCAGTGTTACCATCTCCTAATTCTCTGAGGCCGGCTCGCAGCGAGTTACAAGCTGGCCTCAGAAGGCATAATGCCAGATGGCAAAACCCTTCTAAAGCTCCATATTGCTAGGTAGTCAGGGAGGGCTGGCATTGAGCGTCCTGTAAGAGGTTCTGATTAGTAAATGTGTTCTTGTGTCACCATTTGTGACGAGTCGCCATGCTCGCATATAGTGGGTTCCTACTTGGAACTGTTGCATGTGAGGCTGAGAGACTGGATCTGGAGCGTTCCTGGACTGATAATGTAATATAGAGCTACTGGTGAAAATGGCAAGTATGGTGCTGGGCCCCAAAAGACAGACTGATTGAGATGCTACGGAAGAAGACTGCTAATTGGGCTGTAGGTGCTGAAGTGCGCCGCAATTCCCACCAGTGACTTGGAGACAGCAGCAGTGGAGGAGTGTGCAGAGCCAGGAGTGTGTCCTGCACATTCTGTACAGAATTCTTAGGCTCTGTTCACACGGCCTAATTGCGGCGCGTACAGTACCTAATTGCTGGTCCCATCCATGGTGTAATCCACAGTTTTCTTAATCGAACTATGGATTACCGTAATTTCGGCGCGCATCTCGCTCGTATTAGAGCGCAAATATGCCCGTGTGAACATACCCCTACACACAAGTATGTGCCCATCATGTACCTCTAGAAGACCAATCTGTTTTTTGATGCAGACCAACAAGCCACCCTGCTTTAAAAAATAATATATACACTATTATCAGATTCCGGTCAAAGAAGTATCTCTTTTATACCAGGAGGACTGAAATAAGTCATAGGGCGGCATGTATGAAAGGGTCTGCGCCAGTATTCTGGTGTCCTTTTAGCCCAAAAACTGGCATAGCCCTGAGCACTCGATGTATGAGCAGGTGCACTGCAAAATTAGGCACATTATCAGGCACTTGCGGCATTTTGTAGGGCGCCTAAGAGGAGGGGGCGTTCTGGAGGCGTGTCACATCACAACCGTAATATTCTACACATTTATGACTCTAGTAAAGCAAAACTGGGCGCATTACTGCTGGAACAGGTAGACCAATCTAAAAGTGGTTTACCTGAGCCTGAAGTGTCGCTTTGTAGCTAGAAAGCGCTAAATCTATGACCCGCAGTAGAACAGGTTAATAAATTCAGGTGCATTCTACACTACTAAGGCGTGCCAGATAATTGACGCCTGGGCACCAAAAATTATACATTTCGCCCATAATGTTTAAAAACCTCCAGTTACATGAATGCATAAGTTCACCTCAGTAATATAAAATACGTCACACAGAATATTGGTTCATATTACTTCTAGTTAAATTATATCAAGACACCATCCAACACATCAGAAAGTAGAATGGAGATTTCAATCCCCTTGTGCTAGCAGTGGTCTTACTTGGGCCGGTGTCACGTATAACCTGTGTAGCCAGCATGAAGTACAGTAACTTAAATCCTGATCATTCAACCCGGCAGTCCGAGAACGCAATGCACACGTTTCTTTTTTTACAATGAAATATATATTTCCATAAATCTGGAAAATATTTCTAACTACAGAATGATATGAGACTTATCTGGACTAACCTCTCTAATAGGGAGAAGAAGCCAATGGCTATTGGCTAACATTAAGGGCCACATGTATGAAACCTGTTTAGGTCTAAAATGTACTTTGTTGCCCAAAGCAACCAATCAATGCGCCCCTCTCATTTTTGCAGAGCACTATATGAAATGAAAGGGGCGCGATGATGGGCTGCTATGGGCAACGTGTAGTCATACATTAAGAGATGCAAGTAGCTATACATTAAGAGATGCACGTAGTCATACATTAAGAGGTACGTGTAGTCATACATTAAAGGGGTTGTCTCGCTACAAAGAATAGCTTTCAAATTGTAGGGAACACAAAATAAAGACATTTTCCAAATATTTTGCTTTTTTTCCTCTGTTTTCCTAAGGAGATACAAGTGAAATTTTTGACCTCCCTGGCTATTTCAGTTTCCCTCAGTAACTGACCTGTAAACAATTCTCCCCCCGCTGTTTATTCAATGAGATAACAGTGAGTGATGTCATCACACAGGTGGCAGCAGTGTCTGTGTTTCTCAGCAGTAAAAACTTGATTTATGTTAAAATAAACAGAATGTAATTAGGGCTTTTGTTTTGGGATCAGATTTAAGAAGTCCTGTTAGTAGTTTGAGAAGTTAATCTATCTAAATTTGCATCTGAAAACACAGCAGGGCACAGAGCTGTACAAGCATGGGGCTTATGCAAATGAGTTTAGTCTGAACCCGGAAAATGACAGAGTATTTCATTCACGCATTTCCCCGAAACTCTGAAGGTTTGACAACTCCCTTTTGAAATGCATGTAGCTTATACATTAAGAGATGCATGTAGCTATACATTAAGAGATGCGTGTAGTCATACATTAAGAGATGCGTGTAGTCATACATTAAGAGGTACGTGTAGTCATACATTAAGAAATGCGTGTAGTCATACATTAAGAGATGCATGTAGCTATACATTAAGAGGTGCACGTAGTCATACATTAAGAGGTACGTGTAGTCATACATTAAGAGATGCATGTAGTCATACATTAAGAGATGCATGTATACATTAAGAGATGCATGTAGCTATACATTAAGAGATGCATGTAGTCATACATTAAGAGGTACGTGTAGTCAGGGCCGCCATCAGAAATTTTGGGGCCCCATACAGCTGGAGCGTCTGGCCCCCCCCCTCCCCCGGGCCAACCCAACCCCCTGCTCCTCGCTCTCCCTCCCCTGCCATCCCGACCGAGCCCCACCGATCCCACAACCATCGCCACACCAGAAAAAAAATAAAAAAATAAAAATTTGGGGGTCACAAGAAAAATTTTGGGGGTCACAAGAAAAAAAAATGCAATTGTGCCATTGTTTTTGGATTTAGTTCTTGCTGGATTATAAAAAGGGGCCCCAAATACCTCCACATTTTCCCCATTAAAATGTTACTAAACAAAGCCAGTTTTACCCAGACCTAAAATTGCCAATGCAAAAAATATATTTTAAAAATAATTAATTACCGGCCCAAACCCATACTTCCCCAAAAATGACTAGCACCACCATAATTTTTAAATTTACTAAAAAAGATAACCAAGACCAAAATCCCCAAAAAAACAATATAAAACACCTAATAAAATCAGCACACATCACAACATATCTCCAAATTAAAAATAAATTGGGTTTAATACCGCCATAAGTTTATTGATTATAAACCAATTTCAACCCAAAAACCAATTTTTTTTTCCCATACAGGGACCCTATAGTGGGAATACCCCGTGTACACCCTTGCTCTGCAAATTAAATTTTTCCCTTTCATTTTGGCCTCCTAGGTTTAAAGTGTTGTCTGAAAGGGGTCGTTCATTTTTCTTTTTTTCTCTATTCGGGGCAGGGCCCTCCAAAGATGAAATTCCCCGCCACCACTCGTCCCTGTAGGGAATTTTTCAAAAACAAAAAAACTGAGACTCCTCACTTTTTTTTTATCAATTTTTTTCCCCAAATGAGTGCCCCCCCCCCCCCATGTACAAACTCCCCCTTTTATAAAGGCCCAAAAAGGGAAAATTAAACCCCCCGGGTAAAATTATAGGGCTCCCCCAGTCCGGGGATGTAGGGGTAAAAAACGGGGCCCCCCGGGCGGTAAACTAAGCATCCACCGGGCAGTAGCTAGGTTGCCTTTGGGGGGACGTAGGTAAACTTCGGGCCCCCGGGGGTAGTTTTTGGGGGCCCCCCCCTGTAGGTTGAATAGGGTCCTCTGTAGGGGTTTGGGGCCCCTTGTAAGGGAGATAATCCCCCCCCCCTTTTAGATTAGGGCCCCCATTTTAGGGGAGGGAAAAGTCCCCCCCAAGTAGATTAGGGGCCCCTCTGTTGGCAGAATCCCCCCCCCCCCTTGTTGATTTGGGGCCCCCCTTTTAGGACAGAATTTGTCCCCCCCCCCCAAATTGGAAAAATTTAGGGCCCCCCTTTTAGGCAAATAGTCCCCCCGCTGTAGATTAGGGCCCCCTTTTTTGGGCAAAATAAATCCCCCCCCGGGGGTAAAGTTTTGGGGGCCCCCCTTTTAGGGCCCGAATGTCCCCCCCTGTATATTTTGGGCCCCCTTGTAAACAGAATTTGTCCCCCCAGGAGATTTTGGGGCCCCCCTAAAAGGCAGTTTTTTTCCCCCCCCTGGGGGGGTTAGAGACCCCCCCTGTAAAGGGAGAAAAATCCCCCCCCGTAGATTTTTGAGGAAACCCCCGTAGGCAGAATAGTCCCCCCCTGTTAAAAAATTTAAAAGCCCCCCCCCCAACCCCCCCCCCCCCAAGGCAGAATAGGTTCCCCCCCCCCCGTAAAAAAAATTAGGGAGCCCCTGGAGGCAGGGAAAATTCCCCCCCACCCTTTTGATTTTGGGGGGCCCCCCATAGGCAAATATTTTCCCCCCCCTGTAGGGTTTTTTGGGGGGGACCCCCCTGCCGGGGAGAAAATTTTCGCCCCCCCCCGTTCCCTTTTGGGGGGGCCTGTAGGCGGTTCCCCCCCCGGGATTAGGGCCCCCCGTAGGCATTTGTTTTCCCCCCCCCCCCCCCAATTTTTTAAGGGGCCCCCCGTAGGGGGGATAGTTTTTTCCCCCACCCCCCTTTTTTTTTAAGTGGCCCCCCCCGTTAAAAAGGGGGGGTTAAATCCCCCCCCCCCGAAATATTTGGGCCCCCCGTTGGCATAGGGAACCCCCCCCCCCAGTATTATTGGGGGCCCCCCCGTAGGGATAGCCCCCCCCCCCCCCCCCGTTTTAGGGGGCCCCCTGCGGAATACCCCCCTCCCCAGGGATTTGGGGCCCCTTTTTTTTAAAAGGCCCTTAAAACCCCCCCCTTCAGGCCCCCTGTTGGCCTTTGCCCCCCCCAGTTTAGGGGCCCCCCTTTGGAGCATAAAGGGAAACCCCCCCCCCTTTTTTACCCCCCGTAGGCATAGACCCCCCCCCCCAGTATTAGGGGGGCCCCCCCTTTTGGGGTTTGACCCCCCCCCAGTTTAGGACCCCCGGGAGCATAGAACCCCCACAGTTTGGGGGCCCCCCCGTAGGAAAACCCCTCCCACAGTATTAGGGCCCCCCCTGTAGGGGATAGCCCCCCTCCCACCCCCCACAGTATTAAGGGGCCCCTTTTAGGGGAAAAGCCCCCCCCCCCCCCCCCCACAAATAAATTAAAGGGGCCCCCCTTAGGAAAAGACCCCCCCCCCCCCACAGTATTAAAGGGCCCCCGGGAGGCAGGGGTCGGGATGGAAAGGGGGCCGGGGTTGGGCACCCCTTCAGGAGGAGGTCCCGGCCGGGGTTCAGGGTGCGGGGAAATGTGGGCAAATTCTACCCTTTCATGTGCCCTGTGCGCGCTGTGCCGAAATCGGGACCTCCTCCTCTCTTGTCGCCGCCGCCGCTTCTCCCGCCCGCCCGGGAAAGCGGAAAAAAGTTTGAATTTCCCTGAAGCTCCCCCCCTGGGGCGGGCCTCGCGGATTCAAATTATTCTGGCCCTCCCCCCACCCACAGACAGAAAAGGGGGCGGGCAAGGCCCCCGGCACAACGCGCCCCCTGGGGGACATGTAAGTAGAGCGCAGGGGCAGCTGAGCCGGGACGCTGGGGCCCCCCCCCCGCACCGCTCCGCCCCCCGGCTGTTGCTTAAAAGCGGGGGGCGGAGCGGGGTGTAGCGCAACGGCGCTAAACCCCCCCCCACCCTTTTCCCCCCCCCGGGCCTCTCACCATGTTGAGCGCGGGCGCTCGCTGCGCCGTGCTTCAAGTGTTGGGAAAAAAACAAAAAAAAGGAAATAAGCGGGCCTGCTTGAAGCGGGCCCCCTTATCTATCCGGCCCGGTACGCTGTAGGGTTGTACCCCTGTACGGCGGGCCTGTTCCCAGCGACATATTAAAAATTCTAAATAATACCGCCCCCTATCACTCCCAAATAAAATGACTAGCACCACCATAATGTTATTGACTAAACCAATATACCAAGACCAATATCCCAAAACAACAATATACAAGCACCTAATAATATTCGGCACTTTATCACCACATATCTCCAACATAACAATACTGAAAAATTACCGCCATACTGTTAGTGATTATAAACATTACACCAAAACCAATATTTCCTCCATACAGTGACCCTATAGTGGTAGATCCAGTGTACACATGTGCTCTGCAAATAGTTTACTTACTTTGGGGCCCCTCTCAGGTGACGTTTTGTCTGAGGAGTCGTTCACTTTCTCTTTTCTTCTCTATTCGGTGCAGACCTCCATGATGACTTCCTCCGTCCACCACTCGTCCCTGTAGAATTTACAACACAAACAACTGAGACTCCTCACTTTTTTTTTATCATTTTCCCAACTGAATGCCCCTCCCCCCTTTGTAACAAACTCCCCTTTTTATAATGGCCCAAATGGTAAGAATTACCCCCTGGTAATTATGGGGCTCCCCCAGTCGGTATGTAGGTACAACGGGGCCCCGGGCGGTAGCTAAGCATCCACGGGCAGTAGCTAGGTAGTAGTTTGGGGAGACGTAGGTAGCTTCGGACCCCCGGGCAGTAGTTTAGGCCACCCCTTTTAGGTAGAATAGGGTCCTCTGTAGATTAGGGTCCCTTTTTAGCAGAATAGTCCCCCCCCTTGTAGATTAGGGCCCCCTTGTAGGCAGAATAGTCGTCCCCCCCTTGCAGATTAGGGCCCCCTTGTAGGGAATAGTCCCGCTGTAGATTAGGGCCCCCTTGTAGGGCCGAATAGTCCCCCCCCCCCCTTGTAGATTAGGGCCCCTTGTAGGCAGAATAGTCCCCCCCCTGTAGATTAGTGCCCCCCTGTAGGCAGAATAGTCCCCCCCCCTGTAAATTAGAGACCCCCTGTAGGCAGAATAGTCCCCCCGCCTGTAGATTAGGGCCCCCCCTGTAGGCAGAATAGTCCCCCCCCCTGTAAATTAGAGACCCACTGTAGGTAGGGAAAAGTCCCCCCCCCTGTAGATTAGGGCCTCCCGTAGGCAGAATAGTCCCCCCCCCCCCCCGTAGATTAGACCCCTGTAGGCAGAATAGTCCCCCCCTGTTGATTATAGACCCCCGGTAGGCAAAATAGTCCCCCCCTGTAGATTAGAGACCCCCTGTAGGCATAGCCCCCCTCCCCAGTATTAGGGCCCCCTGTAGGATTTGCCCCCCCACAGTATTAGGGCCCCCCTGTAGGCATAGACCACCCCCTCCCCCACCGTATTAAGGCCCCGCTGTAGGAATCGCCCCCCCCCCACAGTATTAGGGCCCCCCTGTAGGCATAGACCCCCTCCCCCACAGTATTAGGGCCCCTCTGTAGGCATAGCCCCTCCCACCCCCCCCAGTTTTAGGGCCCCCCTGTGGCATAGACCCCCCCTCTCCCCCACATTATTTGGGCCCCCTGTAGGCTGGGCCGGGTATGGATTGGCCGGGGTCGGGCACCCCCTTTAGGAGGAGGTCCCGGACGGCTCAGCTGCGAACTGTGACAAATCATCTACTTACATGTGCGCTGTGCGCGCTGTAGCCGAAGTCGGGACCTCCTCCTCTCTCTGTCGCCCCCCGCTGCTCTCGCCCTGCGCCGGGATGCGAATAGTTTGAATCCGTGAAGCTCCCCCCCTCGGGGGGGGCCCCTCCGGATTCAAATTATTCTGCATCCCGCGCCCACAAAGAGGGAGGGGGGCCCGGCCCCGGCTACAGGGCCCCCAGGGCACTGTAATTTTGGCGCGCGCAGCTGACCCGGGGGGCGCGGGCCCCCCCCCCCAGCACCCCCCCGCTCACCCGCGGGCTGTGCTGAAAGGGGAGGCGGAGCGGCTGTGCGCAAAGGGGGGCTACCCCCCCCCCCGGCCCTCTCCCTGTACTGTAGTCAAAATTTAAAAAGGGTACATGTATCTCATTTAGGGGGTTACTGTGCATACTTTAAGAGATGCTTATACTTTAAAGAGATCATTTGTCATACTTAAGAGATGCATGTAGTCATACATTATCTCAGCAATAGGACAGAGTTGTGTGATAGTCATGCTGCAGATTTTACATGTAAAATTATGTCTTACCACAAGGTGGAGCTGCTTACATAATTTTAGGGATATTGCACTGTGACCACTGACATTGAATATTTGCACACAGATGCTGTACGCAGATGCAATTGTTGAACTTCCCGTTCTGTAATCATTTATAAGACGTGTGTCCCAGCTTTGGGACTGCAATGGCCTCCAAGGTTGGAATAAAGATTTAAATACTGATTTTGGTTAAAAAGGGTTGTCCCTTTTAATTTTCTAATTATTTTGTGATGTGTACTGTTTCCATTTTACAGTAAAATAGTTATACCCACTTCTCCTCTCACCTCGGATCCAACGCTGCGCCATCCTCACTCTCTGCAGGTCTTCTGTTTTCTTTTTCTGTTTAAGGGTAATGTTACACGGGATTTTTTTTTGTGTAAATTTTTAAGCTTCCAAATCGACTTAAAAAAATGGCTGATTAGATACGTATTCTAAAGCGTATTTTAAAAAATCCTATCATCATTGTTTCCTATGGGGATTATACTAGCACAAAACGCCTCAAGAATTGACGTCACTTATTTTTAAGGCCATAATTGCGTCAAAAAAAACCGCAAATTTCCCTTTTGAAATACCTTCATGTGACCGAAAAACGTATTTTTTCATTAAATTCAATACGGAAGATTTGAAGTTGTCTGAGGCTGATTTTGGACCTTTTTCCAGCACGTTAAATGCACTAAAATACAGGCCCAAAACCGCCATTTGAATATATCCTAATCAGTCGAAACGTCACTGCTACAGCGTCTGGCTGCAGCGGTCACATGCCATTGGCGGACATCACTGTTTGGAGCACTTACTTTCTTCAGTGAAGTCACACTACTTTTCACCGAGGCCATGCCTGTTTTGCCAAACGAGGCACTGCAGTGTCCAGAGACTGTCTTAAACACAATAATTGTAGTGCAAAGCATTTACGCTAGTATTTTTGGTGCAAATCGCCATAATAGATGTGCCCCATTGTGTTTAATATCGTCACTCACTAACATCACTGTAAAAATTACTCTTATTCAGGGACATAACTTCACATCTTCAGGTTCTTAAGTACATAATGTGCATAGATTGCAGTTTAACAAACACTGGTCACAATCAATATTCATTACTTCTTCATTTTTTAAATCACATACAATTTTTTTTTGCCCTAAGACTTAAATACATAAACCCCTGGTACGAAAGATAGCATGTTAGATTAAAAACACATTTCTGCGGTCATTGTAATTATTCTTTTAAGCTACTTGCATAAGATGGGCCCTCCATTTGCATAGAAATTTTCCACCCTTGGGACTGAGCTGTGCATTTTGCGGACACCTCTTGTTGTTTCAGGGTTTGTAACAAACGGGCCAGTTTCCCGAAACCTGGTATATGAAGGGGCCCACCAACTTTGAGCCACAAAACCTTATTTAAATCTCAAATTCTTTTCCCTTTACGTTTTTGCCATGATCCGGGAACTTTAAGTTATGCATCATTTTTTCTATAGCAGTGTATTATCCACAGGTGCTTCCAAAGGTGTGTTATGTACAGATGTCACTGCAACACTGTGTCAGCTGCCGATTCCTCCACTGTTGCCCTTCATATGTGTGACTACCAAAGTTGTTCTTATAAATGTGTTTACCAGAGGTATCCCATAACAGTTTTTCACCACAGCCTTACCACTCCTTACCAATGTGATTGTATGCGCATGTAACTATGTTCACTCTTGGTTTTATCTATATGTACTTTAATGCAATAATTGTATGCCTGCAATATTAACTACTGTCAGCTAAGGGCTCTGTAGTACTTTAGATAAGGAAGGCTATAAAAAGAGCTGTAACAGTAGTCGTGAACGGAAGGAAGTGAATTTTGGCCCGCTGCATGCAGTTTTTAAAAAGCCACGTCAGGAGGGAACAAAGGGAGCCCCCCCGGTTCTCCCCAGAACCGCCACGGGCATTTGGGGCTTGTGCTCCCGGGGGACCCCCGGGGTTGCCCCCCCTTGTGCGCTTCTGTGGCAGCCGGGGTATGCGTGGTATGGAATCATCAGGCAAGAACATAGTTGGGGACAGGCCGAGAGGGCAATGTAGACAATAGCGACAGGCAGTGGGTCTGGTACACGGAATAGAACAGCAAATGTTTTTTCCACAAAAAACCAGTTTTTCGGCAGAACAGCCCGGGTGGGGGCCCAAATTACCGACGCGTTGACGCTTCAAATCTCACAGAGCCGGCGCGTGCCCACGTGAGCGGTTTCCATGCACCGGGAACGCAGAAAGGGGCGCAGGGGAAACGGATCGGGGAGAGGTAAGTAAGATAAGGTGGAAGCATGGGGAGCACGAGCGCGTTCGTGGCCCTGCATAAAATACTTGTTAGATGAACGTTTTTGCTGTTCAAATTCTGATTCAAAATCCTACAGAAGTTTGTCCTTTACCATGTGGACCCAGCCTGGGGTAAAAGCTGGTGAACTGGTGTGTCGACAGTGTCAACATCTCCTCTGTAACGACAGGGGGCCAGGATGCCGTCCTGCACGAGGGGTAGTTGTCAGTCAGAAAGGACTGTTGTACCAGGGGTCCTGTGCTGGCCAAATGCTTAGCATTGTAGTGCCGAAATATTGCCCCATAAAATGGTCAGGTGGAGTGAGGTACATCAGTCATTGTGTTTTGGCACCTTAAGTGCGAATACGCATATGTGCTGAAAGTTGCATCTTGTCGGAGCCACAACGACCCTTCAAAAAGCGAGAAGCAGAACAGCAGCAATGGTAAGGACTTGTGAGCACTAGCCTTCAGATCTGTAAATCCATGGGGATGACTGGGGTCTTCAGAGATATCACTGAAGAAGCCGGAGAGCTTGTGAGTCTGGCAGGGACTGTGGGAGTGGTGAGTGGCTGAGAAGCGAGAGTACATAGTAAGGACCGATGGCCCAGGGTCAAGTGCCATAGTAGAGTACAGCACAAGTTTGTGTGTTAGGACTGGAGGAAAAAGGGGAAACGCCTCCAGTAAATTGTGCCAGTCGAGATATAACCATAATTCAGAATCTGTAGCGTAACCTCCTCCTGTAAGCAGAAGCGGTTCATGTGGTTCCCACGTCTTTATCTGTGACTGAGGCTAGGTCTACACTGCATCGGACAAAAAAAAAGGATAAAATTTACTGTTTTTTTCCAATGCAGGGCTGCGTTTTTTGTCACGTTTCGTGCAAAAACCGCTGTCGGTTCTCATTTATTTTACGTCCCCCATACAATTGAATTGTATGGGCAGACGGCGAACTAAAAGCGCCGTCATATTCTACAACATGTTGTATAACGCGCCGGCGGCAAAAGACGTAGAAGAATACGACCCGTGGAGACTACAGGTCGTCTTTTTTATTGTTGTCTACAGGGCTGCCTTAACAATCGTATTTTAGAAACTTCTAAAATTCTAAAAGCTCCGAAAATACAATTATATCGCTATGCCGTGGAGACATAGCGTGACAGTATTGTGAAGAAAATCTGTGTTAACTTCAGGACTTTATTGTGCTGTTGCTACAGGTTCTGGTTCAGATAAGTAATACTCTTAAAGGGTATTCCCACCTTACATATTTATTATGGATATGTCATAAATGATATATGCAGGTCCCACCTCTGGGACTTTCACCTAAAGGGATTCCCTGTCCTGATTGATGTGATGGCCAATGCAACTGGAGAGGTGACCATGCATGCCTGACTCTCTCCATTCACTTCTGTGTGACTTATGAACAGCCAAGCACACCATAAATGTCTGAGATGGAAATACCCTTTTAATAAGATAATGTCCTTTACAAGGACTCGCACTGGAACTGTGTTGGCCACAAATCAGTGAGGGGCCGCACCTTAGTTCAGAATGCAAGTGTTGGTGGCGTGCTTGTTTGTATATCCACAACTGCAGAGGAACAGAAGGAAATTCCTTGAGACAAACTAGTGGTTGTTAAAGGGGGTTTCTCACTACAAGGATTAGCTTTTAACATGTAGTTAAAGGTAAATGAAGACTATTAAAAAAAAAAATTTATTTTTAATTTATTTGGTAAGGAGTTAAAGAAAATGTTATCTCCTCTTGGAGTACACAAGTTTTCCCGGTTACCAGCCACCCTTCCCCACCTCTCCCTGCTCTCTCTGATCTCTCCCACCAAGTGTAGAAGAAATCATTAAAGGGAATCTGTCGCCACTTTTTTTTTTTTACTTATTAAAGCCCCTGCTCCATATTCTTTTCTTCTTTGCCGTTTTTATTTCCTGATTGTAGATTTCTCAATTCGGTCATCTGTATATGATTGTGGGGACAGCATTCTTGTTTGCACTGCTTTAACAGCAGTGAGAGAGATGATTTACAGCAGCTTCAAGGACATAGGAGCCTTAAGACTGACTCAGTCCCATTGACTTCTATAGGAGTGTTGTGAGCATGCTCTGTGACCTGGGAAGAAATCAGTGTGCAGGGAGATGGAGAGGGGGAGCTGTGACTATCCCTTATTGTGACTGGTGGATCCTGTGTTATCTATACACATTGGTGTCTCCTTTCAGTGTAACCCTGCTTGTGCTGATAATGAGCAGACTGCTGAAAATCTCTCTCTACAGAACAGGAAATGTCAGATTATTATTAAGCCTAGTGGACAAAGTGAAGACTGCAGGACTTAAGAATTAATAAAAAATGTTGAAAGTGATATTGCAAGGCATTATGGGAAAGGGGCTGAGAAGCCCACAGCGCCCTCTGTTGGATGTAACAAATCCTCAATTTGCTTTTGATCCACCGAGTCTTGGGTAAGCAAAAAGGATTTTTTTGCCAAGCCAGTATCTCTCATCTACAGACAACGCTGTTTCGGGATTTTTGTCCCTCTTCAGTGCAGAGTAAAAGAAGATTACTGGCTGGCTGTGTGGGAGGCATCGGGTAGCTCAGGAAGGGAAGATCTCTCCTTAAGGAGAGCACCAAACGAACGACTTGTAGAGTTTTTGTTTTGCCTTTTCGCCCTCTACTTAGCATCTGCATATCACAAGGCATTATGGGAAAGGGGCTGAGAAGCCTACAGCGCCCTCTCTGCACTGAAGAGGGACAAAAATCCCGAAACAGCGTTGTCTGTAGATGAGAGATACTGGCTTGGCTAAAAAATCATTTTTGTTTTCCCAAGACTCGGTGGTCAAAAGCAAATTGAGGATTTGTTACAACCAACAGAGGGCGCTGTGGGCTTCTCAGCCCCTTTCCCATAATGCCTTGTGGATATGCAGATGCTAAGTAGAGGGCGAAAAGGCAAAACAAAAACTCTACAAGCCGTTCGTTCGGTGCTCTCCTTAAGGAGAGATCTTCCCTTCCTGAAAGTGATATTGAAAATTTAAAAAAAACATAACCAAAAATTCCCAAAAAATGTGTTTAACATAAAAATGTGAGTTAAACAGTAAGGCCGTGTTCACACGGCTTATTCCCGACGGATTTGTGAGTCGGATTGCGCTCACAAATCCGCCGTGAATAAGGGGCGGGGCCGGAGCGCGGCGGGGGCGTCGTTCCCCGGCCCCATAGACAATGCATTGTTTACGGCGCGTCCGTGCCGTAAATAATGTGCATGTCACTTTCTCCCCCCGCGGCGGATTCGCCGAGCGGGGAGGAGCGACGGAATCCACTGTTCTCAATGAGAGCAGTGGATTACCGTAATGACTCCGACGGATTGGCGCCGTACTGCAGCGCAAATCCGGCACGCAGTACGGCGCCCATCCGCGGAGAAATAAGCCGCGTGAACGAGGCCTAAGTCATTTTTAGATGACACATTCCCTTTAAACATAATGAATCACTTACAGCAACTGTAACCATCAAGCCCCAATGCTTATTTCTGAGAAACATATTTTTTACTTATTTGTACCATTCACATTTGTACCATTTGCCACGGCGTGTGACCCTCTACATAAGCCATAACAGTGCTACATAGGTGCCAGTGGTGTGTCTGCCACCATAATTGTGTGCGCCTCACTTTTTTTTGCTTCACGGTAGTGATTGCTATTGTGCAATACTTGCTTTGCATAAAAAAAAGACTCCACACATGTATATGCAGCCCTTAGATTGTTTAACTACTGTTGTACAGCAAAATATGAAGGAATTAGACAGGTAGTGAAAAATAGATGAACACATGAGGGTCCCTTGCAAGGTCACTGTCAGCTGAAATTACTGCACACAAAGTGTCTGTGTCACCCCAGCCTAACAATTTATGTGTAGACTTGCCGGTGATCCCATCCGTACAAGCCATTCTGCGGCTTTCATTTGTGCAGATTGCCAGTTTTTCACAGCATTTTGGGGATGTAGTATATGTGTGAGGCACGAAGAGGGCAGATCCTGCTGATAACAGAACTTGACTCTTCTTATTAAATGAACATCTAATAACTCAGAGAACATTTTCTTTCATAAACCTGATGTATAGATTTAATTACAAGGTGCTTAGAAATTTGCAGTAATTGGCTTTTCAAGATTTTGTAGTAAAGAGATGTAAAAAGTTCAGGGATAGCTTGCTTGAAATTCAAATGTATGCAGGCGCCGAGCGCTTCCCACGGCTTCCAGATGTTATAAGGAGCAATGAACGGATTCTGCAATTTTAGAACACAGCATTGGTGCAAGGGGATTGAATTTTCTTATAAAGCATGAGGGTCTGGGTTTTGTAATTCTTACATAATTCACTTAGGCAAGTTACTCATGGATGGAGAGAAAAGAGTGCTAACTAAAATATTCACACAAGCTATGGGATAGGTATTTCTCTCATTTTAGTTTTCATTATTCAGATCACTTTTATTTAATTTGTGACTATTTGAGGGGTGTGACTACTGTCAAGTCAGGGTAGTTGTATCAGAACACAAGTTTTGTAGATTTAACGTGCAGCCACACTTAACACTTTTAAACTTGACATCACAGATAAAATGGGGCAAATATAAATCACAGAGGAATAGAGGCTTACGTACTGACCCTCAGGTTGGTCCCAATAGGATCCAGACGAGCCACAATGCAATATGGGATGGTTTCACAGATGCAAAGCACTAAAAGAGAGCGCACTCACATGACCTGAATGCATAAGGAGAGTGGCTATCTTAAAGGGGTTGTCTCACTACATCGATTCATCTCTCCTCATTCCTGTTTTCTTGGTTTCATTTTGAATTCAGGGACGTGTTTACTGGCTTCTACTAGGCTGCAGTAGAAGCTGGGTCTGTAGCTATAGCAACTAGTGCTGGCAGCCTATCAGAGGATCAAACAGGCCCTGTACTATAGCACCAGTGCTGGCAGCCTAAACAGGAGAGATCAAACAGTTTTTGTAGCTATAGCAGCCAGTGCCAGCAGCCTATCATGAGAGATTGAACAGGTCTGTCGCTATAGCGACCTGAGGAGCTGATGCAGCCCATGCAAGAGGGGATATCTAGGAATAGGTAGGACACTGTTAATGGACACATATTGCAAAGTGACTTGTTTTTGCAAGATCTTTAACATAAAAAGCAGCACTCCTTGTAGTGAGACAACCCCTTTAATATCAGAGCTGCACAAAAATAAAAATTCTATATTCGGTGCCAATCATACATTTATGGATATTGAACTGTGTTGACGTTACAGCTTATTGGTGATGCCACTACTATTCCATTGGACAGGTTTTCCAGCACACTTCAAGTGCTCAATACGTATTTTGCCAGTATGGTATGTCAGTACTGGTATCGAGCATTTGGGGGGCGCTGCACAGCCCACCCAATCAAATATTAGTGGCATCACCAATAAGCTGTAACTGTATGATTGACACTATACATACATATATATATATATATATATATATATATATATATATATACAAACATACTGTATATATAATCACAAACATACACATATATATTCATATATATGTGTGTGTATTTTTTTTTTTTTGCAGATATGAAATTAATGTAGCCACTACCTTCATGCATAGGAGGTATGTGAATTCTCTGTCTGTTGGCACTTTGCACCTGTGAAACCTTCCCGTATGACATTTTGGCTTCTCTGGATGCTATTGGGAATTGGTTTCTGACCTGTAAGCTTCCATTCATCTGTGATTTTTCTTTACTTTTCAACTGGCAAAAGCCTGGTTCACATCTATGTCAGAGGCACTGTTTGGGCTCCTCATCGCAGAATCCATCAACGACGACGAAAACAATGGTGCAGCAGGCAGTGCTATTTTTTACTGTTAAAATAACAGAAACCCAATGGACCTCACTGTATATGCCGCGCGGCGTATTGTCTGAGCAGGGAGAGGAGACATAATCCATAGTTCTCTATGAGAGCTGTGGATTACCGTAATGACTGGGACATATCTCGCCCCCCCATATTTCGCGCAGTACGGTGCGAAATACGGGGCGAGATACGTCCCAGTTTAAGCCGTGTGAACAAAGCCTTATACTCTTCACTCTAGTAACCTAGGTAATACTTACTGCCGATATCTAGTTATACAGGTAGTTTAAAAATTAGATTCCCTTACCAACAAAACACATGAAAAAAAATATCAATGCCATTTTCCTAATTGTATGTCCTGGTTACAGTTCTCCATAGCTCTTAATACCCATCAGTTAAGATTTAACCATTCCAGACAGATCATTACACGGAAGCAATCTTACGATATCCGAATATTTCTTTTTCTTTTATATAGCACTGTCGTATTCCACAGCGCTTTACAGAGAATGTCATTACACACGTTGCTCCCTATCCCCCATTGGGGTTCACAATTTTAGCCCACCTTACAGGGGTGTTCCCACATGCGCACTTCCATTTTGCAGGTCGAGCGTCTGAAAGAATGAGGAGGGTGCTCGACTATTCAGAACTCCTATAGAAATGAATGGGGAGGATGACTACAAGCACCTCCCTTCCTATTCTATTAAAAGCTCGGCTCATAGCTAGCTATAAATTAATCTGTGAGTGCTTCTGTGAGAACACTCCTTTAACCCATCTGTGTTATTTTGGGGTGATGGAGGAAACCCATGCAAACAAAGAAGTAAAAAAATCCATGCAGAAGTTGTTCTTGTCTTCATATGAGCCCGGGACCCCAGTGCTGCAAGATAACAGTACTAACCACTGAGCCACCATGCTGCCAAAATGATAATATTCTGTAATCATACACATGCCTATGGAAGAAATTACCATTCCTAGTAACCAAGTGTGTTTATGCCATAGACCTAGCAAACTTTGTTAGGGATTTTCTTTATTAGTAATTAGTTATACATTTTACCTATGATGCAAATATTCATCATTATGAGGTTGTACACCCCCCCCTATAACATATTGATTTGGGAACTATAGAGACAGCCATGTCACTTGTCACAAGTTGTCTCAGACAAGATCTAAAAGTTAAGAAACTATAGTTAGCAAAAAATAAAATAAAATAAATAATACTGGATTTGTTCTTCAAACCCCAAAACTGATAAGTTAATCATTAATTAAACTTGGGACTTAGCGCTTATAGCTTTTATTGGTGGTGTGATCAGTACAGGCAGGAAATGAGTGCATTTCCCCAAGAGTGTCAATTTATTATACCACTGACATCAACTATTCCCAGGGCTATCTAGACAATGGAATATTCATTTGTTGGGTGTGACACAGGAAAGAAACGAGACCTGGCTATAGTTTAAAAGTTAAAGTGAAATTTGAATGTAATGACTGAATCATGGACAGGTAATTGTATTTGTGCATTTGTTGTGTATTATTAAATATCCTTACTACTGTCTACGTGAAGTCATCAGTTTGTATCAGTTTTCTTTCATGGTTTTAGTTGCATCTGTAGGAAGTGTAGATTGGCTGACATAGCTAGACATGAAGTGCTTGTAGCCCAGGTCCCCAGGTATGCAGTTCTTCTAACCTATATCCCCAGACATGTAAGGCTTGTAGCCCAGATCCTCAGGCATGTAGGGCTTGTAGCCTAGGTCCCCAGACATGTAGGGCTTGTAGCCCAGATCCTCGGCATGAAAGGCTTGTAGCCCAGATCCTCAGGCATGTAGGGCTTGTAGCCCAGATCCTCGGCATGAAAGGCTTGTAGCCCAGATCCTCGGCATGAAAGGCTTGTAGCCAGATCCCAGCATAGGGTTGTACCAGCCCCCCAGCATGTGGGCTTGTAGCCAATCCCGAAAAGCTTGTACCCCAGATCCTCAGGCATGTAGGGCTGTAGCCCAGATCCCGATGAAGGCTTGTAGCCCAGATCCACAGGCATGTAGGGCTTGTAGCCTAGCCCCCATGGCATTTAGGCTTGTAGCCCAATCCCAGGGCATGGGGGCTTGTAGCCCAGATCCCCATGAAATTGTAGGTGGGGGCTTGGTACCCCAAGGGAATTTCCCCGATGCCCAAATGTTAGGGCTTGTTAGCCCAGATCCCCAGCATGTAGCTTGTAGCCCAGATCCCCAGGCATGTAGGGCTTGTAGCCCAGATCCCCAGGCATGTAGGGCTTGTAGCCCAGATCCCCAGGCATGTAGGGCTTGTAGCCCAGATCCCCAGGCATGTAGGGCTTGTAGCCCAGATCCCCAGGCATGCAGGGCTTGTAGCCCAGATCCCCAGGCATGCAGGGCTTGTAGCCTAGATCCTCTGGCATATAAGGCTGGTAGCACAGATCTACAGGCATGCAGGTCTTGTAGCCCAGATCCTCAGGCGTGCAGGGCTTGTAGCCGAGGTCCCCACGCATGTACGGCTTGTAGCCCAGATCCCCAGGCATGCAGGGCTTAGAGCACAGATCCTCAGGCGTGCAGGGCTTGTAGCCCAGATCCCCAGGGATGCAGCACTTGTAGCCCAGGTCTTCAGGCATGCTGGACTTGTAGCCCAGATCCCTGATCACACAGAACTTGTAGCTTAGATTATCAGGCATAGAGAGCTTGTAGCTCAGATCCTTGTGTTCCTAAGACTGTAAAATTCTTCCAGTTTGATAAGGCGCCACTCTTGCTAGTTAATAACCAAAACAAATGTAAAAATACCCACTCCGCGGAACAGCCTGCTTTTCCTAGCATTCAAAAGAACAGTAAACAATTACATTAGATACAAGCAAATGTCTAGAAATGGCCAAATTTGAACATCCAGTTATGTGTAGCAAAACAATGAGCAAAAGGTCACCACCTACCAATCAGAAGTTTGTTTATTAAAGGGTAACCAATAGTACTGTGTTATGGATAAATGAAGCCAATGAAGTAATGATGGTTCTGTTATCGCGCCTGTTATTCTATGTTTGTGAACTAAAAGAGGAAGAAGTAATGTGAGTCGGCATGATGTCAGGTGTCATTTTTTTCGGTTATACATGAATTTGGAAACCCTATAGGTACTAAAAACGGTCAAAAAGGACATAAGAATTTTTTCGAAAAGCGTTTCTGCTACTGTGGAATATATGAAAAAATATTGAGGTTCTTAGTGTACATTTTTTGATCAAAACTGTAGAGGCCCACCCACCGTGGCAAGGTGACCTCAATTCAGGTGGGAACCTACTCTACATGCTACCTCTCTTGGTGTCTGATCAGACCTCCACATTTCAGGGTTAGAAGATGCCAGCTATAAACCTGATCTGATTACAAAGCCTGTGCAGGTGGGTGGAGTGCATAAACCAAGATGGAAAAAAGCCACCCCATACAAAAATCAAAAAAAAAAAATCTGTGAGCACATAATTTTTTTTTAATGAATAAAGTAAAGTGCACACTGGTGTGGCAGTAAAAAACTATGAAACACAACACAAATAGTGATTTTAGGCCCCAAAAAATGTCAAAAAAGGAAATAAGAATTTTTTTTGGAAAAGCGTTTCTGCTAGTGGGAAATAAGAAAAAAATTGGGGGTCTTATGCATTTTTGATCAAATGTAAATTTCCCACCTACCCCGGGAAAAGGGGACCCCAATTCAGGGGGGAACCTACACTCTGAAGCGGGTGGGGTGCATAAAACCCAAAAATGGGAACCAGCCTCCCCATACAAAACAGCCAAAAAGACAAAATCTGGTCAGACATCCAATTTTTAAAAATAATATAGGGGCACACTTTTTGGATCAGAAGCTATGCAAAAAAAACAAAGCTATATCAAACTCTATAGGCACTAAAAAACGTCAAAAAAGGGCATAAAAAAAAATTTTTTGGGAAAGCGTTTTTGCTACTGAGGGGAAAATATGAAAAAAAATTTGGGGGTTTCTTAGTGTCATCCCAAAAAAACTGAACCTCAAAAAATTTTGAAATTGTTCCAAAAAAATTTTTTTTGTCCTTTTTTAGTGCCCCTTTGATGTGTGATTTGTGTTGTGTTTGCTAGCTTCTGCTGCCACACCAGTGTGCACCTATAGGTTTATTCTTCAAAATGGATGTGCTGACCAGATTTTGTTTTTTTTGAATATGGAAACCGACACAACGAGGGTTAATGTGAATTTTCGGCCTTAACACAATCAAAACCATGGATGAGCACAGCCTTAGGCCTGCAGGGTTTTTGGGGGAAGGATTTCCGAAATTGAATGGAATCACAAGATCCTCCAAGCTAAATCTTTGCGCAAAGGTATTCATATTTTTTTATGGCAGTGTATAAAACTAGCATGCAAACAAATGAAAGTGAATAAACGGCTACATCAATATTCTCAGTAAATGTTCCAATAGTCGCAGCCCTGCACCTGCTTTTAAATCTGTACGATAAATTTAAAATTAGGTTTTCATGGGTCAATTATACTTTTTAAAAATATGTTCAAAACACAATGAGCCTGCACCGACTGATATAAAAGTGCAATGCTGTAAACAGACCGTTCTTTTATTTAAACGTAAAGTCCCATAACAGATTATAAATTGTGAGAGTATAATTTTAATTTATTTAAAATTTTATTCATAAGGGCTACTTTTCAGCATTTTTTAATTTAGCGCAACAAAAAAATTGGTTTGTTTGGGTGCACGGGGGGATAAAATCGCGTGTAAATTAAGTAATTTAGGCAGCATTGCAGAACCCTTCCTCACTTCAGTACAAAACAATAGGAAAAAATAAATTGAATGGATAGCTTTCTAATCAGGGGCAAAATAAGTAACCATGGGGCCCCATGGCAAACTATAAAAGGGGCTCCACTCTGTAATGACTACCATTTATCCATAAATGTGTTAAAGAACTGGAAAGGTTGTAATTCCTACAGTTGTTCCC
This sequence comes from Phyllomedusa bahiana, assembly GCA_025379985.1. Lineage (NCBI taxonomy): Eukaryota > Metazoa > Chordata > Amphibia > Anura > Hylidae > Phyllomedusa > Phyllomedusa bahiana. The sequence goes on from JAODAL010001856.1 coordinate 111,695, forward strand.
CTGTCTGGTGGGTCTTTTCTCATCTGTAGTATTTCGCTTGTCTCTTTTTCGTTACTAACACCTTTCAGAATGCTTAAAATGTGGAGTTAGTCCTCTTCATCTGCTGGACCCCAACTATCCTGGGAATTTTAAAGCTAACATCTACTGTATATCCAGGGCCAGGGGCATATATCAAACACGCGGACATTGTGTAGATGCTGTTATATCTGTCCAGCTTTCTGGAACTGTGAACCGAGGGCTCCCCCCAACTATGAGCAAAATTAGTAGGAGGTTGGATCTATTGGATAAAACTGGGGAAAGCTATTTTTTTTTTTTTAATTATGCTGACCCTTAAAGGGATTTTCTCCCTGTGCAGTTTCACAGCCAGCTATAGAATCGCACATGCTGTTCAGACTGTGTCTGACTCTATAGCAGTGATTGACACATCAGCTCTACTGTCCCTAGCTATTCCTGTTACACTGACAATGACTGCAAGAAATTTATAAAGTGTAGTACTCCGGCTGCAGGGCTCTAAAGAGTGTTTACTTCGTTAAATAAGAGGCTTTCAAAGTATGTTACTGGAGATAAGACTCTGCAGGAGGTGGCTCACCATGGTCAGAGTGAATCAGATCCTTCATAGATGACCTTACATCTCATTATTATTGTCTCATTATTTCCAGGCTAGCAAACAGCCTCTTTACACTAACTTGGGTTGGTGGCAAAGTGGTGACCACAGGGGCAACATCTAATAATTTTAGGGTATACAGGAATTGCCTCAGGCACAGACAGGTCTGATGAACGGTTGAACTCTTCTACTTCTTTGAAAGCAAGTGAAAAATTTTGCTGGGAGCAGAATCTTTTCCCCTGGGGCAGCGCTTTGTCTGCTCCATGTCATCAATTAAACTCCTCATCTGATGAGGTTGAACATATGGGAGCAGTAACACAGGCAAGACCAAATTTCTCTTGCTCTTGTCACAGCATTGAAGTAACTGGTCCAATTTATTAAGAGGAGATAAAACCTTCATTATCTCCTGACTAAAGAAGAATCCACAAAGCAAAGTTTTTAGAAAAATTCTTAAATTGTCTCTCCTACATCTTAAAAGCTGATCATTGTAGTGAGAAAACCCCTTTAGGTTGAACAAAAAATTGGGTCTTGACGTACCAAATATACTTTAAAAAGTTTGCAGAAAACCAACTTGCACTGATTGAACATTACATGGCCACTAAACCCTTTGTAGTTTAGATGTGGCTGCAGGCAGCAAATACGTGGGGTGCAGAGTAGGAATGGCACCAATTTCAAGTTCTTAAATTAGAAAAATTTGTGGAAAAACAAGCCACACAAGCCATAGGCCCCATTCGTTCTGCAGAAATTCATGTGACCTTCCTCCCAGTGCTCTCCATACCCAAATCTGCATGCAAAAGTGCCCCCCATAATGATTATGTGCAGTAGTTTTGTACGGCGCAAATGTTTCCGATATTGATTTCGCAATTTGCTGCATAGAAAATTTTTCTCTGTGGAATAAGGGACCTGTAGGCGGTGGCAAACACTGTTTTCAGGAGAGTCGTCATAGCCAAATGTTTGGTGAATGTCTATAAAGAGTTATGAAATGTGCTACAAACACTGCAATATTTTTAGAGTTTTTAGGCCTTTTATGGTTTAGTTATGGCTTTTTTTTTTTACAAGAAAATGCCACCGCCACGTGTTTATCGTAGGTTAGAACGAAGTTTCCAACCTGTGCTTTTTCGGGGTGTTGTTTGTTTCCACTTTTGGTACTTGTTTAATTCAAAAGCTTTTTTAAATCATAGCATATTCTAGATATGCTGTCTTTTCAGGATTTTTTCCATAGACTGCTTTATGGGGGGAGGAAGGGAACCACTTAAGAAATGTTGGGAAAAAAGCATGAAATTATGGAATTATTTTACAAGCCAAAAAAATCTACAAAACGCCAGCCTTAGGGGGTACATTTTTATGAGTAGTTTTGCCTGCAAGCGCTGTTTTTTTTCCTAGTCAAAACAACAGACACCATAGTGGAACCCAACAGACTGTATTGTAGGTCAATGGGGTTTGTAAGGCACCAATAGTTACACAGTTTGTAAGGCCGAAAAAAGACAGACAACCATCCAGTTCACTTAATTGTGCTAAAATGTTGATCCAGAAGAAGGCAAAAACCCTCAGGAGGTAGAAGCCAAATTGTCCTCATTTTTTTAGGGAAAAAAAAAAAAAATATAATAAAATATAATATTATATAACATACTTCTTCAGTACAGCAAATCCAGGCATTTCTTCTGGAAAAAGGTAGAGATTTTTAGAAGGGTTTTTACCTGAGCCTGAAAGTCCCGCTTTTTTAGCTAGAAAGCGCTAAATCTATGACCCTCAGTAGGGTTCATAGATTCAGGCGCATTCTACGCTACTAATGCATGCAAAAAAATGGCGCCTGGGCTCCAAAATTCATACATGTTGCCCATAGTTTGTAAGGCCGAAAAAAGACAGACGTCCATCCAGTTCAGCCTATTGTGCTAAAGTGTTGGTCCAGAGGAAGCCAAAAACCCCCATGAGGTAGAAGCCAATTGTCCTCATGTTTAGGGAAAAAATTCCTTCCCGTCTCCAATCTTGCAATCGGAATAAATCCCTGGATCAACGCCCCTTCTTCAGTTCCCAACAAAGGACGGATCCAGCACTGTGGTTTATGTTGCAAACCGATGCCTCAACACTGTTGTGAACAGAGCCCCATATAGTAATGCATTCGCCACTCCCGAACTGCTGGGAAGATGTTCAGTTTGGGGTACTGCGAAAGCTGGGTGACAACCCTTGTGGGAGTGGACCTGTAGTAGGGACCATATTAGTCATAGTTCAGTTTTCCCAGAAATAGTTATAACTAATACCAATTAGATCGAACAATTTTTTATGGTGACTTTTTTGTACTTTAGAGGGAAATGCTATTTTTAATTTTAGCTGGAATATTTATAATGCATTTTATAACAGCAGCTCAGAGTTTGTCTAAATCCAGAAATTCATTTTGTTTCTCCAAGTTTCAGAACATTTTGTGCCATTCCTATTTTTAATTACTTTTTGTTAGCTGGAAATGTTTTACTGCCCTCTAGCAAAAAGGATATTCATTAATTAAAAAAAAGCTGCAGGATGTAGTTGAGCACTATGAATGTTATTAAGCAGTGCTATTGTATTCCATTATGACTTGGAATTGGTCGGATATTTTATGGCATAAAGAAGCCATGCAAAATCCCTGTGTGAAGGGCCTATAAAAGTATGCTCTACGTGGTGAGAGTTGAAAATTAAGCAAACCAGCCATAGATATAATGATTTTGACTAGTAATCCATCTATTTATAATAATAAGTAACAATAGTCCCTTTGCAAATTACTCCCTTTCACCATGCAATTCATACTATCATTCAGAACTATTACCAGACTGAGAAATACCTGCATCTGCTGAGCAGTCTTTGCAGTTTTATTATGTTCCCCATAAGAAATGCACCCTTCATGGAAATTGAGCATCCCGCTTGGCTAATTAGGTGCCTTACATGGCTCTTCTAAATCTTTACTTATATCCCTCGGATGTTTTCTATGTAAACCTGTGTTTAATATCTGTTTTCCTTTGTCATGTAAAACTGCGAGACCCAAGATCCTTTGCTGTGGTTTGTCTATCTTATTCCCTGCCAACCTCAGAGGCAGTGCTTGCCCTCTGTTTCTTCTTTCTTTTTCACTTTCTAATGTTCAAGCCCTTAAAGGGGTTGCCTCACTACAAGGATTGCTGCTTTTTATGTTAAAGATCTTGCAAAAACAAGTCACTTTGCAATATGGTCCATTAAAATGCCCTACATATTCCAGATATCTCTCTGATGGGCTGCATCAGCTCCTGGTCACTAAGCTAAGACCTTTTTTGATCTCTCATGATAGGCTGCCAGCACTGGTTGCTAACAGACCTGGCTTCTACGGGCAGCCTAGTAAAAAAGCCAGTAAACACGCCCTGAATTCCAAATGAAACCAAGAAAACAGGACTGAGGTAAGATGAATCAATGTAGTGAGACAACCCCTTTAAGGAAGCAGGGTCAAAGGAGTGTGATCACACTTTGGTCGCCTGATCCTCTGGGCTTAACGAAAAGTTGTTTCCGGTGTGTCCAGACACATAGACCCACTGATCTTTCTTTTAAGTAACAGTTAACAGAGAACTGCAGGAAGCCCACAGAACATTAATTGAAAGCACTTTACAAAGGTACTGAACTATTGAAGAGAGTTAGGGCAGAGCCAAAGAGGTGTGGTCACACGTCTTTAGTCACCTGATCTCCTGGGCTCAATGCAAAGCTGTTTCCGGTGTGTCCAGACATAGAACTACTCATATTCTTTTTAAATTAACAGCTGACAAAGAAATGCAGGAAGCCCACAGAACATTTAATGAAAGAACTTTACAAAGGTGCTTAACTATAGGAGAGATATTTAGAAAATATATTTTTTATCTCCACTGGACAACCCCTTTAAGTACAGAATCTGTTAGATGTCCCTTACTGAATGGATCTGTCACTGAGAGTATAAAAATCCAGTCCATCCTTTCCCTGGGACAAAGATTCAGGACGACATGTCCCATTAGGGCTGCACCGTTTTTTTTGGTGTATTTTGCACCAAAAACCTGTTGACGTCCTATTCACTGTATCAAAGAACTGTCGTGCACCAAAACTAGGGGCATTTTATGTCAGGCACGACACTTTTGATTGCGGCTAAAGTAGGCATATCAAATATGCTATACTTGCCACACCACACACCAGATTTTTGACAGATTTAAAGGGGTTTTGCCACGATGTAATGTTGACGTGGGATCCTCCAAAATGTGTATTTAATCACTTTTCTAGATATATGTGATTACAAAAATTGCAGCCTGAGAGAGCTACAGGCTGCCTTACCTGCCCGTAGTTACCTAAAAGCTTTTATTAGATACGACCAGGCAGAGTGACGGGAGCTGAACTAGCTGGGCTTGCTGGCTTGCACAGAGCACACTTCTTATCTGATGAGAGGGAGCATGAAGGAGCTTTCAAAAGGGGTGGAGAAAGGGGTTTTTCTTTTGTATACAAGGGAACCCCCTAGTGTAGTTTGATTATTTTAGTGAAAAATTGCACACGATTCCCTTATGCAAAGGCTCTGTGCTCTGGCTGTGGCTCTCTCTCTCTCTCAGCTCAGCGTGGCTTGTTTACTTTTGCTTCTTAGCAGATAAGGCATGTCCCGGCAAAACCCCTTTAAGGCACACTATGCACTCATTTAATGCGCCTTAAAACTGCAGTGGAAGCGCTTAATATCTGACATGTTGCCCTCTATCGTTTCCCTAGTCCTGTATCTGAATAGCCTTGCCAAGGCAGAGTGACATGTAGGCCAGCCTGTGTTCCCAGCTACGCCCCTGCGGAGCCCCTGCAAATAAGGCCACTCAGAGGAGATCATTGGTCCTCCAAAGATAAGAAACACAGAGGGTAAAGCTAATGCAGTATTTTGCAGACTTGCGTGGGAGTGTCATTTTTTTTTCCCACATGATTTTGGATTTAAAAAAAAAAGAAGAGAAGTTCACTTTAAAGGTGATTAGAGGACTTTCCTGGTTACTTGTGGTACATTTAAACTAATTAAATGCTGTACTTCTTACAAATGTCTCAGCTTAATGGAAATACATCTAAAGATAAATTGAGAACAAAGTCTTTTTTTTTTGGGACTGAGAGTCTCAAGGAATCTAATTAGCAAAAAAATATGCATTTTATTGACTTCTCAATCAGCCTGAGCAGAGTGGAAACTGGAGCAGCCTGTTAACATCACATGTAAAACAATTTTTACAAGTAATCCACCGAGCTTTAACTCCACGGAGCACTGCCAGTCAAGGCAAGATTTACATATTTGTTGCCTACAGCTAAAGAAATTAGAAGATAGAGAAGAATATTGAAATATTAAGCAGATTCTAGGCTTCATTCCACACTTTCACAAATTAGGTTAAGATCGTGATATTGAACGTTACCCACGGCAAGCCAAAGGATTTTCGAAGCCGATTCACCCTTGATTTTTTTTTTTCTACGTGGAACTAATCAACTGTTTACATCAAATTTTACAGCAGTTTTTATTTTTTCATTTCATCAGCCAATGACCTTTGCAGTTAGGCCCTGTTCACACTGGTGCTTTGTCTTCCATTATCACATTTTGGATACAACATATCCGTTGTGTGCCACATTCAATTGATTTATAATGCATGGGTTTCCTTTTTCATATGCAAGCAATTATAGTGCTGTAGGCTATGCTTTTCTATATGCAAATGGAAAGTTGACAGAATGGATCCAAATGCCAGACTTCTTGTTTTTTTCGTTTTGTTTTTTTTCCCCCCAAAGTTGCACTTTTCTATTCGTGCAGAGAAATTCCCCACAACTTATCCTGCACAGTCTGGAAGTGCTGTTGTTGCACCCCATCTCACAACTATTCTATACCTGTACATGGCATCATTTATTTTTAAAGGGTCGCTGCACTTAGCACGGATACAGTGAGGATTTTCTGCAGAGAATTTGTGTGTTGAAAATCCAGAGTGTAGTATAGGAGTGGCAGTGCGGATAGGATTTTAACAAATCTGATTCAATTGCTGGGGAAAACAACTGCATGGAAATTGAATTGCAGTGCAAATTATAATGCCATAGCATGTCCATCTCTGTGGACACTGAAGTCGATGAAGTTAAAATCTGTGATGATGAAAGTTCATTGCAGATTTTGCAACTGAAAACTGCAGATTATGGCTACAAGTGGTTGTCCAGGTAATTTTAATAAAGTACTTTAAGGATACTGCTGCCTATACTCACATCTCCTCAACCCGGCGTTGCAGCACTGCGTCTGTCCGCCATCTCTACCTCTTCAGTTGAGTTTTGAGTCTGACCAAACAGAGGGTTACTGCTGCAGTCGCTGATTGGCTGCAGTGGTCTCATACCATTGCCTGACGTCACCATTTGGAAGTGAATGCTCCGAATTGTGACATCAATAAATGGGCCCTCACTGCTGCAGAAAAAACCCGGAAAAATGGGACATTACTCAAGAAACACAGAAACAAGGCCTCAAAGGCTGGACTGAAAACTGAACCCAGTAAAGAGGCAACACTAGCCCCTATGCTACTTGGGAAAGATAAACAGGTGCAGCTGATTGCTGAGCAGTAGCTCACATACCCCGCCACTAGGGGAACAATTAGACTGCACATTAAATTGATACCTGTTCACACAGTATGCAGAAAAGCCACAGTATAATACATGGGGAGATTGCACAAATGCAAAAATACCGATAAGACAACCACTCGCACGTCTTCTGTGTATGAGGGGGGTGGCTGCTGGTATTATAATTGCATATAGATAAGGCGATACAAATGGGTGGCATTAATGCAGATGCGTGTGGTGCACCATGCTGGCTTACAGCCTATTACGCCACTACTATTCGATTGGGCGGGCACAGACACCCTCTGCTCCTCTGTACTTTTGGGCAAAAAAATTGACATACTGGAAATATACCAAATATAAGGTATTAGTTAATACAGTGGCCACTATATGCAAGCTTGCAAGCCCCATCAAGGCTCCTAATTTCTTGCAAGTCCTTGAAATTTACAGAAAAACACAGAAAGAATGGGACATTAATTACCCAAAAAACAACAGAAAACAAGGCCATAATAACAGACTCAAAGGCAGTGGATCTGAAAAATGAACCCAGTATAGAGCAAACACTGGCCCCCTTTTGGCTACTTGGGAAAAGGATAAACAGGTGCAGGCTGATTGCTGTGCAGTAGCTCACTGCTGCATGCTCCAATCAGCAGCTGTGGCATCACATTCATCCAGAAGCGGAAGTAAAGAAAAAACTGACGGAGACAGCGGACAGCAGCAGCCCTGGAAAGCAGGTGGAAGAATAGGTGGGCATAAGCTTTTTAATGTTAGAAGAATAGCAGAATACTAAAAAAAAGAACTTATTAAAATGACCCAGACAACCCCCTTACCATTTGCATATTCCACTGTAAAATCCACAGCTGCCATTCAACAACAAAATCTGCCTGATTCAATTCAGATTTGTTGCTGCGGATTTTCTATACCACGTGCAGGGACCCAAGCAATGTTTTTTTTCTGTGTTTTATGTTTGTTTCATAAACCAATGTTTTCTTTCCTTTGATGATAGGACACCCTCTAACTTTGATAGGGAGTCCTTACAACTGGTATCCACACCTTTGGTGGAGAGACTTGCACTACAATGGAGCAATGCTATCATTTATTTACTGTTACTTATATGGCACCAGCATAGTCTGCAGTGCTGTATTCAGTACAAATGGCCAGAATGTCTATCTAGCACTTTTTTGCATTTCTGTTAGGCTATGTCTTCATAGAACAGGTTTTCTGTCAGATTTTCGGTGGATTTAGTGTTTAGAAAACACTGAAAATCCGCATAAAACAGTTCACATAGACTTCAATACAAAAAAACGACACTGTAGTCTACACAGGTCATTTTTCTTTCCAGTCTGTTTAGGGAGCCGGCGGTTTTAGGAAAATATTGTAAAATCTGCTAGAGTCTGGCAGAAAATTTACTATTGAAGTATATGTAAACTGCTGGATGGTTTTTGGTGTGGTTCTGCTAAAAAACGTCCAAGTGTTTAAATAAGGCATATAGGTCCCACCATATGGGCATATGCTGTAGGTCTATTTAAAAAACAGTGAAAACTGCTTGACAAACCACCCACAAAACCATGCCAGAAACATCAACAGAAAACTAAAAACCACCCCAAAAAACTGGTCAGAAACCCAGCTGATTTGGACAAAAAACTGACAAAATATTCAGGTTCAAAGTGGTTTTTAGGATTTGCTCTTTTGTCCTATGCAGTTTAGACCTAGCCTTAGGACTCATTGACCAACACCAATGTCACCTTCTGACATCCATATAACGTGTCACAAAATAACTTTATTATTGATGCAGAGAAATTTCCGCCTACAAATCCATGAGTGGGTTTGTCCTTTAACACAAAATCAGCTGTAAGTCTGCTGCCTGCCCTGTCCTCTTGCCTGTGTCCCATGAACAACGCGAAATTCTTCTGCCTGTCATACCTGACTCTTGTCTGTTTCTGTGACTGTGAACTCTGTGCCCGTATGTGTCAGCCTATCTGACCATAACGACCAATGTCTTTTTTCCAATCTTTCTGTCTCAGTTCCTGCACTCAAGTAATGTCAGCTGTTGTTATTGAAGACTGTGCTAAAGGTAGGTAGCAACTTGGGTGTTCTCAACAGTGAAGGTCAGATCTCTGTATAGTGTTAACTCCTTAAAGACCGCCCACTGTCTTTTGACGTCGGCTGGTGCAGGTCGTTTGTCTGCAGCGACGTCTTTTGGCGTCGCTGCAGACATCGGAGTTTGCGGTGCCTGGCACGCGCAGACCAGTGCTAAGAAACGGGGTGTTTTACACCAGCCCTAGTTACAGCGCTGCTCTGGCAAGACCAGGGGGGTAGCTCTGCTCCCAGGTGCTCTTACCTTTTGATTGCGACGTGTTTGTCACCGCAGCGCGTATCAAAGGGTTTCCTGCTCTGTCGGGCAGCGGGCTCAGCATCAGGAGTGTTCAGGACACCCGGTGACCCGACAGAGGCCCGGGAACGGTACTGCACGGTCAGCCCTGGGGACCCTAGAGTAGCCCCCAGGGCTGTTTGTGTAACATGCCAGTGATCAGGCCAGACTGTGTGCTGCCCCTGATCACTGCCTGTGTCAGATGTCACAGATTCAATGTAATAGAATATCGAATATGACTAATACCATTACTAAGTGTAAAAAAAAAAAACTAAAACAAGTTAACAGTTTCTTCCTTCATGGGAATAAAAACAAAAAAAAAGTAAAAAACATACAATATGTGTAATTAAATATAAATAAAAAATAAATAAAGATAAAGTTGAAAAATAAAAAATTAAATAAAAAATAATTGTGCAATACATTACAAAACAACAAAACCCATACAGATATTAGGTCACTATCCACAGATCCGTAATAAACTGTAGAATTAATCTAAAATATATTAAGTGTGAAATGTGAACAGTATAAAAAAATTGTTAAAAAAACTAAAAAAAAATTAAATATTGGAAAAAAAAATTCTGTATAATTTATTTATAAGTGCTAACTTAAACTTACCCCCATAAAGTACAAACTCGGTCCTCAATATAAAAACGAGGGCCTCATAACAATGCGTCATTGAAAAAATAAAATAAGTTTACAACTGTTGAAAACGCATAAGGAGGCAAACAGAAACAAAATTTGTTTCTGGTTCATTAATTACTTTTCAGGCGTTCGGCTTAAAGGGTAAAAACCAATTAGCCCCTTTGCACCCTGATCCTCGGCGTAGCCCTTCACCAAATCTGATATGAGCTAGCAGATTCACATCAACCACCCGGTAAACCCCATGTTATAAATGGTCAGGTCATTTGTACCCCATGTTGGTGGCTAAAGTCAGTGCAAATAGCTCAGTGTGCCCTTTGGCACCGAGTAACAAAATGTATTGAACTGACAACCCCATTGATTTCTTTTCATGCCTAGGCTTGCAGGATACATTTGTGTTTGGATGCAGGCTGTGATGGAGTGAAGCAGTGTGCATCTTCAGTATGACCTTCCTCTACACACCATCACTCGTGAATAGCCCTCGGTGCAGTTGTTACGGAATAGTTAAAGTATCCATCTCTTTGCTATTGTATAGACTTTGATATGGCACGAGCGTCTGCAAATCAATTGACTGAGGTGAAACCTGGATGAGTCACTGTGCTAGACTGCCCTTGACTTCTCTCTGCTGTGCCTCCTTCACTTATCAGTATGAGCTCTGTGGTTACCTGCCCTCAGGCACATCTCAGTTATTTCCGCCTATGTCATCTCCCTATCTGTCACTCCTTAATTTTGTAGAATATGATTCTTAATAAGTAGAAGCTTTCCTGTAGACTGTAGACACTAAGCTTATTCCATTCCAGATACAGGTTATAATTTACATCCCAAGTGTCTATAATAATAAGATGACTTATAAAACATTGTTACCAGATTCCCTGCTGCCTTCTGTTGGGAATAATATATTCTAAAAAGAACAATGTTAGGTTTTCACATCCACAAAGTTTTTTTTTTTTAAATGAGCATAGGTGCACGCTGGTGTGGCAGTAACATGCAAACACAATCTAATATCAGCAGCACTCTACTACCGGTAGCTTTAGGTTCTTTTTAATAAAAAAAAAAACCTATGCAGATGGGCAGAGTGCAAAAGACAAAGTGGGTCAGCCACTCCCCCATAAAAACAGTCTAAAAAAAAAACAATGTGGTCTGCCCACCCAGAAACATTTTTTTTTTTTTTTTTTTTTTAAGAAAAAATGAGCATAGATACACGCTGGTGTGACAGTAACATGCAAACACATCCCAGCATCAGCAGCACACTACTAGCACTAAAAAACACTCAAAGGGAATGTAGGAACTATTGGAAAAGCATTTCTGCTACTTTAGATACATGAAAACATTAGGTTCTTTTTGATAAAAAAAAAAAAAAAAAAAACATATGAAGATGGGCAGAGTGCAAAAGCCAAAGTGGGGCAGCCACTCCCTCACAAAAATAGTCTAAAAAAAAACAATGTGGTCTGCCCACCCAGAAACATTTTTTTTTTTTTTTTTTTTTTTTTTAGAAAAAACGAGCATAAATACACGCTGGTGTGACAGTAACATGCAAACACATCCCAATATCAGCAGCACACTACTAGCACTAAAAAAAACAGTCAAAGGGAACGTAGGAATTATTTGAAAAGCATTTCTGCTACTTTAGATACATGAGAACTTTAGCTTCTTATTGTACATTTTTGATCAAAACTATATAATCCCACCTGCCGACGTCAAGGCGACATCAATACAGATGGGAACCTACTCTATAGGTTACCTCTCTCGGTGCCTGTTCACCTCCACATTTCAGGGAGAGAAGATTCCAGCTACAAGCTACTGGCATTGATTTAAAAACCTGTGCAGGTGAGCTGAGTGCAAAAACCAAAGTGGGGACAGCCACTCCCCCATACAAACAATTAAAGAAAAAAATTCTAAGAAATCTTTTAGGATGTGCAGACCAAACATTGTTTTTTTAGACTGTTTATATGGGGAGTGGCTGCTACCACTTTGGTTTTTGCACTCTGCCGATCTAACCTGACTCATAGGTTAGAAGCCCTCGTCACAGGTTCTGTGAAAAATGGTGGAAAAAATAGCACAGCATGCAGCACTATGTTTTAAGTTCAAATATTGGACACAATGTGGACCCAATTATAGTCAATGGGTGCTGTTGGTGTCTGTCATGAACGGGCTGTGGGTCTCGGTGAGCCAAAGTCCCCGAACTCCGACTCCTCACAAATTTCCCCTAATCCTGACTCCGACTCCCTGCTTAATATAGATAACTTAATTTATTTATAGACCTTTTTTAGCATCCTTATGAACAATATCAAGCTATTTAGATAAAAATATAAAATCTATTTATTGGAATACAACCTTTAGAAAACAGAAAAAACTTTATTAATTGCAAATATGCAAAAACGCTTGCGTTAATTGGGGAAATAAAACCAAGTTTTCAACAAACAACGTCCTGAATAACATTTGTGGAGTCTATGGAATTTGGTTCTGAGAAAAAGTATTGCATCCATCGATCTCTTTCATAGATGACCTCAAATCTGATTACTTATTTTAAGCTTAGAGAAACAGTCTCTCTCTACACTAATTGTGTTGGTGGCTAGGGCTGCGTGACCACGATGGCCAACATCTCTAACATTCTCGGGGTATAAGGAATTGCTCTTCAGCCACAGTACAGTATTTGATGACTCGGTTGAACTCTTCTACTTCTTTGAGAGCCATTGAAAATAATTTTGCTGAAATTTACAGTCAGTCTGTTTGTGTGGGGAGTGGAATGTTTTCCATGGACAACTCGCTTTGGCTCATCGCTCCATGTCATCCAAATACTTTTAAACGTTAAACTCAATTCATCTGATGAGGTGAAGTTATGGCACAGCACTGGCTAAGACCAATTCCTCTTCTTCATTGGCAGTCCTGTAGCCCACTCATCCTAATTGCTACCTCAGTCAGAGCTTCTTTCCTATAGTTATTGTTGAATCATGTCCAGTCAATATACGGATGACTTGGGTTCCACATAAACAGCTGCCAAAAGAATTGTATTATCTAATAACAGTGTCTCTTCCTTTTCATTGAAGCAGCAATGCATCTGCGATTAAGCCACCTCTTTGGGATAGGCTTAAAAAGCTCAAGTTCTTCCACTTCCTTCTATGCCAAAGTTCAGGAGTTAAATCCTCAGCTTGTAATTTTTTAGTCATGTGAAGATGGGTGTTGAAGCAGTTCTTTTAATTCAGCCACCTGTGTCCATTGAGACTCACTTAATGTCCTGAGGGTTGGCTACAAGTCCACAAGAAAGGGTTTCGGCTCAACTAATGCGCGTTCCAATCATCAAAATAATTACTGCACCCACCGAGTCGTGATCTACAATTGCCCCTTTCCAAGCGACGTTCTCCTCGAGTTAGATTCAATTTTAGGGGTTGGGCAGCAATAGCCAATTGCTCAACTTGGCAATCAGAGTTCCAGCAATGTCCCTTTGCAGACTGTCATCTTATCGCCAGCTGGACAGTGTGTACAACAGCAGCAGCGCTTGTGATAGTAATATGACAGTTTTGTTTGAGACTGCAGCTCTAGCAAGATCTAATTCTAGGCAGTATCATGTTAGCTGTTGTTCTGTAGTAATATCTGTTTGTTCCTACAGTTTACATGATCAGGACTGTGGCCTTCATCTCACACATACTGAATCCAAAGTTTTCTTCTAACTGTTGTTCACCTTCCTTATTTCATTCTTCAGTTTAATTGTAGTGTTCATATTTGAAGCATTGTCTGTTACTATAGCAAGAATTCTGCTTCTTTTTTGAGTTCATAATCTTGCAGAACATTTTTCTATTAAGGCCTGGAGGAAACTGGGGACTGGTGGGATGAGCTTTAGGCCATGTTCACTCGGCTTAAAATGGGCAAATTTTCGGTCGTATTTACGCGGCCGAAGTGCGCCAATTACGGGACGTAAAACGGCCCAATTCATTAACAGGTAATTTACACAGTTCTCATAGAGAACTATGAATTACGTCTCCTCTCCCGCACCAGCGAGGTGCCGCTGGGCGGGAGATACTTGACATGTCACTTTTATAGCGGCGTTTATACACGCGACTAGCAGTGGATTGTTCATTAATGGGCCGGCGAAAGTGCCGGCCCCGCTCACCCCGCTCCCGCCCCGCCCCTGCGCACACAGGGTGAATTGGGGCGCGTAATTGAGCCCTGTAAATACACCGTGTGAACATAGCCTTAGTGTCCTTTACTGCCAAGGTTTGGGTAACAAATTTTTTGGTTGTCATAAGCAAATCGAACATTTATAGCAAAATAGTTCAACTCTGTGACGTGTGCAGGCGTCCATTTTAACGAGGATAAAAGCGTCTCTTGTGAAATCTTTTTAAGATCTTCTTTCTTGGTTTAAAGGCCTAGTGTCTCATCACTAATTTTCTAAATACTTATGTAGTCTTTACAGTGGAAGAACACCATGTTGAGCGGGGCCATTTCGCCATTAGAGTGTAGAAAGATGGTCGAGGCACTATTAATGATAATGGCTACACCCCGTCCTTACATACAAGCTGTTATGAGCCTGTCTTTTAAACACAATCTGCTGTCATTGTATACAGTTGTAAATTTTTGTCACTTTGACAAATTATCTTGTTACTGATGTTTGAGAACACACTTTCGTCCTCCGTTGCCTAGCGGGAAGTGTGGGCACTGTTTTTTGGTGGTCCCTCTGGATCCCTTCTCAGTCTCACAGATTTTGAAAAAGTCTGGGTGGAAGCGGTGTTTAATTGTTCTTGATAGATTGGAAGCTCTTGTTAGGAGCGTTTGTGTCTATGTGCTTCATGAATATGCACTGATTTTGACATCACAGCATTTGTTTTCATCTGGTCATACTTATCTTACATGAACACAAAATATTTTTTATCTTTACCGTTAGGGTGAAAATGCTCAAAGACAGCTGACTTCATAGGTAGCTTCTTAGACATGTTATAATAATATAAATTGTCCTCAAAATAATTTTGTCCTATTGAAAAAAAAAAAGGTATATTGTAATCTCTGAAAGAATAGCGAGTATAACTTTGGGTAGAAATAAACAAACTTTGCATAAATCAATAGTACAGATATGTCATGACAAATAAAAAGTTTGTAATATGTGTTTTATTAGATACTTTATGCTGAACTTTCGTATCAGGCTTTTCTCTGGATACAGGCCTGATGTATGAAAACGGTCTTGGTCTAAAACATTCTTTGTTGCCCATAGCAACCAATCAAAGCCTGCTTTAATTTCTTTTACAGCACATATAAAAGGGAGCTCTGACTGGTTGCTATGGGCAACATAAACTTCTACACCTAGACAGTTTTCATACATCAGGCCCTGGGTGTTTTACATCATACTGCTTCACAGTCTACAAAGTGAAACTACTAGCAGTGTTTTGGGCAACAGCTTTACAACTACAGTACTTTCTCACATGTGTGTTTTCTGTATTTCTAAATATGAAAAGTTAGAAACAGTTTCCCCCTTAAATTCTATGTATAGCATATATAAGCCATCAGAGCAGCTAATCTCTCCAAACAAAGCTCAGAGGAGAAGCAAGAAAACACATGAAGCATACAGAGAGAACATATACTGGACAATTGATTTATGCACAGTTATTGAAAGTTTAGATATGCTAAGAAGTACTTGCCTTAAAGGTGTTTCTCAGCACAATGATTCCTGGCTGAAAGCATTCACTGTCTCCTCAGGCTGTGGGTGGGTCTCCAGCAGTGATTAGCATATATTAACTTCAAGCCCTTCTTCCGCAGAGCAGGAAATTGTGTTCTCCAACACAATTGCAGATAAAGTCAAGCTTTCCAGTCCTCACAGTCCAAAAACATTTGGGTATACTTTTGCTTACTGGCAGATAATGTGCTAAACCTTGTAAGTTCTCTCAGATCTCAGACCCATCTGTCCGTGGGGGTGAGGTTACTCCTCTCAGCTAATCAAAAAACAGGCTTTTTTGGTATGCAGGTTACCATAGAAACCTGTGTGGCAGTAGAGACCTGCTGAACTGTCTAT
Organism: Phyllomedusa bahiana; assembly: GCA_025379985.1. Classification (NCBI taxonomy): domain Eukaryota; kingdom Metazoa; phylum Chordata; class Amphibia; order Anura; family Hylidae; genus Phyllomedusa; species Phyllomedusa bahiana. The sequence goes on from JAODAL010001856.1 coordinate 127,844, forward strand.
ATTCATGGCTGAAGTAAAACTACTGACCAAAATATTTACAAAATTGTTGTCTATAACATGCCTTTATGTAGTAAGCAAACTTCTTTAATCCTTTTTTTCTCTAGCAGATCGTATGAGTGCAGCCATTCCTTCCCAGTGCTTTTTCCTCTGATTTTGTAGCAAGAAGCTTCACAACTGAGCATGTACATAAAGTGCAGCACACATTCATTTCAATTAAGAGCCTAGATGCTTATATAAGCAATAGAGCAGACCTTTACAGGACATTTCATTATTTTCACAAATCTTATGAAAATATATTCAGCACATACTGCAATGAACTAACTGGACCAATTTTATTAAATATTTTGGGAGTCGGAGTCGGTTCTATTTTTATTCCGACCCGGAACTCCACCAAAATGGGCACCGACTCCGACTCCACGACTCCGACTCCACAGCCCTGGTCATGAATCTGATCCGGTACCGTTCTGTTCCTGTTTCTTAACAGAGAAACTGAAATAAGGACACAGATGTGAACCAGGCAAGTATGCAGTAAACTTATAAGCTTTCTATAGAAACAGGGCAGAGACTCAGCCAGTGCATGAACTCACACAGATTCACCATTAACAACAGCAGAACTGATCTGCCAGTGGCTGCACATTTCTCTGGAGAAAATCACTTCATGGAAGATTTGCAGGTTATGGTCTTAATGGGACATTTTAAAGACACAGAGGGAGAGGAAGGGTGGGAATATAAGTAATCAAAAAATTTAAACTCTGCAAAATGGACTGAATATTCATAGCAGCTTCATGTAACACTATCTATGAACTGTGAGGGCAACAAATCACCCCTGATAGCAGATAAGAGTAATAATTGCTGATCCCTCCTGTCATGCCTCACAAGTTTCCAGATTGTTGATTTCTTGACCTGTTGTAAATGACTTGTCTGCTTATATTACATTGTGTTATTTTTAAGAATTCTAAGATCCTTTGAAGATCCATGTCTTTTGTGATAAAAGTCTGTAAATTTTCAGTTCTTGTTATAACACCATGTCTAAAGAAGGGAGCTAGTACTCTCGAAAGCTCACCATCAAATATACTCAGTTAGCCTCTAAAAGGTATCGCCTGATTTCTTCACTCTTCTACTACTTTCTATGGCTAACACGATACAACATTCTACTACTAAGCTTTCTATAGAGGCAGCTACAGGCTCTTCATCATTTTATTATGTCTTTTGATGGGAATGCAAACTCTGTAACACAAAATTGATCCAACCACTATAAGAAATTTCTTATAGTGGTTGGATCAGTTTTGTGTTACAGTTTGCATTCCCATCAAAGTATATTATCACAGTTTTTCTAATCTATTCACATTGTAAATTAAAAAAAAAAAGCCATACGAGTAGTGAGAAGAAGATGTTGATCTCCTGGTGCTCGGCAGGAGGTGGACCTCTTGTTCTGGAAAGGTTACAGCTTGGAGGGAGGAGGTTGCAGTTCAGGACTATAGGAAAGAGGTGTTGGGGAAAAAACGCTGGCAGACAAATTTAAATTTATGGAAAACATATTTTATTCATTGTCTGGAAGTTATTCCAAAACTTTTACACATCACAATAGAGTTTGATTGGATTCAGGAAACATCGCTCAATGTCGACCGTTTCTCCCAGCCTCCCATTGAGATAATCTATGAGACAAGTCCAATCACAAACACAGTTCATTTGTGAAATCACTGAACTTTGCAACTTAATTTTTGCAGGCAAATGTCAATCTTCCCTGAGCTTTGATAATGCCTGAGGTTAGCAATTCTCTATCGGAGCTTAACATAATCATAATTATATTTCCAAACTCTGGCACAAAAGTCTCCCAGGGTGAGATTAATATGTTCTCATTCCGGTTCACAATCTGATTTGTCTGTGGGAAAAAAAAGAACTGACTGTTGTAATGTGCTTTTAGCGCTGAGGTGAATAGTAGGAAGTCGGTCTGTACCAATTCCCAGGGCTCCTATTGTATAGCTAGGATATTACAGGATAAACCAAACTTTATTGGAAATCGCTAATTATTTTCTACTCCTTTCCTGTCTTGGTGTTTTTGTAACCCACCCAAAAAATTATTGCTGGATAACAAAATGACAGTACAGTGGTGCAGTGAAATGGGGAAGCATTCACATTTGGGTTCCCATATATATGGAAAATTGTTTAAAGGTGATGTCACATCACAGATATCAGTGTCAGATTGCTAGTACATCTGCCCTCGTGTCTCTGTCTTCTGCAGCCTCTGATGATTGGACATTGTTAGGCTATGTTCACACGGCTTATTTTGGGACACATTTCACTGCGTATTTCGCGGCGTACTGCGCTCTAATACGAGCGAAGTGCGCCCCATAATTACGGTAATCCACAGTTCTCATAAAGAACTATGGATTACGCCTCCTCTCCCCGTTCATACAATACTATCGTATTGTGTGCGTGAGGAGATAAGTGACACGTCACTTATTCGCGGCGCCAGTAATGACAGTCTATGGGGCCGCGGGAGTACGCGTCGATCAGCGCGACTCCCCGAACACCCGGCGTAATTGCGGGGCGTACTGTACGCCCCCGCAATTAAGCCGTGTGAACATACCCTAACAATGTCCAATCATCAGAGGCTGCAGAAGACAAGAGACACAAGGGCAGATGTACTATGAAAATTGGGTCAGAATTCGGGCACAGTTTGTGCCAAAATACAAGCATACATGCTTTTTTCTGCATTTAGTTGTGTGTTTTAGACAGTTTTTAAAAACTTTTGTGCAGTGCCCGACAATAGGGACATGGATTAGTAGAAAGGGTATGGCTTAGTATGCAATGACGTGGAGCAAAATTTTGCTGCAGTTAGTGCATTAACTAAGCAAACTAATAGAAAGTGTAAAAGTAAGCTAGACTGTCTAAACATGCACCAGATTAATCAACACTATAATAAATCCGGCAAATTTAAATTTACACTATATAACTATTAGACAGTATTAATAAATCTAACCAATGATTTATAATCCTGCTGCCATGGTCAAGAGACGCACTGGTCAGACTAATGTCAATGTGAGATTTTGGTGGTGTGTTCTATGATATTTTACCAGTGCCTATGATTAGATAACCTCTTCGTTGGTGGTCTCTCTATCTCAAGTGGATCTTCCGTATACGTTTCTATATGCCACCTGTTTCCCCAGGCAGACGAATACTACTAGCATAAGAACATGTATATTAATATTACAAAATGTTGATTACTACTGAATCTTTTATTCTCAATTCTTATAAATGTCTGAAGTTACCCTATGACATATGAATGCAGGTATATGTCAGAGGCAGAGTACATAGTAAAAAATGTAATATGCCTGTGATTTTACATGGTATCATTGATGGTTGGACTACTCCTCAGGCCAATTCACATTACATGATGTGGCCATAGAGATCTATAGGGCAAACATAGTCCAAGTTGCATTACCTTTTGCCTATGTATTGAATGTATATAGTTTTTGCTTCAGACACAAAAACGGGGTGTCAGGTGCACAATGAAAATAGATTTGGAAAATATGGCAAACGTAGTCCAATTAGACTGTTTACCCTATCGACCTCTATGGGCTTGTATGGCCCCACCAGGGGATCCATAAGGATAACTTTCTCACAGTATCCTGACGGATACTACGAACGGGAAACAGAAAAGTGATGTGAATGGGGCCCTAGGCCCTTTCATATCTGTACCTGTTCAATGTGTTTTGTTCACTTTTCTTTGCAACGTGCTGGCCAACTCACTTCCCTTTGTGTTCATATATACAGGCAGTCTCCGACTTACGACGTTCCAACTTACATCTGTCCCCTAGTTACAAACAGAGACTTATGAGGCATGCTGGCACTTGTAGTTCCATGTTCCACAACATATAATAGTTGTGGAACGACAAGTGCCAGCATGCCACTGCAGCACGAGGGGAAATCTTCTTAACAGGGGCACAGACAGCAAAACAAATGTAAAAACCTTTCCCTGCACTATCCGAAACTAAAAAACCGTTTTGTGCTGGAGTTACATTTAATAAATATACCTGTTCTGACTTACATACAAGTTCAACTTAAGAACAACTTAAGAACAAACCTACAGTCCCTATCCCGTTCGTAACTCAGGGACTGCCCGTATTGCAGTATTTTTACTTGCTGGACCCTGTTCTCTAGCCTACTATCTCTCTACCTCTAGATGGCGACTAAGCCTCTAGTTAAGAATGCTCCTAAACAAGCCTTTAATTGTGATCTTACTTATTTAGCCCCTCAGTTTGTTCTCCATGTTATAAGTTTCAGCTTTTTTCTGTAACAATTCTTAGCAATTTGTGTATCAAGCAGTTCTATATATTTCTATAGATTATTTGAGACAGGGTTGACTCTGCTGATACTCCTGTAATTTGTCCTATAATTCAGGTATCAACAACTTTCAGCCTTCTCTCGACACACCAACCCGTCGCCCATTCCGAAATCTCCGCTCTATCAACACTCAGGAGCTCACAGACACCATACAGTCCTCACTGCCCCCAATCTCCTCCCTCTCCTGTCCTGACCTGGCTGTCAAACATTACAATGAAACTCTCACAACCACCCTGGACATGTTGGCACCACTCACACACCGCACCACCAGAGTCAGACGCCCGCAGCCTTGGCACACACCTCAGACTCGTTTTCTCCAGCGATGTTCCAGGTGTGCTGAGCGTCAGTGGAGAAAGTCAAAGCTACCTGCAGACTTTCTCCACTACAAATTCATGCTCAGGACTTATCACACTGCCCTTCACAGCGCCAAACAAAAATATTTCACCTCCCTCATCTCCACACTACACAACAACCCAAAACGCCTCTTTGACACCTTCCACTCCCTCCTCAGGCCCAAAGCTCAGGCCCCGGTCACTGACCTCTGTGCTGAAGACCTGGCCACTCACTTCAAAGACAAAATTGACAGCATCCGGCAAAACATCACATCACAATCCCCAATTAACACCCATCTGATCCCTCCCCGCACGTCCTCTAATCTGCTCTCAGCCCTTGACCCGACATCAGAAGAAGAAGTGTCCAGGCTTCTCCTGTCTGCTCGCCCCACCACTTGCTCTAGTGACCCCATTCCCTCCCACCTTGTCCAGTCCATTTCTCCAGCTATCATCTCTCACATAACTGCAATCTGTAACCTCTCTCTCTCCTCTGGGATCTTCCCATCTTCTTTAAACACGCTGTTATAACTCCCTTACTTAAAAAGCCCTCTCTGGACCCATCCTGTGCTGCCAACTACCGACCAGTCACTAACCAGCCCTTCATCTCCAAACTCCTGGAACGCTTGGTCTACTCTCGCCTGATCCGCTATCTCTCCGCTAACTCTCTTCTTGACCCTCTGCAATCAGGTTTCCGCACCCTACACTCCACGGAAACTGCTCTTTCTAAAGTTTCAAATGATCTCCTGACAGCAAAATCTCAGGGTAACTACTCATTGCTGCTTCTTCTGGATCTCTCTGCAGCGTTTGACACTGTGGATCACCATCATCTCCTCAGCATGCTCCGCGCCATTCGGTATCCAGGACACCGCTCTCGCTTGGTTCTCGTCCTACCTCTCTGACCACTCTTTCAGCGTCTCATTTTCCGGTTCTACCTCCTCTCCTCTCCCTCTTGCTGTCGGGGTTCCTCAGGGATCCGTTCTTGGTCCTCTCCTCTTTTCACTATCACAGCTCCCCATTGGACAAACCATCAGCAGATTTGGCTTCCAGTACCATCTCTACGCTGATGACACTCAACTATACACTTCCTTCCCCAACATCACTCCTGCCCTGCTACAAAACACCAGTGACTGTCCACTGTCTCTGACATCATGTCCTCTCTCTATCTCAAACTAAACCTTACTAAAACTGAACTTCTTGTCATCCTGCCATCTACTAACCGACCTCACCCTGCTATTTCTCTCTCAGTGTGTGGTACCACCATAACGCCTAGGCAGCAGCCCGATGTCGGGGGTTATACTAGACTCTGATCGACCTTCCACCCCATAATATCAAATCCCTTGCCCGCTCTTGTCACCTGCACCTCAGAACATCTCCAGAATCCGTCCATTTCTCACTGTGGAAACAACTCAAACTCTCATTGTTGCTCTTATTCATTCTCGCTTGACTACTGTAACTCCCTACTTGTTGGTCTTCCTCTCTGTAAACTCTCTCTCCCTCTCCAATCTGTCCTGAATGCAGCAGCCAGGCTTGTCTTTCTTCTAGCCGCTATACTGATGCCTCTACCCTGTGTCAGTCTCTGCACTGGCTGCCTATTCAGTACAGAATACAACATAAACTCATCACTCTCACACATAAGGCTCTCCACAGTGCTGCACCCCCATACATCTCCTCCCTTATCTCTGTCTACCATCCTACCCGCTCTCTCCGCTCTGCTACTGATCTAAGACTACACACCTCACTCATCCGAACCTCCCATGCCCGTCTCCAAGATTTTGCACGTATTGCACCAGTTCTCTGGAACATGTTACCCCATGTGATCAGGCACACTCACAACCCTCACAGTTTTAAGTGCGCTCTAAAACTCATCTCTTAGACCAAGCCTATCAATCCCTAATTGTCAACCCCCAAATTCTGTCACAATTCGTCCACTTCCTGCACTTTGGCACCCCCAGGCACTTATCTGTATATAGATGTAATGGTTGGGATGGCAGGTTCATCCACTTTTTTATGTATACTACCCCATATTTATGTCACATGGCTGGTACATTGTAAACCAAGCACTTGTCAGCCTTTGTTTCACCCATACACCCTAATAGATTGTAAGCTCTTGCGAGCAGGGCCCTCACACCCTGTGTCTCAGTTGTAAGTAGCTTTTTAAAAATATAATATCTGCCTTGTCTGTGCTTATTCCCTCTATATTGTAAAGTGCTGCGGAATATGTTGGCGCTATATAAATAAAGATTATTATTATTATTAGATTGCTCATTCCAAATAGGTACAGTATGAATGGGTAGGACTTTAATAGGACCTTTTTCTGGATGGTTGTCTTCCTTTTGTTATGGAACATGAATGGTCCTTAAAGGGGTTTTCTCACCATGCTATTTCACAAGCAGCTTTTTATTCTCTGTCTCGTTAGGCTGTGGGTGGGTCTATAGCATATTAAGCTCCCCTATAATGAGCTGAGACATTACAAAGATTTAAGTGCAGGAGCTTTAATCTTAAGTAAACAAAGCTACAAGTGATCCGAGGAGTGAAAACAATGGCTTATCTCTAAGCAAAAGCTAATCTTGTTAAGGTAAGTCCACACAACATGGTGATTCAGTTGGTTTCCGGATTTTGAAACCATCTGAAAAAAGAATCAACCATCCCCAAAGGCCTCGTTCACACGGCTTATTTCTCCGCGGATTGGCGCCGTACTCCGCGCCGGATTTGCGCTGCAGTACGGTGCCAATCCGTCGGAGTAATTACGGTAATCCACTGCTCTCATAGAGAACAGTGGATTCCGTCGCTCCTCCCCGCTCGGCGAATCCGCCGCAGGGGGAGGAAGTGACATGCTCATTATTTACGGCGCGTACGCGCCGTAAACAATGCATTGTCTATGGGGCCGGGGAGCGGCGCCCCCGCCGCGCTGCGGCTCCGCCCCCCTCCCACCCCATATTCACGCCGGATTTGTGAGCGCAAATCCGTCGGGAATAAGCCGTGTGAACACGGCTAAAGACTTCAATAGAAATCCGAGCTGTAGTCTTCACGCTCAGATTTTCTGATGGTCGGATTTCAAATCTGAAAAACTTTTCAAAAAACTTGGAACATATACATTCTTCCACCCAGTTTTACAGTGGAAGATGTACTGTTCAGTGCTTAGAGGTATGGCCAAATCCGAAAACCGCGGCCAGAAAACCATAAAAAAAAAAAATAAATAAAATAAAATACTGGTCGGATTCTAAATCAGAATCTGACCAGTTTTTTGTCTGTGCCATATGGCTGTACCCTTAGAGATAAAGAATCTTCTCCGAGAGTGAGCTCCATCTATACTGACATCACTCCTTGCTCCCTGTCTACTCAGGATGTTAGATTATGGTCATAACCAGAGAAACCTGCATGCACTCAGAGCAAATAAAATCTCTTATCTCCTGACCAAGGAAAAAACCAAATACTAATATATTTGGAAAAAGTCTTCAATTACCTGCCCCCACAAAGCTCATTTTTGTAGGTAGAAAACCCCTTTGATGGTATTAACATTCTGTCAAAGAGGGTTTGCATTTTAGGAGACCAGTCTTGCATTGTTTTCATTCCTAAAATGTACATATAAACTATATGGGGACCACCAAGTAGAGTAGTTTTCATTGAACAAGCAATTCTTCTGCTGTGGCCATGTGGATACCGGGGACAAGGCTGCATCAGTTGGCTACTTATTGGGTTTTTGCCACAAAACAAAGTCCCCTCCTGAGGCAGGCTCGTAGCTTACTGGCCTCAATAAATGGGGAGAGGACCATGCGTGCACAGCTCTCACCCAATCATGTGTATATGAGTTCCTAATATACAGCAGATGAATGAGTATCATAGAAAAAAAACAGGAAGAACTGCGCAAGTGCGGCCATCTTCACTCTTTCTAAGGATTTTGCTTAATGGCAAGATCCCTTTCATTGGGGTTGTCCAATCTGCTTTTTATGTTGCTGCCCCTATAAGAAAAAGAAAAGTCATATTTACCTCTGTACTGACCTTCATCTCAGCGATGTGACTGCTGGTCCTTTCCCCTGGTCTTCTGTTGTCTACTGGCTCCCGGGCAAGGGCCTGTACACATTGCTTTGGTACATGACGCTGCCTGAGGCCACTGTTTAAAGCCTTCACTTTTAGTAACGTTGGGCAGTGTTATGTGACCACTGTAGCCAATGAGACCAGAGCAGATAGATAACCAAAGACTCGAGGAGAGGACCAGCAGATGTATCACTGCAACAAAGGTGAGGACAGAGGTGAGGATTGTTTTTTACAGGCACGGCAGCGTACTCTCACTTTAAAAAAAATAAAAAATAAAGATGGGGTTGGACAAACCCTTTAAATATTTTTGGGAGGCCAATGCAAGGTAACTGCAGCATGATGAGCATAAATTAGTAACAAGGATTGTGATTCAGGCAATATGATGTGGCCTCCTAATTCCGATGTGCCAATTAATCCCCACAGTACATTTAAAGGGGTTGTCTTACTACAATGGTTGCTTTTTAAGTTAAAGATCTTGCAAAAACAAGTCACTTTGCAATATGTGTCCATTAACAGTATCCTACCTATTCCTAGATATCTCCTCTTGTATGGCCCCCCCCCTTTGCCCCTCAGGGTCCAGCAGGTCGCTATAGCTACAGACCTGTTCAATCTCTCATGATAGGCTGCCAGCACTGGTCGCTATAGCTACAGACCTGTTCAATCTCTCATGATAGGCTGCCAGCACTAGTCGCTATAGCTACAGACCTGTTCAATCTCTCATGATAGGCTGTCAGCACTGGTTGCTATAACTAGAGACCTGTTTGGTCTCTCATGATAGGCTGCCCACACTGGTTGCTATAGCTACAGACCTGGCTTCTACTGCAGCCTAGTAGAAGCCAGAAAACACGCCACTGAATTCAAAATGAAAGCAACATAACAGGACTGAGGTGAGATGAATCAATGTAGTGAGACAACCCCTTTAATATAGAAGTTCTGCAGTGGTGTAATTCCTGTTTTAACAAGGGAAATCCTGTTGACTTGCTGCAAGCAACTAAGGTTTAGGTGATTTACTCATTTGAATAAGTGCTATAGGAATAGGTAGGACTTGCATAAAACCTTTTTCTGGAAGGTCGTCTTCCTTATGCTGTTGAATATGAATGGTCCTCAATGGTATGTACGTATTACCAAAGGGGATGTGCACTTCAGGCCGGTATGCAAGGTGTCAGTTCCATAGATGGTATCTTGAGAATAAAAGAACGTGTAAAACATCCATTAAATCTATTATGTCAATCCAGTAACGTTGCCCAGAAGTTGTTTTTACACTAGACAGTACACCACATGCTAGTGCTAGCATTACAGCTCAGTTTAGGTGCATTAGTGCTTTCAACATGCTTAGTTACTACAGATGTCATGTCAAGTATGTTACAGTCCATTCCACCATATTAGTTACCTTCTCTTGTGCTAAGTATGTAAGCATTAGGATGTAATTGCTACATTCATTATTCATATACCTAAAAGCATTCACTTTCAAAGCGTAACCAGAATCAATAAACACAGCCGTGTGCGCACTGGGCAGTTTAGGTGTATGAGGTATTTCCGTTTGTGAGAACTAATCATATTGACTATAATGTTACACTTTACAGCTGCTATTTTGCAGAACATCCTTGTTATTCTATATGTAACTCCAAAGAATCCCTAAATAAATGAATTTTCAAATATATATAAGTCTGGTCCCGACTTTGGATCAGTGGGTGCAGCTAATTAATGTAGATCTTCCCTATTAAGGTATGTTCACATGGCGTATTGGGGCGCGTATTGTATGTGCGGCAATACGCCATGTGTTTTAGAAGTAGGCGCTGTTCTGCGCATACTACCAAAGCACGGGGTTACTGGCCTCCGGCCGGCTCCAATCACATCTATGGTCAGCGGCACATAAGCTTTGCGAGGAGGTGACATGTTACTTCTCTCACCCGACGTACAATACGATCGTATTGTATGCCGGGGAGACAAGGCGTAATTCATAGTTCTCTATGAGAGCTATGAATTACCGTAATTGCGGCGCGCATCTCGGCCATATTGATGCGCAAATATGCAGCAAAAATGCACAATTAGTGCCGAGGTAACATACCCTTACAAGACTTCCTATGCCTCTAGACCAGAGGTCTGCAATGTGCGGCTCTCCAGCTGTTGGGAAACTACAACTCCAGTTATGCCCACTGATAGTGAGAATATAGAAAACACATTATGGGAGTTTGTATTTTCCAACAGCTGGAGACCGGCCGATGCAGACCACTGCTCTAGAGCATACCAAAGCGTTTCTCACATGTAAGGTGGTACCTGGAGGCAGCATAGACAGTATGAGTAGGTGAATGACGGGAGAGTGATTGGATGCCAAGGGCTTGTGACAGTAAGAAATGGGAATGAATGGATCGCAATGGTATGGGATTCTTATGAAGGCACTTCAATAACCATGGTTCACTAAGGTTAGGTTAGATGGGGGAGAAGTTACACTAGTCTAGTATTCTACGATTTCCATGTGTATTGCACAGGGGCATAGTAACTGTGTATTATTAGCTATTATTGACTATGCTAATGATATACTTAATATACATGGGTCCTTCTAAAATTGCTCTGTTTTCCAATGCTGTGCATAGTAAAAATGGCCATGGGTGTCCTTTTACATTTGGTTGATTTATACTACCTTGCATGGTTGACTGTATTGGACAGTGTCTTCTTCTCTTACATGTTTTAAATGTATGTTTTGTATTATTTTGAAAATTTCACAAATAAACACTCTTAAAAAAAGAATATATATAGACATATGGAACACATATATATTTATTTATTTATATGTCTGGTCCAACTCATATTCACAACACAAATTTCATAGACGATAAAGTAGTATCCACTGCAAACAAGTAAAAATTTAAGAGGCAAAAATGATTTTTATTGTGACATTAAAAGAGGTGGGGGTGGGGGGCGGTCATCTATATCTAATATACCATTACAGAAAAAAAAACATACTCAGTACATGTTTTATACAGAAGGTAAATAGATGTATTTTTTATTTTAATTTATACAAATACGACGTTTCGGTAAATTAGCCTTTATCAAGCAAACATCTATAGGTGGTAAGATGTAGAAAGGCTGGGAGTGATAGTAGCAATGGTATGGGTAGGTAATCTCTATAATAGATGGGTAATACACATAAACGTGGGATGGTAAGGAGGTAAGAGTAAGCTGTGGCTGAATTGAAAGCCAGAACAGCCAGGGAGCATTTAAACTTTTCCATTTTGCACCCATTTTTCTAATTTATTACCCTGGTGTGCGCTACCATCCTACTTTAATTTATATTTCATAGACTGTCTTAATCTCATAAACTGGAAGAAGGAGTACTGAAAATAACTTGACCGTTTTCTGATTTTTGAAAGGACCCCTCATCAAATGACCCAAAGGACCTCTTAACCTGAAACTAATACCTAAAACCAATACCTCAATTCCAATAACATGAACACAATCACAGTAGGGATCAGATGAAGTGATAGGCAAGCATCTCCTTAGGCTCTCTTCACCAACAGCGATGGGACAGACCATGGGGGCCTATCCATAGGCAACGAAATCACTCGGGGAGGGCGAGGGAAGAAAATTTCGCCTCCCCCCTAAACATATGCGCCATAGTGCGACACAATGCATCACCAATCAGCCAAATCAAAAATATACAAAAAGCTTATACCACAATGTGGCTACAAATAAAACTACTAATACTTTTTAATAGTCAAACAGTTACCAAATAACCACTGGGCTACACCAACCAGAATCCCAAGACCACTAAACCACATATCACCAACACACAGAGACCGAAAATACCACCCACACTATGACCACATATCACCACCCAAATAGTGGACTGAATAAAAACAACTGACCATTACTGAATATAACCATTATACCTACAACCAATTTACTGTCATACAGTGCCCCATACAGTGGTGGATACCAGCTGTACATAGGCCTGCAGACATAAAAATTATTACATTAAAGTTATATCAAGTGGACTCAAAGAGACGTCTCTGAAGATTTATACTCTTTTCACTTCTTCTTTTCCATCTGTCCAACGCCAAGATGAACTACTTAAGACTCTACGCTGTAAAATTTACAAAAACAAATATCAAAATACTCCTCAATTTAATCATCACTTTCTACTACAAATACCTATCTCTATACAAACTCCCCATCTATATGCACCTCATGATGGTAGCCATGTAATGTACCCCCTGTAGCCAGTTGATGGCCCCCCTGTAGCCAGAGATGGCCCCCCTGTAGCCATAGATTGCCCCCTTGAAGCCAGAAGATGCCCCAATGCCGGAAGATGCCCCCCTGTAAGCCAGAATGCCCCCGTATCCACGATTCCCCCTGTAGCCAATTGATCCGCCCTGTAGCCAGTGAAGCCCCCCGTAGTCCAGTTGATGCACCCCGTAGCCAATGATAGCCCCCCCGTAGGCCAATGATGCCCCCGTCAACCAGTGATGCCCCTCGCGACCCCCGGTAACCAGTGATGCCCTCGTAGCCAGTGATGCCCCCATAGCCAGTGATGCCCCAGTAAGCACAGTGATGCCCCCTGTAAGCCGTATGCCCCCCTAGCCATATGCCCCCCTGTACCAGTAATGCCTTTTAAGCCAGAGGAGCCCCCTGTAGCCAGTAAGTAATGCCTCTGTATTTGGCCATTAGATTGCCTCTGTAAGGCCCAGTGAATGCCCCCTGTAGCCAGTAGATGCCTCTGTAGCCAGTGATGCCCCCTGTAGCCAGTAGATGCCTCTGTAGCCAGTGATGCCCTCTGTAGCCAGTGATGCCCTCTGTAGCCAGTAGATGCCCCCTGGAGACAGTGATGCCCTCTGTAGCCAGTGATGCCCTCTGTAGCCAGTAGATGTCCTCGTGTAGCCAGTGATGGCCCCCCTTGTAGCCAGTGATGCCCCCCTTAAGCCAGTGATTGGCCCCGTAAGTAGATTATAAAATAACAAAAAAGTACTCACCTCAGTCCGCGCGTCCCGGTCCGGAGCTTGCAGAGCGTGATAAGCGGTGTGACTCATCTCGCTGCTTACGCTGTTCACCAGCCCCCAGGGATCTCCTCGGCGGCAGTGCTGCTGACCGAGGAGACACCCCCCCACGGGTGAGCGGAGCCTCGGCGCCCCGGGCGATCGCCCGCCCCTAGGAACGGCCCTGGGAATGACGGAAGAAATGGTGCAGCATGCTGAACAATTTTTTTTCTGGTAAAACAATAGGCAACATGCTGCAAACTGATGGACCCCATTGTAGTCAAGCCCGTTGGTGTCAGTTGTAAAACAGATCCAATTCCACCTCTGTAACATAGGTTTCATATGAAACCTCCAGAGGAGATGTGAACCAGGCCTTAGATTAACATATAATATGAGATCCGAGAGTCTAGAGGAACCTAGGCATGTCCCTGGCACCTTTTTTGTCAGCCATGGCTTGGCGGGATGGCCTAGTTATATTAAGCAGGTTTATTTGCTGAGCATGCTCCTTACAGCTGGCACCTGCCATCGGCAGAGTTATCTGCGTTCCTGGCTGTTTAACCACTTAGATGCCACGGTCAGAGTGACCGCAGCCTCTACGCCATTAGAAAGGTTTGGGGTTCCCATTTAACCACCTGAATGGCTCCCCCATGATTTTGGGGTTCCCATTTAGCCACTTGAATGGCTCCCCCATGATTTAATAAGGTCTGCCATGAAAGTGATCTTATTACACCCTGTCCAACAATATATAGTACTGTACTAGCGTTAAGTGATCTCACATTCTCGTACAGAAAAAATTATAGTAAAAACAAATAGAAATGTTTTTTAAAATATATAAAACATTTTAAAAAATACAAATGCAAAAAAAAACTATTATAAAAAATAAACAATTGAAAAAAAATCAGTTTGTTATTTATTTTTTTAAAAATGTGATAAAAACTGATCAAATTGGTACTGATGAATCTGCGAATCACTGTATTCCACTGTACTTTAATCACATTGTCTGCAGAGCGCCTGTGTATCGAGTAATATATGGTTACTGTGCAATGGTATAAGGCAATAACTTACTTCTAAACCTGTTTGTATACCGTGCCCTTTTTATTCATGAACACTCCCATAAACATGACACTAACCTAAAGGGTTGGTCCTGACAGATGTCATAAGGATTCCATAAAAGGTGTTCCCCTGCGTAGGAAACAATACTGTAAGCAAAGAGTCACTAGCAATAAGTGGACCCATTTATTTGCAGCACAAATGGTTGGGTATATGTGACGTCCTTGGTGTTACTGAGGGGTAACAGGAGGCTGACACATGATGGTGGTGGTATGCTGCAGGAGTTTTCTGTGATGAGACAACCTCTTTAAGGGGGTTGTCCAGTTCCCATAAGAAGAAATACTTAGCTCTGAACAGTGATGGAAGGGAGTAGCACGTGACTAATGCAGCCAATTGGCGGCTGCAGAGGTGATCTCCCCATTCAGAAGATGATTGAATAAACCAAAGGCTTAGGCTTTAGGAGACTCAGCTAAGGTGAGGAGGAAGGGTAGTATAGTTTTTTTTTTTTAATTCGGCGCCAGCAGCTTTGCAGTCCCCTTTTAGAAACCGGACAACCCTGTTTTACACTACCACATCCTGCACATTGACCACATAGGTATCTGCTCACTATCATGAAGCTTATTACCTTTTGTTAGGTTAAATACGTTCCCTGCAACACGTATACAACTTCACAACTTCCACCAAGATGCAAAATGTTGTTGTGACAGTTGTTGTTTTTTTTTTTGTTTTTTTTTAAATATAAAAAAATTATACAGCTGCCTGTATTCTCATTCTTATGAATTCACTATATTGAATTCCTTTCATTTAGCAATGTAATTCAGTGCTAAAATACATAATTTTAACCAAGTCAGGCCCATAGCTCTGCAAAGGTCACTGAAAAAATGGCAAAACCCTGACTCAAATAAAGTCATCTTTCTTCTCCGCCAAGAAGAAAATAAAAGCGGTCCTTTGGCAGAAAATTGTAGGGAAGCCTGAGTTTAAATTGCCCTTTTCTTGGACGTGGAGAATAATCTCCAATGTGATACTTGGCATAGTTCTAAGTAAGTTGTTACTTACAATATAAGATGTAATACAAATAAATTATATAGATAGAATGGTTATACAGCAAATAAACGCTAAGCAAGACAGATAAAAGGTATACAGCGCCCTTGTATGTCATATTTTAGAGAGCAGAAGAAGAGGACCATTTACCATATCGCTGAACGGAAAGGGCTTTTCTGTGTCCTAACAAAACATAATATTACGGCCTTGGGGCCACATAAAAAAATCCTATATTACTCTTTCCCCAGTCCTCGGTTCCTGCGCCACTTCTCCTTGGTCTTCTGTTTATAATCTGCTACTTCTGAGCAGATACGTCACCACCGCTCACAATGTCACAATGCGCGCTACGGTCCCTGCTCTAGAGTGAAGCCTTCCACTCCGCTCTCTGGTGAAGCTTTGGCCTCAGTCACACCCCTGAGGGGCGAGGGGATCCATTGATGGCTAACCTGCAGGAATTTCTAAAGTCTTTCCGCAAGGTTTTTGTAGAACCTGGCCGTGAGTCCTCTTCCGCATCATCTCTACTTCGGTTCCTTCAAGGCAAGTCTATGGTTGGGCAATACGCCATTCAGTGCCATACTCTGGCCTCTGACTTAGCCTGGAATAACAAGGCTCTTGTAGCAGCCTTCTGAAAAGGTCTGGCTGGGTGCATCAAAGACGAGCTGGCTGGTCCTGATCTTCCAACTACTCTGGACACTCTAGCCACCAGAATTGGCATTCACTTTTTGGATAGGGAATTGGAGCCTCACCTACAGATAGAGTCCTCCCAGCCTTGCAAAGTTCCTCACCTTGCATTAGTTTTCAAAGTCCTCCATACCCTCAGGATGCAGGTGGAAAGGGTTTGTCTAGCAGAGGAAGAACGCACCCCAAGGTGCACTCTAAACCTTTGCCTATACTGTGGCAGCACTGGGCATTTCCCGAAAAACTGCCCAGTTCATTTGAGTTTGTCTGGAAATCTTTAGCGCCTAGGCTTTATGAGAGAGGTGAACCTGGGCGAAGACGCATCTTTTCCACGCTTGACCACGCTAGTCAGACTCTGTGCATCTGGTCTCAGCTTCCAAGTTCCTGCCGCCCTGGACTCTGGTTCTACAGGAAACTTCATTCACCCATACCTGTTTTCTAAGTTTTGTCTGCCAGTTACTTGACTAGACAGGCTTCTGTTATTTTCTTCTATCAGTGGAGAGGTCTTGAAGGACTCTGTTTTGTACTGTACTGAATCGCTGACGCTACAAGTTGGGAAGACACACAAGGAAAAGATTATGTTCTATGTTCTCCCATGCTCCACTTGAGCAGATCTCTTAGATCTTCTTTTTGGTGATTCAGCTTCCTTAGCCGGTCCAGTATGGATATGGGAAAATGGATTGTAGATCAGCCATTGGGTTACGCAATGTAACTCCTCACACTGCCTCAAGCTATCACGTCTGGTGCAACACATTTCTTCAACTATGCTCCCGACTTTGCTTCTAGGTTTTCATGTTCTGTGCTGAGTATTCGCGGGTGTCCCTTTTGAGGAGCAAGCAGAGACCCTTCATCACCCTACATCAGTCCTATGACTGCACTATGGCCCCTGTGCCTGGCGCTATGCATTTTCTGCCTGTACCTGAAACCCAGGCCATGTTGCCTACATTAAAGGAAAATTTCAAAATGGCTGCAGTCGAAAGTCATCCTCTCCTATCGGTGCTGGTAAACCCCTTTGGTTTCCCCGGGAAAGAGGGGGTTTTTTAAAAGCACGCTTTTCAATGCCCCTGCATGGGACTAGAATCTTCCTCTTTATCCATATGTTGATTTTTCATGCCTATCTCTTACCGCACCTTCCCCAATGGCAGTACTTTTCCCCCTGCTGGGGCTCGGGGCACAAATACTCTGCGTTGCTTTCCGACGGGTGTACTGGTGTGACCTGTTCCCGGTGGACTTCATAGACACACACACACACACTCTCTATCACCAGCAACTGAACCTCTCCTCACTTTTTTCTCTCCTCCTCTTTCTTTCTGTGCTTCCACGCCATCTACTATCCGGAGTATGAACCTCCATTCCCAACTCTACAAAGCAATAAGAGATAAGTAATTACGTTGTTACTTGAAGGGGTATTCCCACGAAGCAAAGTGTATTGCACAGGTCAGCTCTCAGCTAGCTAGCTGTGCATAAGAATGAGGAGGGTGGTGCTTCCCATTTGCCTCTATGAGAGCTCCCAAATATAGCTGAGCGAGTACACACGGTTATTGTCTGAGCTCCCATATAAATAAAGGGGGGGGGGAGAACGTCTGAAAGCCCCAAACCCCCTCATTCCACTAGGTGGGTTGAAAAACCACATGCCCTTCAGTGATTTTGCTTCGGGGGTAACCCCTTAAAGAGATGGGGAAAAAAAACTTGTGTGTATCCCCTCTTAAAGCAGACATTTTTTGTTTTCATCTAGCTGTATTAGAAGGCATTATGGGAAAGGAGCTGAGAAATTCAAGCGCCCACTGGTGCATGTAACAAATCCTCAATTTGCTGCTGACTCACTAAATCTTTAAGAAAAAAAAAGGGGGGTATTCCAAGCCAGTTACCATTCGCGAAGCAAAAGGGATATTAGCCAAGTAGAGGGTAAAAAGGCAATCTCAAAACTCTACACATCCATATGGTGCTCTCCCCAAGGAGAGAGATTCCCCTTTCTAGCTCTTTTAACTTTTTTTATGTTTAAAAAAAATCTTGACAAAAGGGGACGAATGTTTTTTTTTAAAATTTTTTTATTTGGAAATCCTTTAAAAAACCCTTATTTTTTGCATCTTGGGGGGTTGTCTTTCTTTTTAAAAAAAACTGTATCGGGGACGGGTTTTTAAAATAGAAAGTAAAAATTAACTTACCTTTAAAGCCAGAACGGTTCTAGCATCAGCACCACCCCCGATTGTTCTGGCTGATTTATGCTTATTGTTCACTTGATGCTTCAGTCATTCACAAGGTCTCTTCCTGTAGGAAGCACAGCCCAAAAGGGCCTGTTTTGGCTCTTATCTTGGCCCGTTAAATTTGACATCATTGGCAGCGGACACTGGGAGCAGCAGCCTTGCAGGGTTCATAGTTTAGTTTTTTTTTTCTATTTTAATTCCTCCCTGACCATTAGACTGTTTGTTTTTTAATAGAATGGACAAACATTTTTTAAAACTTTTTGCTATATTTTTTTTTTTACTTCGTCGCCTTGACAGATTGTGCTGATTCATTCATTAAGGTTAGCTCTGGAATACTAAGTAAGATCTAGGCCTACTGTTGAAAAAGCCATTAAAAATGTGACGGATTAAGCTGATTGTAATTCTTCTTTGAGGGTAAGTGAGGGAAAAGCTTTTTGGACTCAATTTAGTCCTTTTTTTGTGCAGTAAATTTGACTAAGTGAGACGCCTATTTAAAAGAGATCAAAGGAGCTGGGGCATTAGTTTGATAGATAGAAAAATAAATTTTTGCATTTGTGGCCGAAGATCAGGACATTTGACTGATTGCTTCATATTATTAATAATATTATGATGTATGTCATAATTAAACATAATATGACATAATATGTCGTTAATTAAACATAATAACATGTAGTGCATGAAATGGTGTAATCACTCAAGGGTGTTTTCATATCGTGTATGCTTTTTTTCATTGATTCAAGAACAAAAAGCAACATAGGTCCCCCTGGCCTTTTCCCTGCACAGCAATACTGTGGGACACCAGCTGTTTAGGAAATTGCATCACTGCTCCATTCACATGAATAGGACAGTTTTGCAGTTCCCTATATAGAGTGAGGTCTTGAGTATTGCTGTGGAAAAAACCCTGTAACATAAAAATCCAACTTCCCCCTTTTGGCGGGGGGGGCCCGCTCTCCCCGGGAGAGTTGGCTTCCCCTGCCCCAAGCAGGTGGCGGGGGGTTTTTTTAAATTCCCCGGCGTATGCGGTGGGGGCACGGCTGGGCGCTACCCTTGCCCGCGGGCCGCTCCCAGGGGGGGTGAAACGGGCCCCTTCACCCCCCGGGGTCCGCTGTGCAGGGGGGAGGCAGGGAAGATGTTCCCCTCCCCCTCCCCCTGTATGTACGACCGGTGTGCGGGGGGGGGTAGGAGGGTCGTTCCCCCCCTCCCCCCCGTTTACAGCCCGGCCCGGGGGCGCTTTACATACCCGGTCAGCGGGGAAAGGGGGTGATGTGCGGCTGCACTCATCCCCCCGCACGTGAGGAGATCGGCAGGAGTTTTCCGGGGTGCAGGGGCCTTGCAAGGTAAGTGGGTTTATTATTTTATTTTTTTTTAGTTATGGGGGGCTTACCTGGCAACAAAGAGGGCAAATACCTGGTACAAAGGGGGAATACGCTAAATAGGGGGCAACTACTGGCAAAAATAGGGGGAACACCTGGTATCAAAGGGGCAACCCTGGGATCAATGGGGCAAATAACCCCGGCTATCAAATGGGGGCAAACCTGGCTATCAATGGGGGCAACTACTGGGATAAAGGGGGGGAAAATACCTGCATCAATGGGGGCAACTACCCTGGGAACAAGGGGGCAAATTTCCTGGCGAAAAAAAGGGGGCAACTACGGATTCAATGGGGCAACTACTTGGGATAAAGGGGGCAACTACCTGGTTAAAGGGGGCAACTACCTGGCATCATGGGGGGAACTCCTGGTATCAAAAGGGGCAACTACCTGCTATCAAAGGGGGGAACTACCTGGGTTCAATGGGGGCAACTACCTGGTAACAAGGGGCATTAACGGGTAACAAAGGGGGCATTACCTGGAAAAAAAGGGGCATCTATGGAACAAAGGGGCATCTACTGGCTCTAAAGGGGGCAACCCGGGCTTCTAAAGGGGGAACTACCCGAACAAGGGGGGATTTCCTGATACAAAAAGGGGGATTACCGTCTGTAAGGGGGGAATACCTGGTTATGGGGGGCTTCTACCTGGCTATAAGGGCTCTACCTGGCTTTTTTCAAAGCCCTTATCGTTTGGCGGAGTGGGGGTGGCTTTTTGAAAGGGGGGGCACACCAAAAAGATGGGCGTGTCCCCTGCAAATTTTTTTCCGCGGGGAAAACCTTTACTTTTTAGCAACCCAAAGGCGTGGCACAGCACTGAGAGCCCTCTCCAGGCACCTTGCACAAAAAGAGCAACACACCAGCTCACCCGTCAACACCCACACTCTTTAAAGAGAACCTGTCACATAGTTTTTGCACCCCCGGTGAGGACGAACAAGAGTGCAACCGCTGTTTCCACGATGTGTCCCTTTTTTTTTTGACGGCATTTTTGTGTATTTAATGCTCAAAACTGTGTTTTCGCCAAAGGTATTTGAAGAGTCCTTTAGGGTCGTTTTTTTTTAAAACCCCCCCCCAGCGATGTACCCCCCCCCCACCTCAACTGACAAACCTATTTTTTAATAGGTGAAAAACGTGAATAACTGCTGGGGGGAGCCCAAACCCTTTTGGGGGGTGGAGCTAACACCGCCATGAATAAGATTTAAGGGGGGAAATGCTCTAAAACTGCTGCATCTTAAGAATAAGGGGCAAGCGCTGGAAACAGCCTTGAACTAGTTGTGCACCCTTATTTAAGGGGGGCCAAAACCCCATGTGACAGGTTTCTTTTAAGTAGAGTAAAAGTAAAGAAGATGATCCAGCAAGACGTAGAAAAAACGTATCCAAAATGTATTTGTAGAAGATAAAAACCATGTAGCAAAACAGCAAGTATGCTGGGTGGAGGGGGAAACTTGGCCCATTATGATATGTGAAAATACCTTTTCTCTAGGGGGCAACCCAAACCTAAAGGTGCCCCCTTTGAAATTAAAAACGGAAAAATTTTCAGTTAAAAATAACTTTTAATAAATATTCATTAAAATCCTTCACCTACAAAACTAACCAAGTCAAATGGAGGGACTTACCACACCTCCCATGATGATCACTGGTCACCTAGATATTGGTCCCTTGGAGGGGAAAAACATAATTTATATAAAGGGATGTCGGGCAAAAAAAGGAAAAGCCAAAAATTTCTATTATTTCCCCGACATCAGTTTCCCTATTTTGAGACCCTTGTGGGATCAGCGTCCTAAAAAGAGCGGTCCCACCTTGCTAAACTCCTAAACTGGAATCCCTGCTTCTATTAGCAAAATCAAGGTGACCATATATAGTTTAAATAAATCCAAACGCGTTTCCTTTGGCAGCTGACAAATTCTTCACTTGGTTAAAACATTCAAAATTCGCCAAATGTGGGGCCAAATAAGGCCAAAACATAATACAGAAGTCCCTCTGTGATGAAATTAGTGTGACACCCCTGCTTGAACAGGTAACCCTCTTCAAAAGTGGTTTACCTGAGCCTGAAATGTCGCTTTTTATAGAAAGCGCCTGTTTTTTGACCCGCTGTAAACAGGGTTTATAATTCGGCACATTTTCATTCTTTTATTTGCAAAATAAAAGAAAGCGCTTGGGCGACAAAAATCATACATGTCGCCCCATGAATCAACAATATTGTCTTTTTTCAGATTATTTAAATTTTCTGATTTACTAAAATTTTGGGTTTTTTTATTAGGTGTGAGCCTTTTTCTTTAAAAATTAAAAAAAAATAATACGATGGGGTGTGTAATTTAGCCTTTGCAATTTTTTGTGTCTTTTATTTTTCTTGAATTAAAATGAAATTTAAAATTTTAAAATATTTAAAAGGTTTTTTCTAATTTTTTTAGATGCACTTTCGTGTTCTCCCAAAAAAAGAAAAGGGGCTCATATTTTTTTTTTGATTCCCAAAAAAGGGGGTTTGGGCTAGGGGATGGCCCAATTTTTTTCTAACGAAGTGGAATTTTTAGAAACAAAGGGAAAAATTCGGTTCAGAACGAAGTGAACTTTGGGGTTCTTCGCGTGAAAGAAAAATTTTGCTTTTGATTGATAAAATTTGGGTGGGGGCACATGGCGTTAAAATGGGGCAAAGCCCCCTGGAGGGAAAAAGGGGATACCTGCCCGAAAATTTCTTTAGGGAAAACCCCAAACAAGACCCGCGGAATTTCCCGTTTAAGTCACCCCCCCAATTTATAATTCCCCGGGCGCGACGCTGGGGGCTCCAAAACTCCTCCCCACTGTATGATTAGGGGAAAATGCTGCCAAAGGGTTTCGAAATGAAAATCTCTTTTCTAAAAAACTCTTTTTTATACAGCGATTTCTGGGGGGGTTTCTTAGCTTGTTTTCAAGGACTTTCTTCTCTTACTTTTAAAATTTTGATTTTTGGGGTATTGGGAAAAGAAAATCCAGTGTGGGTCCAATGCAGCTTTCAATACATTTTAATGCTATTGCTTTACAGCAAAATTGAATATCCAAGGGTTTTTTTAAGCCTTTTCCCGTTGAAATTTATTTTTAAAAAAACAGCGTTTTTTTCAATCCAAATACCACTTCATTTTTGGTTGGGTCAATTTTTTTTTTTTCGCAATTCATTTCCCAAAGGGGAAATTTAAACGTTGTTCTGCTATTGTGGGTGACTAAAAAAAAACCCTTTTTTTTCAAAGCCAAAAAAAAACTTTTTTTTTGTAGATTCATAACCCAAGGGTTTAATTTTCAAAATTTTTCTCCTTTCTGTTGGGACCGTTAAAAAACACGCCATTGTAACACCTTTCCAAAAAACTGGTATTTTTTTGGGTTTTCAATTCTTTTGCGCAATTTAATCCAGGGGGTTAATTAAGCGTTGTTTGCTTTTGTGGGCACCCAAAAGAAAACCTTCTTTTTTACCGCCCCAAAAAAGCAATTTTGGGCCCGTAGCATAATTTTATTGGGAAAGGGTTTAAAAAAGCCTGTTTGGCTTTTACATTCAGTTTAAAAAAACAGTGTTTTTAAACACACCCTACAAATAAAATTTTTCCCGGCCATTTGTGGAAACGCAATTTATATCCAAGGGGTTTCCCAAGTTGTTAACCCCGGGGTTTATTTGGAGTCAAAAAACAGGGTGTGATTTTTCATATACGATTTTTTCTCAAACAGTGTCTGTAAAAATTTTTAAAAACAAACAGTATGGGCAGACAGGAGGTAGGGCTCTTCAACCCCAGTGGGGTGGCACAAACATTTTGAAAAGGGCCCCGGCGGAGCACAGCAAAGGGACGTCGCAGCAGGGGGCAATCGTTTAGGGGCCCCAACTGCCCCCTGTCATTGCGGGCCCTGTGCTGACTATAACCCAAAAAGGGGTTTTTGATTGGTTGACTAGGTCATCCGCTTTTCCCCCCAGAGAAATCTTTAAAAACCCCCGCCCAAAAGCGGTGGGAAGTCAGAAACCCCAAAACCCTTTTTTTTTGGGTTTGGGCCCGGGGGGCGGGGGCAGCGGCCTTTTTACCTGTCCTCAACCCCCTCGTCCCACCGGGGTTTCCCCCACCAGGATTTACTAAGTGGTCTGGGTCGCGCCACTATAAAGCGGGAAAGAACAATTTGAGGAGGGAATTCAGCACTACTTGGGAAACGAAGAAATTTGGGCCCCAAAATCCCCTTTTCTTCCCTTTCATAGGCGGCAAAGTATTGATGGGAATTTGGCATGGGAGGGGCATGTTGTTTAGGGGGTCGCCTCTGCATTTCCAAGACCGGGGATGAGGACAGCCCGTGGCGATGAAAACAAATAATGATGATGGTAAACCGACCGCACTTGGGGGGCCGGGTTTTAGGCAAGAACTTTAAACATATCAGGAGAAGAGGGCGTCAGCCTTTCGCTCAGGGAGCAGCCCCCGCCAGCAAGGGGGGTTGTGTGGCCGTGGCAGCAGGGTTTGCAGCAGTGTGAGGTCGGGGGCCAAGCGGGCCCCGGGGTAAAAAAACCCCCTTCGCAGGGCCAAAAAAGGGAGCGGCACAGGGCTCCGCCCCAAAAAGCGGCGGTAAAAACACCCACTCGGGGCCTTTTTGGCCCGTTCTTTTTTCCCAAAAACACCGGGGGATCCGAATTGGGGATAAGTAGGGAATTTGAAAAAAGAAAGTGAAGCGTGGGCCGGGGGGTAACGTTGGGACCCCCCCTGGATTTAACCTTTCAGGGTCCCAACCATCCCTGACCCGGGAGAAACCCTGGCCCCAGAGTGGTGGTTTCCCTCCTGGCCCGCCGCAGCAACAGCAGCGCAGCGCCCAGTCAGCATGCCTTTTCAAACCAGTCAAGGGTCCAAACCCCCTTTGCAGAAGGGAGCTGTTCTCTTTTTCCCTCATCTCCCGGGCCAGATTCTCCTCTTCCCCGCCACTTTATGGCGCAAAATGTTTTTCCCCACGATTGCAAAAGGGGGAAAAGTATGCGTCCCAAACCCTCCTAAAATTTTCAGAAGCTGACCGTGCTCCTGTCCAAAATTTTTGGGACTCAGGTTTTCCCCCTCCCTTTCCAAATGGTGACTTTGCAAAACCCTTTTAGAGAACTAAAAGGCTTGGCGAAACGAGATTAAGATTCCCCAAACCGTAAATTTTTTATTTAAAAAAAACCAATACCAAACCCTTCATAAAAATGTAAACGAAGGGGGGCCAAATCCTTAAAAGTGCTTTTCCCGCCCAGGCCCCCCCAACTTGGGACAGGAGAGCCGCTTTCTCCCACACTTTTCCCAAAAGGGGGCCCCTGCGCCCCCAATTTTCCGCCTCCTCCTCCACCTTTATCTCAGCCTCCACAATTTCTGCTCCCTCATTTCCAAAATTTGTGGGGGGCCCAGCGGTGTCACGCAGTTCAAAACCTGGCTTCCCCCGGAAACAAAGTCAACAGGGGAGGAACTCTCCGTCTGCAGCAAGAAAACGAGTGTGGTTTTCTCCGCGCCAACTGCAAATGGGAAAAACCATGGTGACGACAATGGGTAAATGGTGTCCGGGCACCGAGGGGGGGTGGCCCCATCCCCTGGGGCGCATGTGTTCAATTGGTTGTGAAATTTCCCTAAAGTTTTCCACGATCTTCAAAGATTTGAAATGGCCAGGAAATTGTGATGACTTCACCCATTCCTAAAAAGCCAGGAACCCCCTCCCGGTTGCAGCGGCAGAAGGGCCCTCCCCCAACACCACTCTGATATGGTGTTTCCCCCGTTGGAAATTTCCAGCCTGAATTTGATGCTGTATGAAAAAGAAAGGGCCTTTAACGATTTTTGATACCCAGGGGGAGGGAGTAATCCCGTGAACTTTGATGTCAGCCGTGGCAGTCATGGTACCCCCTCCCTTTTGTTGAGGCCTTCGAGGAGGCATTTATAGTCTCGCCGGGAAATAGGGATGAAAAAATCATTCCATGCTTCTTTCCTGGAACAGTGCTGAAAATCGGTCGGGGCGGGGACGGAAGGTGGCGATACTCCGCGGCCCACATGGTCCGGGGGGGGCGAACTGGGGGGGAGGGGAGGACATTGGGCAAAACATGTTGGTGAAATGAGTGGATTTTCTACCCAGGTGAAAAGAGAGGAGGAGCAGGAGTGCGGGAAAGAGGGGGATGGAGATAGGATAAAGGGCAGATGACCCCAACACCGTGGAGATACAGTGGAGATGGAGGCAGGGGCCCCTGGGGAGTACTTGTGCGATGGGCCCCAATGCTGATTTGCCTGGGTAGTGACAGCCCAATAGTCACCCCCGGGGAAAGGGTACTTTTTGGCTCTCCACCCATTGGCCCTCGCTCCCTCCAAAAAGGAGCCTTTTTCCCCGCTGCTTGAGGGGATCAAAACTCAAATATATAGGGTCCTCCGTATCGTTGGCCCCTGCCATTTTGGATCGCCCTCCTCTAAGGTCTGACCGGGGGGTTCCTCAGCGTCACGTTACTTTCCCCGGTGCTGGGGGAAGGTGGGGGGGGGGGCAGACCCCTCCTCAGCAAAAACCAAATCTGGAGTCATGATGAGCAGCTTTCCCTTTCCCCCCCCTAGTGAGGGGGCGTCGCCCGCACAGTGGACCGGACAGACCCCGAACAAAGGTGGTGGCCTATTGGAAGCACTCTGCCACCCCCGTTAGAAGATCCGCTGGGGTACGGGGGAGCCAATGGGTGTGTGGGGCAAAAATTTCGAGTTTGCATGGAGAAGTGTCCTGCCGGCCAGTAGTGTGGGATCAGAGCGGGGTGTTCAGTGCGGGGGGCCTCGTTACCCCAAGGAAACCCCCTTGCCAGGGAAAAAGTGAACGACGATTTTTCAAGATGAATTTTGGGTGGATCGGCCCGGATTTCCCCACACACCAATGCCTTTGGCCCGGGTAATCAGCCATACGCCTCACCCAAACTGTGAGAAAGAGTTGGGTTCAAACTCCCGCCTAGCCCTATTCTGTTTCCGCCACCCCCTGAGCCCCACATCTGCTGACAGTTTCTCCATTGCCCCCAACCATCTTTCCAGGGGATGGTATTGCCACCCACCTCCACACTCGTTTTTGTGCCCCCTTGACCCCCCCTGGCGCTGGGCTCCTACCCACCTTTCATTGTGCCCCTGTCTACCTCATGCTGCTGCTGTTGCGGTGCCGTGACCTCCCCCACTTGTCATTGTGCCACCTTGGCCATCTGTTTTTTCCCCTCCCGTTTTATTGTTTCCACTGTCTGACCTCATGCTGCCCTGTGGTGTGCCCTAACCCCCACACTGTGTCATTGTGCCCCGTGGCTACTCCCGTTTTTGCCACCCCGAAAGATTGTCACTCTCTGCCTCATACTGCTCTGGCTGCCCCCGTCACCTCCACACTCTGTCACTAATGTTGCCACCTCAGCTCTCAGCTTGTTTTTTTCCAGCTTTCGCTGCCATTACTTTATCAGGCTACATTCCTGCTTCAGTTTTTTGGTCAGTTTTGCCCTCTTAAGTGCCCAGGGAATGTTATAGTGAAGCGATTCTAAGAGCAGCGGCAGTCATCTGCGTGTCATACTAAAACACAACATTGTATGTGTCACGGATCGCGCCGCGGCCCGTGCCTTGGACCGCGGTCGTGTCCGTGCCCCTGTGTCTGGGTCCGCTGTGGCTCCCTGTGCGGGGCTTACAGCGGCAGTGTCAGTTTGCTATACACCTGCTTCTGCTCAGTGTTACTCACCTGGCCCTGCTTCCACGCGTGTCCGTCCACTGTGGCTTCCCCAGCGTGTGTGTGCACCCCATAGGGTGCGCGCGTGCCAGCCTGCGGACATTTATGCACACAGTGCTCCTGCTTCCTGCCTGTGACCTCTGACTCTTTCCTTCATAAGGAACTTCCTCCCTGGACTCTGGGTTTGTTCGTTGATGTTCTTCATTAGAGCTAGACCTCTGCTGCTAAGCTGCTGCCTTGTTAACCCCCTGGTTTCCAGAGTGTCTGCTAAGCTTCTGCCTAAACGTCTGCATTACTCGGCGCTGTCCAGCGCACCTGTTAGCTGCTGCACTCCTGTCGCTGCACCAGTCGGCTATTCCTGCTGTATTAATCTGTTATCACCCTGGGACTGTGCTGGGACAGCTACTGCATCCGTTTATCCGTCACCTGTGTCCTGCACTTTGGCTACCCGCCGCGAGTACTGCCATCTCTGCCCGCGGTGGGCCCAGAGGATCTCCTGTACCAGGGCGTTTCTGGCTTTGCAACCAGTAAACGTGACAGTATGAAGACCAAACCAAGCTCCCTCTGCATATGTAAGCATGGCACAACGTTCTACAGCACCCTGCAGGCTCTGTGCAGCCTGGAAATAGCTGTTTTTTAACGTGATTCGTCCTGAAGTAGTTCGGACCGAAATGAATTTTGTCGGGAAATTCGGCGAATCACCGAATCGAATTTTTGAGAAATTCTCCCATCTCTAGTTAGGACTTATATTCAGGGAATGTCTTATTTTCTTGTTCTCCTGCTTACAGGTACATACGGTACTGTACTGGAGTAAGTGGTAGATGTCTATTCACCAAGAAAAGCAGGCACCCACAAACAAATTACACCCACTAGACCTTCTTAGCCCCAAAACAATTACAGTTGGCAAATGCTGATGGTGGGTGGATCCTCCCCTTTACTTGTAGATTGTAAGCCTGCGCGGGCAGCGTTCTCTCTCCCTCTGTACCAGTTGTTAGTCACAGATTGTCACTATTGTACTTGTCTGACTTATGTTATGTATGTAACCCACTGAGTGTACAGCGCACTGGAACCAATGGCGCTATCAAATAAATAATAATACAGATCTGCGTCACTTCTTTCAAAGGCACATCATGGTCAGGTCTATTGCTGTTCCAGTTGCGCTCCACCGAGAGCCCAGTTCTACCAAACCCTTATTGTGGTGGGGTCTTTTGAGTGCAACTCTTTTGGGGAGGATCTGCTTTCTTTTGGAGGAGCAATTCTTTTAAGGGTGCTGGCTTTGCTTCATGAAGGGTCTACTGTATCTGTCCTGCTGTATTCCATTTACCTTTTCACATGTATAGACGTGTGAACACTTTTTTAATGAACTGCAACTAGGGCTTATATTTTAAGCATACTCCAAAAATTCAGAAAAATCACGCTAGGGCTTATTATCTAGATAGGTCTTATTTTTGGAAAAACAGGGTAGTATATTTGGAACATCCATAAAAATAAATGGGGAGAACTGTGCAAGCGTGGCCATCTCCCCGTTCTCGGAGGCCAACTTGTGGCAAGCTACGAGCTTCCCTCAGAGATGATTTCACAAGATAAGACATATGTGACTGTTCAAATGTGATAGCTGAGCGCAGCTAGAGCAGCAAGAACATGTTGGCTTTGAAGGGAGTTTTTACTTTTGCAACCATTTTATTGCGCTAATGTATCTAAGGCCTGGTCACATCTGCATTGGAGGTTCCATTCAGATGCTCTGCCGCAGAGGCGGTGCTGAGTCCAATAAATGACGGACAACAGCAGCACCAGCTGGACATCATAGTCTACAATGGGATCTGACGGGTTTGTGTCATTTTAATGGAAAAAATAGTGCTGCTTTCTGTGTTATTTTTTCAGTCCTTTTTGATGGAACCTGTGATGAAGGCTCAGGCGCAGATGTGAACCAGGTCCTAATTGTTTGGGACAGTGCTGATTAGGTTCTTGTCTGTAAGTTAAATGTTTATGTAGTCTGCAATCACGGAGACACAAAGGTTTGAATAAGAGCTGTGTACATAAAACTATTGGATATTTTTAATTAAAGGATTTTTGCCATGAAGTAAAATTGACGTGGGAAGCTTGCAAATGAAATAACAAACATTTTCACCATTCATTATTGTTAAAAATTCTGTACCGTTTTTGTCTTAGGCTATGTTCACACGGCTTAAAATGGGCCGTGTCTCTCCCCGTATTTCGCGCCATACTGTGCGAAATACGTCCCAGTCATTACGGTAATCCACAGTTCTCATAAAGAACTATGGATTACGTGTCCTCCGTAGTGTGTGAGCGGGGAGAAAGTGACATGTCAATTATTCACGGAGCGTACGCGCCAAGAATAATGCATGTCTATGGGGCCAGCGGGTGAAATACGTTCCGCAATTACTGCTGTGTGAACATAGAATTAGCTGCTCCTTTAGTGATCCATTGTTTACAGCTCGTCTCCAGGGGATACGACCAGGGCTTAGAGCTCCTCATTCCTGGTCACACATGTTCAGACATCACTTCTCCTCTCAGGCAGCTACTGAGTGTTCAAACCCCAGGTGCTGTCGTTCTACTCCTGTCCTCTGTCCTTCTTAGTAATTAGTCAAACAGTGCAAATAAATTAAAAATAAGAAACTTCAATGAGGTCTGTGCATTGATAAAGAGAAAAAAAACACAGGTTTGGTTCCTGCAGGAATTTGAACCTCGGACCCTTGTGCCTGGAGGCAAAATCTTTACCTCTAAACTCTCACAATGCTTTATGTAAACAGACCTTTCTTTGACTACAGAGAGGAAAGGCCTGGTGATGCCATCCTGCTGGGTCACATGATATGCAATTCAAACAAATCACACACACCCCATTCTGAGTACACAGAGCTGAAGAGCTGGATGCAGGAGGTATGAAATGAGATCGTGGCAAAACCCCTTTAAGAATCTTTAAAAAGTTGCTTCATTTTTTTTCTAGATGTTGATACAATTATTGGATATTTTAATCAATAATATTTGCAAAAAAAAATGAAGCAACTTTGAAAACATTCTAGACACTAACCTAATTGTCTCCTTGATTACAGTTACATTTATATGTAGTATGAAATCATGGAGACACTTATGATTGCATAAAATCTGCGTACATAAAATTATTGGATATTTTTAATCAAGAATGTTTGCAAAGTTGCTTCATTTTTTTTTTTTTTCTAGATGCAACATAGTAAGGAAAATCTCATTAAGATATTACAATCCGACACAAATGTTAGATTACACAACTTTCCTCCATGACATTAGTGGTAATGATACCTTAAACAGAGGAAAAAATTGTTGGATAATTTATGCAAAAAATAAATGTTTCGTTATTTCGGCGTCGCCGACGCGGGTTGTTGTCTTGCTATTGTGAGTACAGATTATGAAATAAATCACAACGTTGTATATACATCATTACAACAACGTTTTTGACGTTACGCTACAATGGAAGAAATGATAGAAAAACACAGACGCTGCATTCCCAGCTTTTATAAGTCATTTAGAATCACTTTGTGCCAAGCGCTTCCTTTTCTTTGGTTTAATATCCATGATATGAAGCCCTTGAGAGCTTAAATTGTACTGATGTAATGCAAGTTGTTTCATCTTCACAGAAACGCTCCAGTCTATGGATTAGGCTTTTCTCCGCTGCCCCAAAAAATGTGATAACTATTGTTCATCGTGCAGTGAATTTTCTTCTCAATCTCTTTTCACTTTGAAAAGACTTTATTGTGTGCGGGGCTTTTACTTCCAAAACTTCAAATTCTGACCTATTGAGTCGATAATTTTTACGTCCAAAGTATGAATTTGTTCCATATGGTATAAACATCTGGTGTGTTATTTGTGCCACTGAGATTCTCATCCCCCTCCACAGACACATACACACACATGTACACAAACACACATAAAGCCTGTTTAATTATACAGAACCGGAGATAGACCTACTAAAAGTTACATGAGATGTTGCCTGAGCAACCGTAAGTAGATCATTCAAGGAACAAAATATTTGCAATTAATTTCCAGAGTGAAATAATTAAGCCCATCTATTGTGACAAATCTATTACCAAAATGCTCGCACCTGGACATCTGCTTGCGTTACCAAACCTGTGCCCTGCGGTCAGGTCCTTTCATTCCAGTTATGTAAACATTTATCGAATTTAAAGTGTATCCATTGGACATGAAGAGCCATATTAACAAGACATACATTGTCTCGCAGTGGCTCCACTAGTCGTTTGGTTGTTGTATGATGGGTACTGGATGCTTCTTGTGTGTCTTATGTGAACTCTACAGCAGCTTGATGGATGTAAGAAAACTGTAAATGGATAGGGTTATATAATAGAAGGAAAGAAGCTGAGCTCTGTGATATATAGGGTTATATGATAGAGGAGAGGAGCTGAGCTCTGTGATATATAGGGTTATATAATAGAGGAAGAGCTGAGCTCTTGTGGATATATTAAGAGGGTGATTATGATATAGAGGATGAGGAAAGAGCTCAGCTCTGTGATATTTAGGGTTATATAATAGAAGGAAAGAGCTGAGCTCTGTGATATATAGGGTTATATGATAGAAGGAAAGAAGCTGAGCTCTGTGATATATAGGGTTATATAATAGAAAGAAATAGATAGCTGAGCTCTGGTGATATATTAAAGAGGTTATATAATAGAATGAAGAGGGGAGAGCTGAGCTCTGTGATATTTAGGGTTATATGATAGAGGAGACCAGCTGAGCTCTGTGATATATAGGGTTACATGATAGAGGGAGAGGAGCTGAGCTCTGTGATATACAGGGTTATATGATAGAGGAGAAGAGCTGAGCTCTGTGATATATAGGGTTATATGATAGAGGGAGAGGAGCTGGGCTCTGTGATATATAGGGTTATAGGATAGAGGGATTGGACATGAGCTATGTGATATATAGGGTTATATGATGAGGGGCTAGCTTGTGATATTAGGGAATGTAGAGAGAGCTGAGCTCTGTGATATATAGGGTTATAGGATAGAGGAGAGGAGCTGAGCTCTGTGATATATAGGGTTATTTCATAGAGGGAGAGGAGCTGAGCTCTTTGATATATAGGGTTA
Organism: Phyllomedusa bahiana; assembly: GCA_025379985.1. NCBI lineage: Eukaryota > Metazoa > Chordata > Amphibia > Anura > Hylidae > Phyllomedusa > Phyllomedusa bahiana. The sequence continues at coordinate 160,625 of JAODAL010001856.1, forward strand.
TAGGATAGAGGGAGAGGAGCTGAGCTCTGTGATATACAGGGTTATATGATAGAGGGAGAGGAGCTGAGCTCTGTGATATATAGGGTTATAGGATAGAGGAGAGGAGCTGAGCTCTGTGATACATGTGTTTATATGATTTGCAGCAGGATTTCTGAACATAAAGCAAAGAAAATTATGATAGTACTCTTTAAGAGACTGGTGAGCGTCCTGCTGACCCTGCCCACTAACAGTGATTGACAGTTTGCTCTGTTCACACACTGATGCAGGGAGCACGGTCAATCACTGTATGTGGACGGGGTAAGCAGGACTCTCACTGTCCCTCAAAGAGTATTATCAGCATTTTCTTTACTTTTTACGTCAAATCCAGCTCCAAATCATATAAACCTCAACATCTTATCTTCATATCATATCCTGCTCTCAGATAGGGCAGCATAAACCACCTGACGGGTTTCCTTTACATACCTCATGAGGTCTCTTATTTGGGAGCCCCATCAGTTAGCCAGAGCAGAGAGCGACTGCAAAGAATTTCTCTCTTTACGTTGGGTCCGGCCAGCTCTGTGCATTACATGGACATCCCAATGATCTGAATGGGCACTATATAATGCCTCATGCTCCCTATGATAGCGCTGTAGGGGAATTCAATGCTTGCTGTCAGCTTTCCTAGCAGAGTACAGTACCAGCAGAAGGACAGCCTGCCATCATCTTATTACTGGGGAACATTTACCAAAAATGAATTCAACAAGGACAACCTCTATAATATTTTGTCAATCCGAATTAAAAAATTCCATAGTACATATCGCACCACATTAGTCAAGCTTGAGTCTGAGTGTTTCATGCCCCAGTCATTTTATGGAGTTCTAATCATTTGAGGGGGGGTTTACTAATTGGTGCTATATTCTCAAATAGATGGAATGATGGAATGTTTCTATATTTCTAGTATTTGGGTATCAAACCTGTTTTCCCTGAGGGACAAATCAGTATTATGGCTGCCCCCATAAGGAGGACCTCAGAGGATGGCTATGGTGCCTGATTAGGTTTGCCATAGCTGTGGCATCACCGGGCTCCTGGCGTCTCGCTGCTAAGCTCCTGCTGGGGCTGTGAAGAGAAGTTTCTCAGAATCCTTGGATCAAATTGGACTGAATGGTTGAATAACCACACCGTAACCCAAGTCCCCGTCTTTCAATTTCATTATGAGATGTTTTGGGCTTGACTGTGTTTTATATTTCCATTTAATTAAAGTTACTTAGTTTTATCTTTTACGGTCCTTCATTGAAAAATTGAATTAGGTGTGCGGATTGGAGGCCCGCACCGAGAGCCGTAAATGAGACGGAGGTACGTTATGCATGTGGCAACTTGTTTATAGAAACTGTTCTTCTGCAGGTCATACATACAGGTGCAGTGTAGAGCCAATACCACAAGTCTGGCTCAGGCACCACCTTTAACCTGGTCTGGCTGTTTTTTCGCAGGTCATAATACAGGGGGGCAGTGTAGAGCCAATCCCACAAGTCTGGCTCAGGCACCCCCTTTACCTGTCTGTTCTTCTGCAGGTCATACTTTACGGGCAGTGTAGAGCCAATACCACAAGTTGGCTCGGGCACCACCTTTACCCTGGTCTGGCTGTTCTTCTGCAGGTCATACTAGAGGGCAGTGTAGATGCCAATACCACAATTTCTGGCTCAGGCACCACCTTACCCTGGTCTGGCTGTTCTTCTGCGGTCATACTTTACAGGGCAGTGTAGAGCCAATCCCACAAGTCTGGCTCAGGCACCACCTTTACCCTGGTCTGGCTGTTCTTCTGCTGGTCTTACATAGGGGGGCAGTTTTAGAGCTAATGCCACAAGTCTGGCCGGCACCACCTTTACCTGGTCTGTTCTTCTGCAGGTCATACATACAGACGCAGTATTTAGAGCCAATACCACAAGTCTGGCTCAGGCACCACCTTTACCCTGGTCTGGCTGTTTTTACTTTTATGTGCCTAGTCTGGCGTCAATCATAAATGTGTCTACTTCTAAAAATTTGGTGCGACGCCCGTAAAGTTTGGAATGCGACTGTTCATAAATCTGTAGAACAGCTCCAATACATCTTTTTGACGCCAGATAACTGGCACAGCCCTGTTCTTACATGTCGCTCGTAGTATTATGCAGTATTGGTCAATCTGCCCTATTATCTTTTCTAAATTCTGACTGGTGCTCTCCATAAGGAGAGATGGTCCCCTACTCTCAGCCACTCATTGCCTCCAAACCAGTCAAGCCAGTATCGCTCTGCTCTACACTGATGAGGGGCAAAACCCCGAAACGGCGTATGTAGATGAGCAATATGGGCTTGACTAATATTCCTTTTTGCTTCTCAAGATTCAGTGAATCAGAAGTAAATTGAAGGATTTGTTAAAACCCAAATAGAGGGCCAGTAAAGCTTCCCAGCTCCTTTCCATAATGCCTTGTGATATGCAGATGCTTAGTAGTGGGCTAAAAGGCAAAACACTACACACCTTAACTGGTGCTCTCCATAAGGAGAGATGTTCCCCTTCTCTAGTTTCTGAATAAGACATGAGCTGTCCAGGTGCTGAAATGGGGTAAGCCAAAATAAAACATCCATATTCTTACAAGTCTGCATCTATGTTTCGCTACGGCTCCATCCACATCAATTCTAATAGATACAATGAGATCTATCAGGCTCCCATTATTTGTACTGGGTAGAATAACGTAGTAGATCATACTGTTCCTTCCACCAAAAGCAATGAAAACCTTAAGTATCCAGGATAACGGTGTTGATTTTGTTGCACAAAGTTTTGTGGTGGTTACCTGCAATTTTTTTCCCTTAGAAAAATATTGAATTTGTGGTTTTTCCACAATTTGACCGTAAATCCTGGATGGACCTCATAGTCTTAAGCCCATATAATTAAAAAAAAAATGAGTTAATCAAGTTTCTCCAATATTGCTACTGTAAATCAGACAGTTGTAAAAAAAAAAATTACTAAGAAATAATTTAATTTTCCACAGAAATATTAAATATTCTGTTTGTTGATTGCCACTGATTAGGATCTAAAAAGGCAAATAGAAGTCATCTGTGTGTTGTTTAATTAATTGCAGCTCGCTGCTGGGTACCGGCTCCATGGGTGCTCGGCAGTCATTTAACAGCAATGAAATTCCCTCATTTCACCCGCTTGCTGAGGCTTCAAGCAACTTAATATATGAACTGCTACTTGTGTGACACATTCATTAGGAAGCCCGGAGGCAACTGCGCTCAAAACTTGATTCATGTATCATGAAGTAACAGGGCTATTGGTCATAAACAAGGGTTCTCCCAACAGCAAAAACTTAAGATTTATCCTGTTTATGTCATTTTCACTGAAGAGTAAGAGCTTTACTCAGTTATAGTGTTTTAGGAAACCTAAGACAACGGAGCAGATACGGGGAATTAAACATAGATACAATAGCAATTTCTATATGGGAATTACATTTTCAAAAGCGGACCCATAGGGAATAATAGAGCAGACGTAGCCCTGCTCTATTTCCCAGCAACATACACTTATCTTATGGGACTCAAAAGTGTAGTAGAGTAAGCTGCTGAGTCCCGTAAGATAAGCGTATGTCGCTGCGAAATAGCGCCAACGTAGCCCACGCAGGGCTATGGGCCGAGGCGGCAGCATCTCTGATCTCTGTGTCCACTAGGTTACCTTTTTGCACGGTACCCCAAGAAATACCTGCAACGTAGCCATTACCATACAGTGAACCCACCCTAAGAACGCTTTATAAAATAGAAGTGTTACTAGTTTTATCCACTAGTTTTATCCACTAGTTTTATCCATTAACAGAATGCAAAGTCAATGAACAAAACAGAAAACACGGTCAAGTCAGTACTTGGTCTGTCCAAATTTGTCTTCAGAATAGCAGCAGTTCTTCCAGGTACCTGCACACAATTTTTGAAGGATCTCCGAGAGGTTGTTCCAAACATCTTGGAGAAGTAACGCCTCTTCTTCATGTAATCCAGACAGACTTGAGGATGTTGTGATTAGGACTCTGTGGGGAGCGTATCATTACCTCCAGGACTCAGGGAAAGGGTGGTCTCACCAGATATTGTTTAAAAGGGTGTTCCCACCATGCACTTTAATGGCATATTGATGGAATCTGCCATCAAAGAGTCATAGGTGCAGGTCCCACCTCTGGGGGACACACTTATCTCGGAAACAGGCCCCTAGAAGTCCTAGCTCAGAATGGAGAGCAGGTCACGCTTGTGCACGACTTTCCATTCTGTTCTGAGTACGACCAAACACACTGCTCACCTGTACTCGAGAATCCCATAGAACAGAATGGAGAGTTGGGAATGGATCCATTCAGAACTAAGACTTTCGGGGGCCCAATCCTAAGGTACATACAGGTCCCAGAGGTAGGATCTGCATCTGTCATGCTTTGTTGGCAATTCAATCAATGGTCCCTACCAATGTATGGGGAAAAATTATTTCATGTAAAGCCCCCTCAAAAGACAAGAGGACATTCCCTTTGGCTGGAGAAAAAAGTGCTTCACTGTGAGAACTGTAAATCTGTGGAATAGCTGCCTGAGGAGCTGGTCACAGCAGGAACAGGTGAGGGTTTCAAGAAAGGCTTAGATAACTACCTGAAACTGAAGAATATTAGTATGTATGTAGCCATATAAAATTCTAGATTCAGTCTGATGGCAACTATGGGATCAGAAATAGAATCTTCCTCGGAGCAGATTGGTTCTTGCCTTATAGGTTTCAAAGCTTTCACAATAGAGGAAACTAGGCTTAATCTCCTTATCTCCCTCCCTTCACCCACATTTTCCCAAACCTTGGTTGAATTTGATGGACATATGTCTTTTCAACTGCACTAACTATGTAACGTACCATTAAAGTGCATGGTGGGAGCACCCCTTTAATTTTCATCTATGTTTTGTTCATTCGCTTTGAATTTATTTAATTAATAAAAATAAACTATCGACACTTCTACTTTTGAAAGCATTCTTACTTTACAGCACTTTTTCCACACCTGCACAAAATTTTTGCATTGTGTTTCGTTGGTTCGCCACGTTCCTTGCTCCTTGACATTAACAGTCATGGGCTGTACAGTAAGCTTTCTTATATTGATCTGTCTACCCACAATTTAATCCAGTGCAGCACAGTATCAATCACTCTGTTGTGTTGGCTAGACGGTAGAGGTACAATGCAAAACTCCGATTTATATGCCATTAGGGTTTGTGGAAAGCTGCCATTGGTGGCTGCCATCCGGCATGTATTAGACCAATATAACACAGTAAGGTCTGTGCAATATTTAGGTAAGAAAACAACCTGCAAACTTATATACAACAAAGTGATTTTTTTGCAGGTTGATACTGTGTGTAGACACAGCTCCTTTCATCGTGATACATGTGTAATTATCTTATTTATATTTATTTCTAGAATTTAGATACACTGACATCCACTGCTAATTAAGGTTTTGTTTTCAGAATGACTATTTCATGGTAATTACGTCTAATGATGATTAATAATTGCCTAGATATGTAAACATGTTGTCTATCAGTAAGGCTGCACTTACTCAGGCTTGTTATGTAGGAAAGTATTTTAGCGCCTGCAGTTGTTTACACAGCGATGTGAAAATGACGTCCAAAATCTGACGGTATTATCACATCTCTGGACCGCCCCGCCAAAGCGCGCAAAAAAAAAACCTGGTCGGCATTCGGATTCCCACCGGCCCAGTACATTGGGGCTATGGGAATCCGATGATGGTGCGGCGGAATATACAACATGTTCTATATTATGCCGGACAGCCAGCGGTTTAGGAAACCCTCAGTAAACAATCTGTGCTGTGTAGACTACAGCACAGATTTTCTATTGAGGGCTATGAAAGGGGGAAAAAATCTCTCCTTGAGGAGAGGAACCAATGAATTGGTCGGTGTGAGGATCTACTTGCCATTCAGACCTCACTGACTGTTTTGCATAAAGCAAAGGCTTATGAGGGCTACACAGCGCTGGGTACGGTTGGATTTTCAGTGGATTCCAAATACTGAATCTGCTGAAAAACCGACCAAGATCCAGCGATATGTAGACACTGCCTTAGGCTGTTACTTTTTTTCTTTTCTTTCTGTTTAACATTTTTCCAAAAAAGAGCGTCTTTGGTTTAGGAGATAATTCCGGGTTTGTAGAGGAGTGAAGGGCAAATGCCCTCTTTGGTATAATCAGGTTATTGTGCATTATCAGGGTGAGGCCCCCACAGCTCTGTTCCAGTCAAATTTTGAGTTATCTCACATGAGCACGTTTAGAAATTGGGTAAGAACATTTCTGACAATAATATACAGTACAGGACCATAAAGACTCTTTTATAGACTTCGAGGAACACTGATGAAGCAAACTAGTTTAACAAAGAGTAGAAAGCTCTTCTTACCTTTTAATATTATGAATTAATGCAAATTCTCCACTGCACCAGAGCAATATACCCTTTATATATACTCAAATTAGCGATTTTACCGAGTAGCCTCACCGTGTGGTTCAGTTGATAGGGTAGCCGTTTTACCGGTGGTATACATGTAAAGGTCCATTGGTGAAAAGTCACTTCAGTTGAGACCAATAGTAGTACAGGCCATAGTGAAAAACTGTCCATTATCTTTATTCAAACTAAGGCTATGTCTACACTGCACGGCTTTACGATCGTATTTTCTGTGCTGTTAGGATTTTAAAAGCTCTGAAAATCCGATCGTTCGTGTGGCCTCACAGACTAGTATAGAAAGGATGAGTTGTAGTCTCCACAGCTCGTCTTTTCTATGATCGTCTTTCGGCACCGATGTATTATATAACATGTTGTATAACATGCCGTCGCTTTTAGTTTTCTTGGTGTCTTCCCATATAATACAATTGTATCGGTGATGTCAGAAAAACGAGAAGCGACAAAATGTGACAAAAACCATAGTCCTGCATCGGGGAAAAAAACGGTCGCTCTTGGCCTTTTTTTTGTTCGATGCAGTGTAGCTATAGCCTTACGCTGTTAGCAGTGATTGGATGATGTCAGACTGTGTAGGGAAATGTCCTATTGACAAGATGAACCATTGCACCACTTTTTTTATTTATCTCACACCTCCAGGAGGGAAGTCAGAGGAATAGTACAATGTAGAATTATATTTGTGTGGTATACAAGCAATTACTTAAAGGGGTTATCCACCTTCTAGGAAAATCAAAGCAGCAGCTCCTGGGATGCCAGTAAAATAAAAATAAAAAAGTATACTCACCTTCTTCCTGTCCCCATTTTCAGCACCTCGGTCTTCTGTTTCCGTTCTGTCACTTCGAACATGAGACGCCCCCATGTACAATGCGATCATATTGTACGCGCTGGGGGGACGAGGCATAATCCATAGGTCTCTATGAGAGCTATGGATTACTGTAATTATGGGGTGCATCTCCTCGCGTATTAAGCGCAGTACGCAGTGAATTACGCGGTGAAATGCGCCCCAAAATAAGCCGTGTGAACATACCCTTACAAAACGTCTCACAAGTGACAAGCAACACTTCCCATAGACTTAAATGGAAAATCTGTCCAGCAGTCCACACTGCACGGGTTTTCCGCCGGACGTTTTTTTTACACCGTCGGCTCCGAAAAACTTAGAACATGTTCATTATTCCGCCCGTTTTTTGGGCAGAACAAAAACAGATCAAATACCGGTCGGCGTTTCTGACCTGTATTTGGTCTTTACCGTGTAAACACAGCCTTAATTTACCGTGACCTGAAGATGCTGCATAAGATGCCAACACACTGGTTGAAAACCATGCCAGACATTTGTGAGCTTATGTTTCACACAAGTGATGCCCTGTTTCCCCGAAAATAAGACAGTGTCTTATATTAATTTTTTCTCCTAAAGACGAGCTAAGACTATTTTTTAGGGGATTTCTTATTTTTCCATGAACAAGAATTCACATTTATTGTTGAACAAAAAATCAACATGTGTTAATATATTGTAGTGATTTCAGCATCACAAGCACCAATCAAGAGAAGCTCAGCCAAAGTACTTATCTGAAAATTGATATATAAAAATGGGAGACCCTAGGTCTTATTTTCGGGGGACGCCTTATTTTCGGGGAAACAGGGTATAAGTGTGGAATAACTTTTTTTCTTAAGTAAATCAGGAATAACTTTCTCGATTCCGTTATGTGGTTCTTTATTTTACATCTCGTGTAAATATCAGAAACCATTCAATGTGACAAATCCTATTTCACAGCGCTGTGTTCTTTCTCACTGCTTCTGCTTTACTGCTCACGATGCTGTTCATATCATCAGCATGAAGAAAGGGACAAAACAATAGATTTTTCCAGATTGTTCAGTGTATGTTGTTGTTTTTTTGTTTGTTTCTGTCTGCCTATTATTCTGTTGAGATAATTGATCCATGCACTTTAGCTAAGGATAAGCAACAGAACACACCTGGGGCAAATGAAAAATGTTCATGTACATCCCTCTTAATTGTATTTTTATGTTCACCATGCCATATATTATGCATAATTATACTGCACATCACCGCAGCGAGGCATATTGATTCTTATGCTGGAACTAAAACTAACTCTTTCTGTAAAGCTTTCACTTCTCAGGTGGATGGGAAATCACGGCACCGAAATCATTCATTCTCATGTGCATACAAGATGTGTGATTTCTTTATATAGGATATAGAAAGAGTTACTAGGTAGTGATCAGTACTAGATTAGTTTACCAGTACTGAGGTGTAGTTTTTCTCCTTTCTGTCCATCACATGTTGATAACATTGTGGCAGCGCCGACAACAATCGTTATTTTTCTTCCCTACTTCACTTGTTCTATTTTTATTTTAGTCACCTGTAGACAAGTGGATCCCTTGACTGGTGATCCCTCTACTGCAGGGATGTCAAACTGATTTTCACAGTGGCCCACATCAGTATTATGATTGTCCTCAGAGGGCTTCTGAGGATAGTTAGGGTGCCTAAGTGGCACTGTCAGAGGTGGGAGTTGCTGAATAGAGAAGAGCCGTCTTAACAAAATGATGGGCTCTTTGGTATAGCACTGCAGTGGGCCCTGCCCAAATACATGACATCACATGTAGCCATGCCTTGAACGCCCCCACCTCCCCCCCACCAAGCACAGTCATATTATCACGCCACTTGTGTCTGGACACTGACAGCCTGCAGCCTATAAGACTATTTAGCACGGCAGGGAGCCTTCGACTCCCTTCTCCACTATTGTTTTTGACTGTTTGCACATCCTAAAAACACACAAACAGTTAAATAAGCAAAGCCAACCAAGGGATCCAGGATATGTTTTTGTATTCCGGCAACATACATACACCACCTGGGGCCCCTATACTTGTGGGGCCCCCGGTCAACTGCATAGTGTGCCAAATGGAAAAGATGGCCCTGGAATAGAGCAGTGTGGAGGTGTGCGCTGGAGCTCCAGAAGCAAGATGGACCCCGCTTTCTGTGCTGTCACAGCTACCTCCACCAAGCATTGGCTGCATCCTCTGGGAAAAGTGGAGAGTTGATCCATCTGCAGCCAGACCTTGCCCATCCCAGCTCCCCTCGTCACAGCCGGATTTTGCCTTTGGGCCTTGAACTCGACACGTACTCTACTGGGATCTCTGCTTGGCACGGCAATTGGCTCTAGCTAAAGTTGTATATACACATTAGATGAAGTCTTGGTGAAATCGGCAGTATCCACCAGCAATCTAATAGGTATGGGAGGCTCATGACTGTCTCCACGTGTCCTTGATCACAGCCAGTCCCTCACTGTAACAGCTGTTTATTCACAGCCAGGACTTGCTGCTAGCAGCGGGGATCAGTCATAATTTAAACCCTAGCTATTTGACCATTTAAAGGCCGCAGTTCATACTAAAAAAAAAAAAAAAAGCAATAATGGGGTACCAACCACTTGTTTTAGAAAATGCAAATTTAAATAAATGAAAAAAAGTTTTTATCTCATTCAAAATACTAAAATATAACGAAAGGTCTACAAATTTGGTGTTGCTGGAATAATACCGACCTACAAAATAGAGATGTCATCGATATCGCATGCTGGACTCCATAACAAGTAACCTCCTTCCATCGCATTCAGAAGAGAACGAAGATAATCAGAAGAGCCAGAGGAGCCAGCGCTGGAAGGAAGCAGTAGAGAGAGAGGAGTATAGGATTTTTTTATGTGATTGGGTTGCAGCAGCTTATTGTTTACTTTTTGTATACACTGGACAACGCTTTAAAAAGGAATCCGCTACATGGATTGTGCAGCCCTATTTGTGGGCAACATAAAGTAGTGACAGAGACTCTAATTCTAGTATTTCCCACTTCATTTTTTGCAGTAGTTTTCATAAAATCAGCTGTAGCATGAACCGAGCTCTCTGTGATTTGTATCCTTGAGCGGCGGCTCCTCCTGCTGCTGATTGACAGCTTTCTGTCTGTACTGTGCACAGGCAAAAAGCTGTCATGAGAGGAGCAGCAGCTCATGAATATTGACTCCAGACTGTGATCACATCACTGAGAGGACTCCTGGTTCACAGACAGCTCGGCTCATGCTGTAGCTGATAAACTGTGATACTATAAAAACTACTGCAAGAGACAGGCAAGTGACACAAACGCTGGAGTCAGGGAATGGGTCACTACTTTATGGCGTCCACTGACGGCGCAGCATAGACCTGATGGCGGGTTTTCATTTGAGCGTCACTTTTATTTTTTGGATTTGCAATCCATATTTCTATCACACAGAGTAAGAGCAAATAAACTACATAAAGAATTTCTCTCTCTTTCTCTCTCTCTATCTATCTATCTATCTATCTATCTATCTATCTAGTCATACTGATAGAGAGAGTAGAGAGAGAGAGAGAAGAGAGAGGAGGAGAGAGTAGAGAGAGAGAGAGAGAGAGAGATGATTGATTGATTTTTGGTGCTCAACCGGCTTCAGTCCTCATTCACTAGTTTCCAAAGAACTTGTTTGTAGCAGACATACAACAGACACCAGCTTCATGAATGCAAATTCAATTCCCGACCATTGCAGAGCAAACTTTGTTTGATTCCTCTTAACAAACATTTCTGCAAGCTTAGCAAATCAATAAGGAGAAGGGGGAAAATAATTATTTTAACCTATTGCTAAAATTGTAGAGGTGAAGAAGGAAAGAGAGGGAAAAGAGGGGAAAAAAAGAAAGAAAAGGAAAGGAATTTTTTTTTTAATACTTTTGCCTTTTTTTTCCCTTCTCTTTCTCCCCTCTTTTCTCTCTCCCCTTTTTCCTTTCTTCCTCCTGTCTCCTTTCTCACCCCTCCAATTTTAGCAATAGCGAAGGGTAGGGGAGGAGGGGAAAGAAAAGAAAATGAATTTTGAAAAAAAAAAAATTATCTTTTACTGTCCTCTTTGGGTCGTAACGTCCCTTTTCCTTTCTAACTCCTTTTTCCTTCTTCACCCCTCCAATTTTAGCAACAGGTTAAAAAAAAGAAGTGATGCATAGAGTTAATAAGCTAAGGTACCTCCCAGAATTAGGGTGGGGTTAGGTAAGCAGGTTTGCTTTTAAATGTGTTGCTATATGAGAATAGACATGATGTGAGCAAGGGCAATGTTGCTGCCCGAAACGCGTAAGCATGGATTATAGCAATTTTTTTTTACCTGCATTTATGTTGCTTTTTAATATGGATTTAAAATAAAAGGAAGATTTTTTTAATTTGGACGGTGCCGGACGTCTTTTGAGTTTTCTCAGAGGAATTGCATTTGCAAGAGCAAATAAACGTGGGGTTCCCGACCATTGCAGAGCAAATTTTTTGATTCCTCTTAACAAACATTTCTGCAAACTTAATAAATCAAATCACATAAAAGAAAGAAAATAGGTCTCTGAACTTGGGTTAGTAGTGTTACTCCTTCTAGTTAGAGATACAGAATTTAGCAATATTCTGAATTTTTTAAATCACAGTTTTTAAAATTTGAGACATTAAAATGTAATATTTCAGATTTTTACGCCCTGCACTAAACCCTGTACTTGGCCACGTCTCAAGCTTCAGAATAATTTATGTAGAACATTCGTGAGTTGACTGCTATTCACAATTTTCTATATATAGATAATGATTCTGAGAAACTGAAATAAACTGGAACCGAGCATTTTATAGTTGTTTCCAGCCTGAAGTAAACAGAATAACATTCATCGTGCAGCCACCTTCTATAAATGTCATAAAATGTGTGCTAATATCAGATCTTTTACTTGTTATTAATTTTTATGCTCTTGGAGCCGACTTTACAGGTTTGTTCACACATTACATTTTATGTCGCAGTTTCGCCTTGCATTTTATAAGTAAAACCTCAGACAGTTCAGAAACATAGGCCTTCCTAAGGGAAAGCCAAGGAAAGCTGAAATTAAAATGCAATGTATGAACTAGTCTGAATTCAATGATCCTTCGTGTTGTGGCTTCAGTGGAGCAACATTTCATTACATTTTTATACAAGAAATGCATGTCCCAGCGTACACTAGTTAATTTGATACCATGTGTGTAAATTTGTAAGAAGTTCTCTTCTCTGCTTTTTTCTTTGCTACAAAGATTGTTTCTATAGTTCTGTTTTTCTCAAATACATATACTTATGCAGGTTAAGGTTGACACTAGTCGGAGCACGACGTCTTTGGATTGTTTACAGACTCATTGAGCCTTAGGGTATGTTCACAGGATGTACTGCGGCACGTACAGTACACGCCGCAGTACATGTATTTTTATTTTTGGAAATTGCCTTTAAAGGGGTGTCTCACTACAAAGATTAGCTTTCAACATGTAGGGAACACTAAATGAAGACGTTTTCCAAATATATTGCTTTGTTCAATTTTTTTTTTTTTTTTTGAGGAGCTACAAATGATTTTATCACCTTCTGAGGGCTTTCAGGTTTCTCTAGTTACCAACCTGTTTGTTTGTTCTCCCTCTGCTGTTTGTCTTATCTGATAGCAGGGAGTGACTTCATCACACAGGCTGAGGCACAGAACTGCAGCCTGAGAGCTTGTGTGTTATATGATCTTGCAGACCAAAGACAATAATTACTACTGTTTACTTTAGCTCTGAAGATTCTCTGGACATGGTAGCAGGAGAAGTTTTATCTAATTATCAGAAGTCTGAATACAAGGAGCTCATACTGCTAATTACAGACAGCTTGATCAGAAAGTGACAGGATGCATGAATGAAAGAATGCTGCTGACTCTAGGAAATAGTAAGATGAGACAACCCCTTTAAGATCAAGGGCATCATAAATCTAGTATTCAATCTGAAGCGATAGGGCATGTCCCCACGGCAGAGGACAAATACCGGTCGGTTTATCCGACCGGTATATGTCCTGTTTTAGTGTCGTCCCCACGGGGGGGAAGTGGGGAGGGGGTGAGGAAGAATGTGCATGTTGAATCTTTTTCGGGCGGCCCTTGGGCGGAAAAACCGACGGGCAGAAAACCCGTTTTCCATAGAGCCCCGTTGTGCTCGTTTGCGGATGGTTTTTCAGATGGTCTGCAAAACCGCAAACCGCCTGAAATACCGGCTGCATGCCGTGGGGACATGCCCTTATTGTTAGGTATTTATGCCAGAAACCATTTGTAGATACATTAATAAATCTGCCCCAATGGACTTATTTACTGGTTTCAAGATTTTTCTTCCTTTTAACAATTTTTTTTTTAATGTCATGATACATTTAACTCAGTAAACAGAGTAACTCCTGTCAGTTTGTGGTAGTGTGTTATCATCACATCAGACAGAAAAGCGCAAAATTCACTTTAACCAACAGTAGCAATAGGAACATAACAAGCACTCGTGATTTAGATACATCAAGCACCTTTTATAAACCTTCCCAACGCACACAGTTTATCACATTTATTTCGTTTATCGTTGTGTCCTTGCAATAGTCTGAAACGTCTCCTCTGACATACAGCAGCATGGTAGCTATTAATTTCTTTTGTGCAGAAACTCAGCTTTATTGGCTCATTAAAAATCACTAGAAAGAAACAAACTCATACAGCCTGTTAAAGTGTTTCTATATACACCCAGCATGAAAGTCTCCTACAATATTCGAAAGACGGCATTCAAAGCAGATCACAGGAGGTTCCAGGGAGGAATAATACAACAGACTTTAAAATGTTGAAGAAATCTAATATCTTATTATATTCCCATCTCAATCTTAATCGGTTTTCTGCCACAGCAGCCAGTTCTGTCTCACTTATTAACAGAAACTTTTGATGTTTTTGGTATATCCTTTGATCTACTTAAGCAGTAGTCTCTAGCCTACATTTTGGATGCCTGGATTACCATAGACATAAGCCTCTCTATGGAGAAAGTATACAGGTAGCATAGGTCTGTATGGTTTCTAGACTGCAGAACTGGCAGCGGCACGTGAGAATGCAACATTTTTTCTACTTTTCCTCTCCGTTGCCACCTGTTTGAATCCACTGCTATTGCTACATGATGTTTGATTATATATATATATACATATATATATGTCTCTTAATTTTTTCCAGAGCTGTTTGTATGCATGTATATATGTGTGTGTGTATATATATAAAAATTAAGAGACCACTGCAAAATTTTTAGTTTCTCTTCAATGGTAAATTTTTGGAGAAAAATGTACCGTATATACTCGAGTATAAGCCGACCCGAGTATAAGCCGAGGCACCTACTTTTGCCACAAAAACCGGGAAAGCTTATTGACTCAAGTATAAGCCTAGGGTGGAAAATGCAGCGGCTACTGGTGAATTTTAAAAATAAAAATAGATACCAATAAAATTACATAGGCAGGTATAGGCAGTTTAATGTCCCCCATAGGCAGATATAGGCTGGTATAAGCAGTTTAATGTCCCCCATAGGCAGATATAGGCAGCTATATATCCCCCATAGGCAGGTTATAGGCTGGTATAGGTCGTTATAGGCAGGTATAGGTCCCCCTAGGGAGGTTATAGGCAGGTATAGGTCGTTATAGGCAGGTATAGGTCCCCCTAGGCAGGCTATAGGCGTGGTATAGGTCAGCCTAGCAGGCTATAGGCATGGTATAGGTCCCCTAGGCAGGTATAGGTCGTTATAGGCAGGTATAGGTCCCCCTAGGCAGGCTATAGGCAAGTATAGGCCCCCTAGGCAGGCTATAGGCAGGTATAGGCCCCCTAGGCAGGCTATAGGCAGTTATAGGTCCCCCTACGCAGGCTATAGGCAGGGTATAGGTCCTCCAGGTAGGCTATAGGCAGGTATAGGTCCTCCAGGTAGGCTATAGGCAGGTATAGGTCCTCCAGGTAGGCTATAGGCAGGTATAGGTCCTCTAGGTAGGCTATAGGCAGGTATAGGCAGGTATAGGTACCTCTAGGTAGGCTATAGGCAGGGTATAGGCAGGTATAGGTCCTCTAGGTAGGCTATAGGCAGGGTATAGGCAGGTATAGGTCCTCTAGGTAGGCTATAGGCAGGGTATAGGCAGGTATAGGTCCTCTAGGTAGGCTATAGGCAGGGTATAGGCAGGTATAGGTCCTCTAGGTAGGTTATAGGCAGGTATAGGTCCTCTAGGTAGGCTATAGGCAGGTATAGGTCCTCTAGGTAGGCTATAGGCAGGGTATAGGCAGGTATAGGTCCTATAGGTAGGCTATAGGCAGGGTATAGGCAGGTATAGGTAGGCTATAGGTAGGCTATAGGCAGGGTATAGGCAGGTATAGGTCCTATAGGTAGGCTGTAGGCAGGTATAGGTACTATAGGTAGGCTGTAGGCAGGGTTTTAAAATAAAAAAACCATTTACCTGGCTCCCGCTGCTCCTTCTCCCTCGCCGCTCCGCCTCCTCGCTGTCCGGCCTCCCGCGCGCTCTCCAGCATCTTCTCGGCACAGGCGGATGATGTCATCAGGCCGCGCACGCAGCATGATGACACACGCTGCCTGTGCCGGAAACTCCGGACAGCCGCGAGTTTGCGGCCGCCCGGAGTCCACTGCGGAGCAGGGAGCGCTCGCTCTCTGCTCCGCAGTGGTATCTCTTCCCCTGTATGTGCTCCGGAGGAGTCGCACACAGGGGAGGAGATCGCTGACAGTGCCCGAGCCACCGCAGTGCCCGAACGCTGTCAGGTACTCGGCCTTCAGTTATATGTGCTCCATGAGGAGTCGCATATAGCTGAAGTGTCCCTGTCGGCGCACGGGCCATCGCAGCGCCCGAGCGCCAACAGCGACTTGAGTATAAGCCGAGGGGAGATTTTTCAGCACATTTTTGTGCTGAAAAACTCAGCTTATACTCGAGTATATACGGTACATGTTTTTTTTATTATATAAACTACTGACAACAGGTCTCCCAAATTCAAAGCAAACATTTGCAGTAAATGAGAAATCTTCAAAATAATAAAAAAGCAGAGCAGTCAGACCTCAAATAATACAAAGAAAACAAGTTCATATTTTTTTAGAAGTAATAAGACTAATGTTTTAAGTCAGGAAGAGTTTTCTTTTCACTTCCTTTGGCTGGAAAAGTTTTTTTTTTATTAAAATTTCCCTTTTGGGTCATTCCTGCACCTTTTTTTCCCCATCCGCTTGCCCTTTTGCAAGGGATGTGAAGACCACGCAGTGTTTTTTATACTTTCCTTCATTAAAATAATTTGGTTAGGTGTCCCTAATCAGAAGCCCATTTTTAAAATGAGGTAAATTTCAAAGACATGGGATGAAGGGCTGTCAGACAGTAAGATACTGATTTTTAGAAAACTGCAGGGGTTTTTCTTAATTTTTTCAAGCTGTAATGTATGTATGTTTTAATATTTTTATATATAATATTATATATTATAATATTTATATATATATATATATATACACACACAAACTATACACACACACATCCTTATTAAAAAATTTACATACACACAAAGATAATATAAACAATATGTATAAAAATTCTATATATATAATTTTTTCTATTTTTGTTTACACACAGTCACTTGTAGATTTGTCCTGCCCCAAACTATAACCTACCCAATTTTCCCACGCAGATACACAGTGACATACTCTGATTTACATATATTCACGCACATACTAATAATCTTTATTTATATAGCGCCAACATATTTGCAGCACTTTACAATTTAGAAAGATAAGTCAGACAAAAAAACCTAACATTAACAGTAAAAGCTAATTCCCAGAGGGGAGCCAAGAGTGAAGGCTTTTCCAAGAAAATAAAATTATTAAGGGTATGGGGGTGCGACAAATAGGGGCCACATGTATGAAAAACGGTTTTGGTCTAAAATTTCATTTTTTTTCCCCCATAAAACCTATGAAGAAAAAAAGTGAGTTTTAGCCCAAACCCATTTATACTTTTTGGGCCCCTAGTGAGAAGTGTTTGGGTTTTTCACTATGGTTCGCCTATTTCTAAATGCGGGTAATTTACAGAAAAGGGGTTTGAACCTGCCACCCAAACAAAACAACTATACACTGATGAGTGTACGGAGTGACAGAAATGTGTGACAGAAAGTGGGGGGTGAGCAATTAGGGATTTTATTAGGCATGCCTAAGAAGATGTATTCTCAGGGAGCGTTCAAAACTATGAGAGTTATGAGTGTGCCTGATGGTACGGGTAGCGCATTCCAGAGAATTGGTGCAGCACGTGCAAAGTCTTGGAAGCAAGTATGGGAGATTGAAGGCATTTAAGATCATCAGCAGAGCGCAGAGACTGGTTAGGTTGGTAGACAGAGATGAGGGGGAGAGTAGGGGGAAACAGTGCCTGAAAGGGGCCGGGGGAGGGTGGTGAAGAGATGAGGGAGGAAATGTAGGGGGGAATCAGTGCTGTGGAGAACCCCGGGTAGAGTGGTAGACAGAGATCAGGGGAGGGTGTAGGGGGGGCATGCGTGGGGAGACCCCGGTAGAGGGGGGGAGACAAAGATGGGGAGGAGATTAGGGGGGGGCAGCGTGTGGAAAGCTTTAAAGGGGGAATAAAACAGGACCTCTTCAGATGTACAGATGCTACAGCTGTTGCCTCTTCACTCCTCTTTTTACACTTCGTTTTAAACATGCTGTCAGACCCTTGGGGGAAATCTCCTGTGTAATGTTCACTTTTAACTAGCAAATGGCAGTCAACATTACATACAGACTGTCTGAACTACCACAGTTCAAGTAGGAGATCTGCATAAAGGAAATAGGAGTGAGAGCACAAAGCGGGGGGGGTTTAACCCCATAAGCTTTTCCACCTTGTGTGCGCCCCTAGTACCTAAATAGAAAGTACTGCTTTTGTATTTAAGTGGACAGTCAGATTTCACCTGGGCAGGGATCAATCTATTTATTTTTGCATGCCACAGGAGGCGTGTCCTGTCCAGGGGTTGAACTAAATATCAGGCAGCCAATCACAGCAGATGGGGGGTGTTTCCACACAGGGGGGGGGGTCCGTCCGGGGTTTAACTAAATATCAGACAGCCCCTCACAGCAAAGGGGGTGGACCAACCCCGTTCAAATTTAGTCTAACATTCACAGATTGTCATAGCTGCTTTATAAAGGATTTAAAAGGTTTAAAGCAAAAAAAGTGCAAAAGTGCTTATTTTTACTGTCCCGATCTTTACAAATATGATCTTTATAGCGAGAAAAACCCCTTTTAAAGGTTCCTAACCACACAAATTCGAGGCACAAAGCTTTTTTTTTATGTGGGCTTATGTCCGATTTTAAGCCTCTATTGGCTCAAAGAAAAGTGGGGGTAAACCATCAACAATAATAATAACTATATATTTATATCTATGTGCCTGTTAAAATAAACGCTCATTATTTTTCCGCAGTCTGTAGATCTTTGGGTGTATGCCGAGTATTTATTTATTTTTTTTTAGATCTGTGTTGTTTATAAAAAAATCTGTAACCTATCTGCACTGCTGGAAGTTGCTTGCAAATCCCCAAAAAACGATTTTAAAACATAAAGGCCTGCTTTACCTGTTGTCATTTTATATACTTAAGTCGTTGGTCTGGAAGAATAAAGTTTCATGACTTCTTCCATAATAACTTGATCCATTTTTTTTTTTTTGTCAAAACCCATTCTTATTTTGACTGCAAGGAAGCGTGCGTGACTGGAAGTGACACTGAGCCGTGTGCATCTGCTGCTTATTTGCACTGAGCATTAATCTTCTGAGCAGATGGCAACCCTGATCACTTAAGGCTTAAAAAGAAAAATCCAAAAATTTAAATCTGTTTTAAAGTAAGTGGCTCAAACAGAAGAAAAAACACCTGCTAACTTGTCTTTTTGCTTTAGGGGCCTAATTATTTCTCTGTGTTAATGTCACATTAATGCAGATTACAGGGGATTAGGAAAAGCCAAAATCTTGTTACCTGGTTATACTTCAGGGAACGCAGAAGACAGTGTAAAAGTCAAATAGCTTTTGTAATACATAGAGTTATATCACAATGATGGGAACATGTTGTATTTTGCAGTATATGTTGTAATACCAGAATGCAATGTCCTAGACAATGGGATTAAAGGTTTTTTGGGGGGGATTTACAAAATCTTGTTGGTCTACTAGGATATGATTCTAAATAGAAAAAAAGAATGCTACTCACCTCCGCAATTCCCTTTCCCTCCCGGGGCTGGCCCATATATCCCAGCTTCACAGTGAGCGTCCATTGTTCATGCGCTATGTGCAGACAATCACAGGCCACAATGTCCCGTGCACGTTCATGCGCTATGTGCAATCACAGGCCACAACGTCACGTGCACGTCACAATAGTGCAGACAATCCAGGCCAACGTCACGTGCACGTTCACATACTAGGTGCAGACAATCACAGGCCACAAAGTAGCATTCACATTCAAGTGCTATGTGCAGACAATCACAGGCCACAATGTTGCATTCACGTTCATGGGCTATGTGCAGACAATCACAGGCCACAATGTTGCATTTACGTTCATGGGCTATGTGCAGACAATCACAGGCCACAATGTTGCATTTACGTTCATGGACTATGTGCAGACAATCACAGGCCACAATGTTGCATTTACGTTCATGTGCTGTGTGCAGACAATCACAGGCCACAATGTTGCATTTACGTTCATGGGCTATGTGCAGACAATCACATGCCACAATGTCGCGTGCACATTCACATACTAGATGCAGACAATCACAGGCCACAACGTCACATGCACATTCACATACTAGATGCAGACAATCACAGGCCACAACGTCACATGCACATTCACATACTAGATGCAGACAATCACAGGCCACAACGTCACATGCACATTCACATGCTAGATGCAGACACTCACAGGCCACAATGTTGCATTTACATTCATGTGCTATCTGCAGACAATCATAGGCCACAACGTCACATGCACGTTCACATACTAGGTGCAGACACTCACAGGCCACAATGTTGCCTGCACGTTCATGGGCTATGTGCAGACAATCACAGGTCACAATTTTTCGTGCACGTTCACATACTAGGTGCAGACAATCACAGGTCACAATGTTGCGTGCACGTTCACATACTAGGTGCAGACAATCACAGGTCACAATGTTGCGTGCACGTTCACATACTAGGTGCAGACAATCACAGGCCACAATGTTGCATTCACGTTCATGGGCTATGTGCAGACAATCACAGGCCACAATGTTGCATTCACGTTCATGGGCTATGTGCAGACAATCACAGGCCACAATGTTGCATTCACGTTCATGGGCTATGTGCAGACAATCACAAGCCACAATGTTGCATTCACGTTCATGGGCTATGTGCAGACAATCACAGGCCACAATGTTGCATTCACGTACATTTGCTGTGTGCAGACAATCACAGGCCACAATGTTGCATGCAGGTTCATGGGCTATGTGCAGACAATCACAGGCCACAATGTTGCATTCACGTTCATGGGCTATGTGCAGACAATCACAGGCCACAATGTTGCATTCACGTTCATGTGCTCTGTGCAGTCAATCACAGGCCACAATATTGCATTCATTTTCATGTGCTGTGTGCAGACAATCACAGGCCACAATGTTGCATTCACGTTCATGTGCTGTGTGCAGACAATCACAGGCCACAATGTTGCATTCACGTTCATGGGCTATGTGCAGACAATCACAGGCCACAATATTGCATTCATTTTCATGTGCTGTGTGCAGACAATCACAAGCCACAATGTTGCGTGCACGTTCACATACTAGGTGCAGACAATCACAGGCCACAATGTTGCATTCACGTTCATGGGCTATGTGCAGACAATCACAGGCCACAACATCACGTGCACGTGGCGTTGTGGCCTGTGATTGTCTGCACATAGCACATAATCGATAGACGTTCACTGTGCAGCTGGGACGGAACGGGATCATCACAGAGGTGAGTAGGCTTCTTTTTTGTTTTATTTCTAATCATACCTCAGCGAACCAACAAGCTTTTGTAAGTCCCGGACAATCCCTTTAGTTTATCACACTATAAAGTTATTTGCATCTACTTACTTATTTATTTGCTGCTATATTTATAGTGCTAACATATTCTGAAGCTTTTTTTTGGAATCTCACTCAAAACCCTTCCCCCCTCCCCCGGGTAAGGGTGGCCATGTGTTTTTCCAAAATCAAGGGCCATTTTAAATTTGGGAAGACGGGACGGGTTGTAAATGGGAGAATTTTTGGACCCCTATGTATTCTGCTTTACAATAAAAATCGAGTAGTGTACAAGCAATCCCACCCCATAGTGGTCAAGGACCATAGAGAAAATAAAAATTTAAGTTAAAAAAAGAAATAATAAGGAACAGTTTAAAAAAATACAAAAAAAAAATAGAAATATTCAAAGCTCAAAAAACCCTCTCTCTCTTTTTTTACATATTAAAAATAAAATAAAATTAAACATATTTAGTATCGCTGCATCCATAAAATTCCAGTCTACTAAAATATACCCTTTTTTTAAGGGTTGCATTCACAGGGGAAAAATTTAAAAAATTTTTTTCACTTCTAAAGAGTGAGGGAATTTGGGCGGAAAGGGTAACTGTCGTACCCCCCCCGTGGTCGCAGCCGGGGCGCTCTCTTTGAAAGGCGGCGGGCGCGAAGACCGAAGAGACGCGCCGCTGCAACCGGGGACCAGAGGAACGGGAGTAAAAATTTTAATTTTGCTTGGGGCCTGGGACCTATCACAATGCTTTTATAAGGTGGACAACCCCTTTAATCTCCAGTTTTTCTATTTTGGGGTTTCAAAAATTGGGACTTGGGGAAAGGTTTAATTGTTAGGCTATGTTCACCGGTTTTAAAAGGGGCCGTATTTCAGCCCGTAATTACACCCCGGGTAGTGCGCAAATTTAAACGGCAGGAAAAAACTTCCCAGTCTTTAGGGTAATCCAAAGTTTTCATAGAAAAATATGAAAAAACCGTCCCCTTTCCCCCTGCTCCGAATCCGCCGGGGGGGGAGATAAGTGAAATGCCCTTTTTCTAGTGGCGTTTACGCGCCGCTAGAAATTTTTTTATTCATGGGCGGGGAGGGCAGGCCCCCCCCCCGGTCCACACGGCGTAATTACGCCCCGCAAAAAACCCGGTGAAAATACCCTTTAAATGATAGATTTTTGTTTTAAAATTTTTTAAATATTACAATTTTAAAATGTCAACCGGGAACCCAAATTTAATATTTTTAATTTGAGTGAAAAAACTGTTTTTGAAAACATTTGTTAATATTTATTTAAAAATTTTCCCTTTAAAAATGAGGGTTTGGGAAAAGGGGTTTTGTGTAAAAAAAATTTGGTTTTTCTCTGGGGAGTGGGAAGTGCATTTAAAAAAAAGGACTTAAAAATAAAAGGGGAACTCCCACCCCAGAAAAACGGTACAACAGCTTAGATGCAGACACTTTAATTGGGGTTTGTCTCACTACGGGTTTGCTGCTTTTTAAATTTAAAAAATTTGCAAAAAAAAAACCCCTTTGTAACATGTGTCCATTAACGGGCCCCCTTACCAAAACCTAGATATCCTTTTTGTTTTGGCTGTTTGCTCCGCGGGGCCCTTTAGCTACGGGAACCTGCCCCAAATCTCTCCTTTTTAGGCTACCAGAAACTGTTTGCTAAAGCTTACAAAACCTTTTAAATTCTCCCTTTTAAGGTTTCCACACTGGTTACTATAGTTTCCAGCCCTATTAAATTCCTCCCTGATAGGTGCCCAAAAAAGGTTGCTTTAGCTACAGACCTGGTTTCTATTGCCCCTAGTAGAAGCCAGAAAAAACCCCCCCGAATTCAAAGGAAACTAAGAAAACAGAACTGAGGTGGGAAGAATCAGTGTAATAGACAACCCCTTTAACCTTTCCCAAATGCCTCGGGGCACTGTGGGTTTCAAAAAATTGTTCTTATTCGATTCCCTGACCAAATTTTCTGGTCTTGGACACGGTTTGAGTTAGGTAAAGGGCCCTCAAATTTACGGAAATAAAAATAATTTGTAAGGCCCTTTTTGTTCATTGTGATGAGCTAATCATGTTCAGAAACACCCCAGAGAACATCAAAGGGATTCGAAGGCACAATCCAGAAGTAATTCTTGGAGAACTGTCAATTCCACTGACCTTTATTGGGTCACACGTTGTTAGAAAGTCAGTCTCTATCTGTTTTTTTTCAGCCTTACTAGGAATCATTAAAGGGGAAATTCTCATTTCAAACATCCTTTGAGATTTAAACAGTAAACATTTGTTAGCGTTTTAATTTAACGGTGAAAAGGTCAGCAGCTAAGAAATCTATGCGATTAATGGTAGCAGTCAGCACTTCCAAATTCTTCAGTGCAAAAAGCAAAAAAACCCTTGTTATAGGGGTTGTCCAGTTGTAAAGAAACAAAAAACATTTAAATGGGCCAGGGAGGGGGAAAATCGAAAAAAAAATAAGACTTGCCTTTCCAACCAGCTCCATTTCAGCGCTGAGCACCGTCCCGGGGCGCCTGCTGATGACATCATGATTATTGGCATGCCGTTCAAACGGGAAGAGATCACTGAGGCCTGTGAAAGCCTTTTTTGGGGGTCCAGGGGAAGTGCCGCACTACTGGGCTCTACTCCGGACGTGTTTTGTCGTGCCCCCCCCGCCCTCCCTCCTGCCTGCCCACCCTCCTCCCGGGATTTCCCGATACCTCATTCCGCCGGCATTTTATATGCACTTATGCTTGACTATTTCTATCAAAATTTGTCCCCCATTTGATCCTATAAAAGGGTTCTCTTCCCAAAAGGAATAATTGCCAAGATTTTTTTTTTTCAAACAGACATCTTGGGCCTCATTTATAAAACACGGGGTTTAGGTTTTAAAACTCTTTTTTTTGCCTACAGGTTTCTATGGGAAAAAAAGTGATTTTTTGATTAAACAGCTTTCAAACTGGGCCCCCGGGTTTTTTTATATCACCCCAATCCCCTTTTTTGAATGTAAAACATCTATTCAGGTTTTTTGTTTTTTTAATTAGTTTCAAAAGATCAATTTTGTGTATAATCCTTGCCTCTTGTAAATAAAATTCACAATAAGCATTATTTACGGTGTGCGGTGGATACATTTATTTTCTGATATCATGACCTTGCTGGTCTTTTCCACTTTATAGCACCCGATAATAATAATACCCCTTAGGTGTGCCCTTTACCCTTTAAACCTTTTATCCTTTTTTTAGAGGGACATGACTGCTGGAGGTTTGTACACTGTACAAGCTTTGTCCTTCGCAGTGTAGTTGAAATGAATGGCAGTCAGATTCCACGACAATTCTACATTGGAATCCACATTGAATTCCTCCTTAGGCTATGTTCAAACCCGGGGTAAAAATTTCAGGGACCCTTTTTTTCGCCTGCGTTACCCCCTTTTTGCGTTGGGGCCGGCAGCCCCAGGGCCCCTTTGACCCCTTAAATTTTTCACGGGGGCGGGGTACGCCGCTTTTTAATTTAAAAGGGCACCCCTTTTAAACCCCCCGGGTAATTTTCCCCAGCGGGGAGAGGGGACTAATTTCCCTAAAGGGGACAAAGACTAAGGGGAAAATTTTAATCCAAAAGGTTGGGCCTCATTTGGGTTATTTTTTTGCCATTTATGCGGGTTTAAACATGTGTTATCCCCCGTTCTGTTTTTTTTTTGGATTTTAAATAAAGAATTGAAATTTTTTTGGGGAAACCCAATCCATTTTCCCCGGATGTAAACTGGCTGCACTCTCTTTGTTGCTGTTTTTCCCCGGGTTTAGAAAACGCCCTGCCGTGCTCCTGGGAAAAAGGACATTGACTAAAGACGGGGAGCTGTTTAAAAATACTTTGGTTTGATAAATCCATAGTTTTGGATTTTTGTTGAATGGGAATTTCTAGGCCCCTTTTTTTAGCGCAGTACGGTGCGAAAATTTCGGGGCCCCATTTTGGGGCCCCAAAAATTTTGCCTTAGGGTTTTTTTTTTCACCCGATGTTCTGCGGCGCGTAAGTAAAATCGTGTCCCTTTGGGGGCTCGCGCTGATACGCGACATTCTTATTCCCTGATTAATTTACCCTGTCACTTATCTCCTCCATATTTCAATACGATCGTATTGTTTCGGCAGGGAGGGAGGCGTAATCCATAGTTCTTATAAAAACAATTTGGGTTACTGTAATTTCAGCACGATCTCGCCCTTTTTAAAAGCGCAAATATGCGAAGAAAAAAGCGCCAAAATTAAACCGTGGTTTTTTAACCCTACCCTAAAAATCGTCCTTTTAAATAAACCACAGCTTAATTTTACACTTACATGTTGCTTAGCACTTTTTGGCTGGGAAAAAAGTGTCTCAAAAATTGCAGGGTTTTTTGCCTCATGTATTTTTTATGCAGTTCTTTTTGCAGCTTTTTTAAAAAACTGGGCCCAAAAACATTAAGGCAATTATGCCAGAATTCTGTCACAATTTGCACTAAAAATAATTGTGTATGTGCTTTACACGACATTTCTAAACACTTCTACACCTCATATAACAAAAGGTGCATGGTTTCAGCAAAAGGAGTTTGGCTTCATGAAAAAGAGGGGTGATTTTGTTTTGCAATTTCTGGTGCCAAAAAAAATGCCAAACAAAAAGGTGGTGATTTAGTGGAAAAAAATTAAGCCAAATAACGAAGGGGTAAAGTTAACTAGACATTCTAACGTTTTAAACAGATTATCAACATTGTGAACTTGGGGGGAAAAAAATATTTTTCCCCAGGCCCCCCAATTGTGCAAATTCTCCCAAAATTAAAAAGATGAGAGTCCTTTTTAGACTAAATGAGAAAAAAAAATCCCGAAAAACACATTTTCTGATTTGGGAAAAAAATTTATTTTCCAAATTAGGGGGAAAAAAGATTTGGTAAACCACAAACCACAAGATTTCTGGCTTCACAGAACCCGTAACAACTTTTTTAAGAGGCTCCTCGCCTCCACTCAAATCTGTAGTAAATTGCACCTGTTTGAAATTGTTTTCAGTATAAAAGACAAACCCCTAAAAAAAAGCATTTAAGGTCCTGGAGTGGGGCCCAGCCGTCCCCCCAGATTCAACCCCCTAGAAAAACCCTTTTAGGGAGTTTAAAAGAAACCCTGTTGCCCACGGGGCAGCCCCAAAAAAACACTGCTCTAGAGGAGATCTGCCTGGAGGAAAGGGCCAACATACCAGCAAACATTGTGTGGCCAACCCTTTTGAAGACCCTTTCAGAAAACGTTTGACCCCCTGTAAATTTCCAACAAAAGGGGTTGAACAAAGGAAATTTTGGGTGAACCTTTGTTTTTGACCAAAAAACTAAATTTTTCCCCCATTAATTTTTCAAATAAAATTTTTTTTCCAAATCAGACAATGTGATTTTTTTTGGATTTGTTTTTTTTATTTTTTCTCCATAGGTTTAAGTCGGCCTATGAAGCCAATTACAGCCCCTCTCATCTTTTTTAAATTTTTTTAGAACTTTTCCCCAATTGGTGGGGTAAAATTTAAAAACCTTTTTTTTCCCCCCTGTAAAAAGTGGGGAGAGTGTAAGGCTATTTCAAACAGGTAATTGCGGGGGCTTTCAGTATTTCGCCGCAATTCACTGGGTAGTTTGGGGGTCAGCGAAAACTCCCCAACAGGAAAGGGGTGTGCGGGGCCGGGGGGGCCCCATTTGACATGCATTACCGCGCGCGTTTTTCACCGCGAGGAATTGAAATGTTACTTTATTTTATCTTAAAATTTTTTTGTGGCCGGGGGGGCAAGGGGTAATCCATGTTTTCCATTAGAGCCCAAAAACCGTTTAAATTTCGGCACGAAACTTGCCGCTTTTTAAACGCAAATATCCCAATTT
The DNA here is from genome assembly GCA_025379985.1 of Phyllomedusa bahiana. Lineage (NCBI taxonomy): Eukaryota > Metazoa > Chordata > Amphibia > Anura > Hylidae > Phyllomedusa > Phyllomedusa bahiana. The sequence continues at coordinate 187,757 of JAODAL010001856.1, forward strand.
TCGCCCTGTGGGAAAATATCCTAAGGGCTGTCTAGTCAAAATTTTCACTTTTAAGTTAAAATTTGTATTGATAAATTCTTCAAAAAGTTTTTAGAAAAAATGCATTTTTTTTAAAAATTTTTTCCCCCTCACAAAAAGTGTTTTTAAAAGACAAAAAGGGTTTAAGGATGCCACAAAAAGAAACCAAAAAAATGCGATACAAGTTTACCCATAGGGCTCTATAAGGGAAAAATGCCACAAACTGCTTGAAAACCATGCTAAAAAAATGCATCCAAAAAAAAATTTCCCCAAAAAAAACTATTTAAAAAAAAAAAAAATCAAATGTAGTTCACTTTATATTTCCTTGTTGACTTCTAACTAACAGCTGGTCACAGCAGTTTTCATGTGTAAAAACACTGCATTTTTTTTTGTAAAAAATCCACTTTTTTTATAATGGTTTGATTTTTTTTTTTTCTTTTCTTTCCCATAAACTTGGGCCTTTCACCCATCTGTGTCCTTTTTAAAAAAATGGGGCCCCCTTTTCCCCGGCCCCTTTGGGCCGTTTTTTTTTGCCCAGCAACGACCGCGGGGGGTGGCTTTACCCCGATGAGCGGAGAAAAGCCCTCCCCCTTCACATTCACTTGTTCATGTTCCATCCGAAAACCGGACGGAAGAATGAATATATAGAATTTTTCGGGCGGGCGGCGGTTTGAAAAACTGCTGGACGGAAAACCTGTGCAGTGGGGACCGCTGCACAAGTTTTCCATAGAGCACCATATAAAAGTTTGCGGCTGGTTCTTCAGACGGTATGCAAAACCGCAAACCATATGAAAAACCGGCCGCAAACCGGTGCCATGGGGACATGGCCTATTAGTGTTGCGTGTAGAAAAGTCATATCGTCTCTCATCCCATTATTTGCAGCAACAAGGGAACATAATTTTATTGCTTGGTGTAAACCATAACAATTAAAGGCACATATGTCTCTCTCTCTCTTCGTGTGTCTATATCAAGTCCCTTGGCAAGGAAAATATGGAGTAGAACACGTTTTAACAGGAAAGCTCTCCAATCTCATTGCCAGTAATTCACAGAATCCGCTTTCTAACCCTCAGTTAAAGATGAAATTCTCCTGCCAATTGCAGATAAAGCTGCACAAAACTCAATCGTATATTATAAACTTGGCGAGGACGCTGAAACCTGAGCAGCTGAAATGGGCTTTAAGTGTATATTACATTATGGAACAAAGCAATCTCCCCTTTTAAAATGCATTAAGACATGATGCAGTCTGTCATTTTTGTTATGCAAAACCCAATGCTTAGGATAGAGTTTACAAATTATGTTTGTAGTCTTTTATACATAGACCCCTGTGATTCTTGCTGGAAATGTATGAATGAGTTGACGACTGGACATTATAGCAAGAGGATCTGTTCCTATATAGTCTGACACTGTCATCAATAACTGGACAATGTCTGACTGTAGAGGGTTATGCTCCAGTGACGAGGGGCAATTCAGAGGTAAAAAAAATGATATAAGACAAGGGTGTCCATGTATTCACTGCAAATATGTAAGATAATTACTCATTTTTATTACACGGGACTTCTCTTACATATTTGCCGTGACTATGGGAATTGTAAGACCTAATTTTCATAGCTTTCCAGGAAGACTAAGGGGTCGTTTACACGGCATAGGCAGGGGTGTAGCTACAGTGGGTGCAGAGGTAGCAGTCGCTACCGGGCCCTGGAGCATGAGGGGGCCCAAAAGCCTTTCTGCCAGATAAGAAGACACCAGAATTGTAAATAGCACATAGTTGCTGTGGGGGGCCCCATTTCACTTTTTGCACTAGGGCCCCGGAGCTTCAAGTTACGCCTCTGGGCACAGGACAAATATGGTCGGCTTGTGAACATACCCTTAATACCATGAACGCCTCATAAATGCTCCTTATTATACAGTGACATTTGCTTTGTCATCTTCTGCACCATGTAGACATCGATTACCAAGTTCCGTCCATCAGAAAATCAGACTGAGGAACAATGCGGTTTTCCGGCATAAAAATCAATACAAGTTTGATGTAATGTCTCTTATGATTTAGGATAGTCTGTGCAAGACTTTTGCTTTGAAAGACCTGAATTAATTTTGAGAGGCCTCCATTCATTAAATGCAGTAGAAAAGCTGTTAAGGTGCATTGTATTCGCCATCACTGTCCATGAATAATGTGATGGAGGAATGCGCATATATTATGCTTTATTGTTTCTACTTAATGATCCCTGGTTTTGTCTGTTAACGAGTTCATACAAATTGCAAACAGAAGCCATCAAGATATCACTTATGTCAGCTAAAAAAAACTGTAACTGCGATCACAAGTGTCATAATCAATGGCATCAATAAAGTCAAATAGCGAGGAAAACTTAAATTTTCATTTTTGAGCATTTTTGGGGCACATTTTGTACTTAAACAAGTTTTGCTGCTGTTTCCTGATACCCCTCTATTCTCAGAGTACATGATGAAGTATATGGCTTTCCAGTGAGTCACTGCTGAATTCAGAAAAGTGCATGCATGTGCATATATTAAGCTACACTTCCATGCTGTTTTATAACCTATGCTCATTGTATCCTGAGCACACACTGAGTGCATTTATGTTAAGAGCCATTAATCACTCGGTTTGACATGTAAGCCAATGGTGTGGTGCTCTTGCACCATGTAGCATCATCCTGATTGACAGGCAGAGGTTTGAGTAGAACATATGTTATGTTATAAAGCAAACCTGACACATAAAGCTCTGTTCACATCTACACTGGAGAATCCGTTCAGACCTCTGTGGCAGATTACAATGTATTTATCAGAGTGTAGCATGTAGCCCCGTGTTTCCAGTAAAATGTCAAATACCACAATGGAAAAGTTCATTGGACACTTTTAGTGTTTCCTGTGATGGATCCGGCACTCTGTGATGGAGCAGAACAGTGGAATTAACAAATGCAAATATGGACAAGACCTTAAAGGGGTATTTCCACCATAGACATTGATGGCAGTATGGGAATACTTACAGCCATACCCAGAACTCTCATTGCTTTCAATGGGAGAGTCTCAACACCTCTCCGTTAAAAACAGAGAGGTTTTGGGACTTATTCCTTAGATAGGTGAAGGTCCCAGAAGTAAGGGCCTCACCTATAGAGTGGAAAATAGTTATTTGATACACTGGCGATTTTGCAAGTTTTCCTACCTACAAAGAATGGAGAGGTCTATAATTTTTTATCGTAGATACACTTCAACTGTGAGAGATAGAATCTGAAAAAAATCCAGAAAATCACATAACATGATTTTTAAATAGTTAATTTGCATTTTATTGTATGAAATAAGTATTTGATACAATAGAAAAGCGAGACTTAATATTTGGTACAGAAACCTTTGTTTGTAATTACAGAGGTCAGACATTTCCTGTAGTTCTATTCCCAGTTTGCACACACTGGAGCCGGGATTTTGGACCCCTCCTCCATACAGATCTTCTCCATATATTTCAGGTTTCAGGGTGGTTGCAGGGCTACATTGAGCTTCAGCTTCCTCCACCGATTTTTTATTGGGTTCACATCTGGAGACTGGCAAGGCCACTCCAGGACCTTGAAATGCTTCTCACGGAGCCTCTCCTTAGTTGCCCTGGCTGTGTGTTTGGGTCATTGTCCTGCTGGAAGACCCAGCCATGACCCATCATCAATGCTCTTACTGAGGGAAGAAAGTGGTTGGCCAGAATCTCGCGATACATGACCCCATCCATCCTTCCATCAATACAGTCCAGTTATCCTTTGCAGTAAAGCACCCCCAAAGTATGATGTTTCTACCCCCATACTTCACGGTTGGGAAGGTGTTCTTGAGTTTGTATTCATCCTTCTTCGGCAAGTGGAGCTGATACCAAAAAGTTCTATTTTGTTGTCATCTGACCACATGACCTTCTCCCATCTCTTCTGGATCATCCAGATCGTCATTGGCGAACTTCAAACAGGCCTGGACATGTGCTGATGTGAGCAGGGGGGACCTTGCAGGATTTTAATCCATGACGGCGTAGTGTGTTACTGACATTAATCTTTAAGACTGTGTCCCCGCTCTATTCAGGTCATTGACCAGGTCCTCCCTTGTAGTTCTGTGCTGATTCCTGACCTTTCTCAGAGTCACCCTTACACCACAAGGTGAGATCTTGCATTTAGCTCCACAGAAGAAAATTGACAGTCATCTTGTGTTTCTTCCATTTTCTAATAAGTTGTTGCCTTCTCACCAAGCACTTGCCTATTGTCCTGTAGCCCATCCCTGCCTTGTGCAGGTCTACAATTTTGTCCCTGGTGTCCTTAGACAGCTCTTTGGTCTTGGCCATGGTGGAGAGGTTGGAGTGTGATGGATTGTGTGGACAGGTATCTTTTATACAGATAACGAGTTCAAACAGGTGCAATTAATACAGGTAATGAGTGCAGAATAGGAGGACATTTTAAATAAGAAATACTAACAGGTCTGTGAGAGCCAGAATTCTTGCTGGTTGGTCAGTGATCAAATACTTATTTCATGCAATAAAATGCAAATTAATTATTTAAGAATCTCACAATGTGATTTTCTGGATTTTTTTCAGATTCTGTCTCTCACAGTTAAAGTGTATCTACGATAAAAATTACAGACCTCTCCATTCTTTGTAGGCGGGGAAACTTGCAAAATCACCAGTGTATAAAATACTTATTTTCCTCACTGTATCTGACATTGATAACATATCCTATCGATATGCTTTAAACTTTAATTTTTGTAAAAAAGGTAACTGACCGGCTTCCTTTACGACGATAGCCATACAAGCTCCATTAACTTCTTTGTGTACACAGATATTCTTCAGTTCTTATGGATAATTAGGGTACATGCAGATCGGTCGGGTCTGCTATTGGTTTTCCACAGCAAAATCAAACTTGTACAAATTGATGTAGATTTTTGCATGTGGGTTTTATTCTGTAGGTTGCTGTGTAAAACCCACAATGGATGTGACCTGTTTGAACATATGCTAATACCTCTGTACCTATGGGATCCAGTAGAGCATCCCACAAAATGAGAAGCACCTGGACAAGCAGCATAGGGCTCATGCTCCTCTCTGGAAAGCCCCACAGTTCTGTACAAAGCGGAGCCATAATGCAGATGTGTATACAAACTCAAAGGACATAATTAAACTTAGCAGATGAGGTGCATCATAATTAGAAAAATGGTTGCAGATTTACTTATATACAGACAGTCCTCAACTTACACCATTCCGACGTACATCTGTCCCCTAGTTACAAACAGAGACTTATGGGGCGTGCTGACACTTGTAGTTCCATGTTCCACAGCAGATAGTAGCTGTGTAATGACAAGTTTCAGCATGCCACAGCACCACATGAGGTGAAATATTCTAAACATGGGCACAGACAGCAAAACAAATATAAAAACCCTTCCCTGCATTATCCATTTTTTGCTGGAGTTACACTTAATAAAGCTACCTGTTCTGACTTACATACAAATTCAACTTAAGAACAAACCTATAGTCCCTATCCCGTCTGTAACCCGGGGACTGCCTGTAGTTAGTATTGCATCATATGAATATTGTGGTTCATAGTCACTTATTAACCGCAGTTTCTGGCCTAAGGGTATGTTCACATGACATATTTTGGTGCATAATTTTAGCAGAAGTACGCGCCAAAATACACTTTAAACAATGTTCAAGCACAGCATTCATTGCGAAGTGGAAAATCATTGTCAACAATGATTTTGTTGCATATAGGAGGCAGTCCTGCCTCAGGCAGTCAACGTAATTTTCTCGTTAAAATGACATGCTTGTAAGCGCGGAATTTGAACGACAGGTACGTGTCACAGAAATTTTGTCTGAGCATATCCTAAGGTATGATTACACACATGGGCCTCATGCATTGAAACTGGGTAGGTGCAAGACTTTTTGTTGCCCATAGCAGCCAGTCAGAGCTCCTAGCAACCAATCAGAGCCCATAGCAACCAATCAGAGCCCCTAGCAACCAATCAGAGCCCGTAGCAACCAATCAGAGCCCATAGTAACCAATCAGAGCCCATAGCCACCAATCCGAGCTCATAGCAACCAATCATAGCCCATAACAACCGATCAGAGCTCATAGCAACAAATCAGAGCCCATAATAATAATAATCTTTATTTGTATAGCGCCAACATATTCCGCAGCACTTTACAATATAGAGGGAATAAGTAGTGTTGAGCGATTGTGTTGGCCATCGACATCGGTCGATGGTCGATAGTCGACCCTCATCGACAAGATAGTCGATAGTGAGCAGTCGATTATGAGCGGGTGACCATTTAAAGTCTTTTGGGGGGCAACAAAACCCCTTATTTACACCCAAACAGGGGTGGAGAAGTGGGAAATTTAAAATCCCCAACCCGTCAAATGGGGTAGTTTTACATTTTAGGCAACACACTTAGGGTTTTAAAAGCCATAGAAAAAAAAAACACAACAGTCACTATCCCTGTCTTGTACCCCCAAACATGACCCCTTTAAAATGCCATACCCACAAAAATTTAAAAAATGCCAGAAGGGAGGGGATTATTTGAACCAACAATTTTTCTTGAACTTTAAAATTTAATTTTCCCTGTCCCGGAACGCAGCCTTTAGCCCCCCCAAAACCCGGGATGACCCCCCCATTTTAAAAATGCTGGAAAAAAGAAGTCCCTTTTAACCACCATTTTTTGTTTCACTGGACCCAGACTATCCCCGTCCCCCCCCCCCCGGGGGCCACAGCATGAGCCCCCAAAACCCGCCCTGACCCCAGATTAAAAAAAATCCCCGGAAAAAAGGAGGCTTTCAACCCCATTTTAGTTTCAATGGACTTGGGCTATACCTTTTCCTGGGGGGCCACAGCAAGAACCCCAAACCTGCATGACCCCCCCTTTAAAAAAATCCCGGAAAAAAGAGTTTTCAACAATTTATTTTAGTTTTACTGGACATTGACTATCATGTGCTTTTGGCCAAAAAGCATGAGCCCCAAACCCGCATGACCCCCAGATTAAAGTGCCGGAAAAAGGAGCTTTCCCAAACCCCCAATTTTTGTTTCACTGGAAAAATTTATATATCTTGTTTGGGGCCAAAAAGCCAAAAAGAGCCCCAAAACCCGCATGACCCCCACATTTTAAAAAAAGCCGGGGAAAAAAGGGGTCTTTCAACCACCATTTTGTTTCATGGGACAAAATATGTCCCTGTCCTGGGGAGCGGGTTTCCCCCTCTGTGTGAGGGGCCAACCCAATTTAATTCACTTGGAAAAATGGTGGTTAACGTCCCGTTCCACCCAAAGGGGCCCTTTTTTCCCTTGGGATTCTTTTTCTTATTTTAATCAACGTGCTTTGGGGGAAATGGTCTCTTTTACCTTTTTTTTTCTGTCCCGTGCTCCATTAAAACCATGTCCTCTGGGAAAAAACCCACTCGGTCAAAATTTTTTTTCCTTTTACCCCCCTTGTACAATTTTAGAGGGAATTTTTTTTACCCGCTATTTTGTTAAAAGCAAGTTTTTTATAGTTTAATTCTAAAAAAAAACACCCTTTTTAAAATGGATGGAAAACCCACCATGTCTTTGGTTTTTTCTTTTTTTAAATTTTAAATTTAAAGGGTTGTTCAATACAATTGATAGCTTGTTAAAGATCTTGCAAAAAAAGTCCTTTTTCAATTAATGGTTTCCCTTAAAAAGTGTCCCACCCAAATTTCCCGTTTTTTGACAGCACCATCACCCCTTTAGCCCCTCTTGACAATTGTTTAAGAACAAAAGTCGTTAAAACAAAAATTTTTTTTTTAATAGGAAACCCGTAGTTTTAGCCCGATTTCAAAGCAAAAGCCCCCAAAAAAATTAAAAACATGAAACCCCCGAGCCACTTTGGAAAAATTGGAAGAACCCAAATTTTCTGTTAGGGGGGGGGGGGGGGGGAAAAAAACATTTTTTATATAATTAAAGGGCTGTTGTAAAAACTGCATTTTAAAGCAGCATGCCCAAAAAATTATAAAAAGATTCTAGCCCCTGTTAAAAATTTTTTAGGGAGGGGAAAAAACCCCTTAGAACCCCCCCTTTTTGGGCCAAAGGACCAAGTTTTTTTCTGTACTCACAGGCTACAAGACCCCAAAAAAAAAAAAAATATGACCTTTTCAGCCACTATTAAAAATTGTAGGGAGAAAGGCCATTTAGAACCACATTTCTTTTTCCAAAGGACCATAATTATAGCGTATCTCACATCAACTTTACCTCAAAACCCTTTTTGACAATGCGAAAACTCAAAAAGAAAAATTTGATAAATTTGGAATATCGGTTTTGCATGAAACCTTGTTTGCCCTTTTACAGCCCCTCCAAAAGCAAAACCAGCAAAATGACTTTTGGGGAAAAAGAGAAAAAAAATTGCAGTAAGAAATGATCATTTTAAAAAAATTTTTTCAAGAGGATCATTTTCAGTTTGAAGAGGAATTTTAAGTAGCCCGGGGAACTAATGGGTTACCTCGGAAATTTGGGGCCACAACATCATCAGAGATAAAAGCCTATAAAACTTGATGAAAGTAAAAACGATCCACTTTTAACTGTGGAAAGTCAAATGCGTTTTGTCTTAATGACTCCCCAAACTGGGGCTGAAGGTCCGCTCAGATTTGACGCGGGGCGGGAAAACCCACCTCTATGCTTTAACGGCCGGGCTCGGCCTTTCGTCCATTTTGGATACCCAGAATTCCTTTTGGGTCCGGAACACATACAAAAAAAACTTTTGTTTGAGCCGCGGGTAAGCCCGTGCACCATAAATCTTGAAGCGGGTCTCTGTGTTTGGGATGTATTGCCCTGCATTGCATGCGTTGGTGAGGTGGTAAAAAAAGGGTTTGGCCAGGGGGTTCACCCATTGGGCTTCTCCCACCTTCCCTTTCGCTGCAGCTGCCGCTACGGCAAATTTGGGCACTCTCCTTGCGCCCACTCGCTAAATGTTGTTCCCCCCAGGCTTTTGGGGAACGTAAAGGGGCAACCAACAGAGGCTCCCGGGTTGATCAATAAAGAAAGGGTTTCCCTTTTTCCTTTCATTTTACTCTCTATTTGGGTGGGGGGGGAAAGGGAAAAAAAGGGGCTGTTTTTGTTTTTGGTACGGGGGATCCAGGAGGGGGGCCCACCCAGTAACTGTTGTTTCTTTTTGAGGGCCCTTTAATGCGGGGAAACATTTTGGGGGAAAAGGAGCATCCAAGCACTCATTTTGAAGAATGGACCTTAAATTTCGAAAAGCCTCTGGGGCACTAGCAAACTGATCTTCCTCATTTTCCTCCTCCACCTCAAATTCCCCCAAACCCCTTTTTCCCAAGGCAGGGACGCGGTAACATCGGGGGTCTAGGAAAAAACCTCCCTCCTCCTCCTCCTCCTCCGGGCCCCCTTTCCGGGGCACAAGCTTCAACCACCCCCAATTTGCCTGAGATTTTCACCCTGAAGCTGATGCGCCACCTTGCACAAGCCTGGACCCCAAACCCAAACGGGCCAAATGAAGACCGATGAAATTGTGAAACTGTCGGGTTTTGGGGTTTTTTGAGGGAGAGAAAAGGGTCCGTTTTCCGCATCTGTGTCCTCTCCCCCCTCCATGGCTGGCAGGACCTGTTGTTTTTAGAAATGGGCCGAAAAGATCGTTCCAGAACCAAAAATCACCCCAAGGCACATGCTGAAAAGGGGCATTGTCCGCCCCTGACCATTTTTGGGGGCTTCTTTTAAAAAGGGGAAGGGTTCAGGCCTTTCCCCCTGGGCCCCCACTCTCGGTGGCTCAACACCCGGGAGGTCCGGAAACCCCTGCTTTTTAGGCCCTGGTCACTCGTACTGCTTTAAAGGGATTTTCGCTGCGCCACAATTCCCCCCTTTAGCATGTGGGGGGGTGGAATTCCCCCCTGTGTTGCCACGTCAACAAAGAGACGGGTTTACGGGGGGGCCGAGCTGACCTGCCCAAACCCGCCCCGGCGGGACAACCAAAGGGGGCGAAAGGTTTGGGAATGCGAACTCAGACCCTTCAAACCTTTCTTAGCAGGCAGTCCAGACCCGGTAGCTCTTTTAAAAAATTTCTGGACGACAAAGGGTTTATGAAAATTGGGGGCCAGGCCAAGGATGTGCTCCACCCACCATCTTAAGGGCGGCCAGCAGATTTCCCCCGGGAAACGCACACCCGACCTTGCCTTTCACAAGGTTTCTTGGCACCCAGCCGGCGCCTGGGGGCTCGTTGGGGGAGAGCCGTCCACAGCTCCTGACCTGTTGTGGAAAGGGGCTCCAAGACAGATTAATTCAACACGGCCTGGTTTTTTCTGGGGACGTGATGCCACCGAGGACCCCTTGGGGGGGAAAAATCCCTGAAACCCTCCCTGCGGGTTTTTAAAAAAGCGTGCGCCGACCTGAGAGCCACCGTCCATCCCCAAACAAACCACCCCGGGTCCCCCAGTGAGCTGTCACAGACATATAGCGGCCTTTTGGGCCCTGCTTACTAGTCCATGTGTCGGGGGGTCAGATGGGCTTTTCCGGGCCCCCAGAGGGAAAACAAAAAGCTTTTAAAAATTTTAGGTTAAAAGGGCTGGGGCCCGGGGAGGGAAAGGCTTTTTTGGCAAAGAAATGGGCCCGCCCGGCATCTGTATTGGGGGGCAAGGGCCCTGACATGGCGGGGAAACCCCTCGTGTCTACCAGACGGGAAAAGGCAAAAATTTCCAAGGCCAAAAAGCCGGGGAATGCCGACATTCAGGCTTTTGGGTTTTGGGGTGGTTTTGGGGTTTAAAATTTTCATTCTGCTTTCCCAAACCTGGAAGACAGAAGGCTGGCTGCTAGACTGGCCGCTGTACGGCGTGCAGGTCGTCAAACTGGCGGAAGGAGAAGGGGTAGGATGGGTCTCTGGTGGTGGTACTCGGGCGACGGTGGAGGCTGAAGCGGAGGCTGATCCCTGATCATGACTCTGAGAGAATGGGCAGCTGAGGAACGCTTGGTGGTGGCGGAGACAGAGGGTGTGACAGTGGTTAGAGGCCCGGCGTCGGTCTGGCCTTTTTTGGCCAAGTGTTGCCTCCATTTCAACTCATGCATTCGCTGCATGTGACTAGACATGTTGGTGGTGGTTAACCACCTAAGGTTCTGCCTCTACTTATGCATTTACGGCATAGGCAGCATATGACATCACGGGTGAATCAGAGGCTTGGTCAAAGAAGGCCCAGGCTTGAGAGGTCCTGGACCTTTTTGACAGCGATAAGCGAGGAGCGGGGTTTGCGCTGACCGTGGCTGGCGGAATCATATCAGCGGACTTCTGCGACCGCCCTCTCCCTTTTTGAGGCGGAACCCGTACTGACTCTACCCCATCGTCTTCCTCCTCGTCCAGTGATGAAGCACTCGCAAGCGAATTCTGCTGAAAAGACCACGTTGGATCCGCAATGTCGTCATCATCATCATCAACACAGGTGACTTTGTCGTCCTGACATTCTGCATCCAGAAGCTGTGGGCTACAAGCAAGAGGGACTGCAAGGCGTTGCCGACCGCCCGGGATTTTTGCCGATTGACCAGCTTCCTTCTCCTCCTCCTCTGGGCGTCAGAGCAGAGAAAATCATCCTCTTTGGCCTCTTGATCTTTTAACATGCCTTCTGACCCCAACTGCATTTTGTCATCAAAGAGGTCTTCAGAAAATGGATTATCCACAGTGGTGGGTACACGAGTTGACATTTGGGCTGCTTCATGTTGGACGGATGCTGGTGATGCTGATGACGACATTTGTGGCCGTGACTGGGAGTACGAGGAGGTAAGACTGCTGGATGCAGGTTGCATTAACCACTGAAGGACAGATTGGCGACGCTGTTCGTTACTGAGATTCACAGGGCCCTGACCCAGCGATGACAGGCCTGACGGTCCTGCAACTGACGATCCGCTGGCATGCGTGTTGTCGCCAGCACTGGAAGGAGCACCTTCTCTCGTACCTCTACCTCCATGTCCTACCCCCCTCTTTGCTCGCTTACCACCTGAATTTCGCTCCATGTTCAGAAATATAAAAATTTGAGAAGGTATGGAAGAGTTTTGGAAAGTCTCTTATTAAAAGACGGCAAATCACAGCTATTCTCAAATCCCTCAAATCAAAACAAAATTGCTGGATTCAAATATAACTGCAAAGTAGATCTATCAACAAAGCTGGCCTGCGCCAAAGTCAAAAAACACGTATCTGAAATGTATTCGGATAATACAAGGTATTTTTGGCACCTATCAATTCACCTGTGGTGACTATCAAATTGCTGTATTCAAATTTAACTGCAAAGTAGATCTATCAACAAAGCTGGCCTGCGCCAAAGTGAAAAAAACACGTATCTGAAATGTATTCGGATAATACAAGGTATTTAGGCACCTATCAATTCACCTGTGGTGGCTATAAAATTGCTGTATTCAAATTAAGTGCAAGCTGCCTCAATGAACAAAGCTGTAGTGCGCCAAAGTCAAAAACACGTATCTGTTATGTATTCGTATAATACAAGATATTTTTGGCACCTTTCAATCACCTGTGGTGACTATAAAATTGCTGTATTCAGATTTAAGTGCAAGCTGCCTCAATGAACAAAGCTGTAGTGCGCCAAAGTCAAAAAACATGTATCTGTTATGTATTCGTATAATACAAGATATTTTTGGCACCTTTCAATTCACCTGTGGTGACTATAAAATTGCTGTATTCAGATTTAAGTGCAAGCTGCCTCAATGAACAAAGCTGTAGTGCGCCAAAGTCAAAAAACACGTATCTGTTATGTATTCGTATAATACAAGATATTTTTGGCACCTTTCAATTCACCTGTGGTGACTATAAAATTGCTGGATTCAAATTTAAGTGCAAGGTGGATATATCAACAAAGGTGGAATGGGCAAAATTGAAAATGAACACCTATCTGAATTGTATACTGATAATAAAAGTGGAGTTTTGCACCTAACAAAGAGACCGCAGTTACTAGAAATGATGTGTATCCTATAAGTTCAGGCTGCCCAATATCCAGGAAATATTTCAATAGAAAACTGTTAATAATAAAGCTATTGCAGTGCAATGTCTACACTAAGTCTTGGTGAACTTTATCCAGTATTCTTTATAGAGCTTGTCTGTGTTCGCCCGCGGGGGCCCCCCCCCCTCTGCTCCCCCCCGTGACTTTACAGCGGTAGATGCTCCTTTAAAATTCTCTACCTAACTATATAAAATCTTCCAATCTCTAATCTAACTAAATTGGAAGGATCACAGCTAATAGTAGAGGTTTCTCTGTGCAGAAGTAGACTAATTTCGCTGAGCTGTTTGGCCACAGGCAGAGCGCACGTCCTATCCCTATGAGACGCTGAGAGACACTGAGGCTGAAACAGAAACGCTGTTCTATGTAAAACGAGGTCATGTGATTTTTCCAGCCAATCGCAACCATACACATCCCAGTCATGACGTCGCACACACATCTCACCCTGCTCTATTCTGTAATCTGATTTGCTGGCCGCCAAAATTACAGGAAGCGCCGAAAAATGCGCGATCTTAATAGATGATGCACAGATTTTAACCTAAATTATCGCATGATCTAAAAAATCCGATCACCATAAAAACTGTGCCGATTTCAACTTTGTGGATAATAATCGCTCAACACTAGGAATAAGCACAGATAAACCGGACATTACATTTTAAAAAAGCTACTGACAAATCAGACACGAGGTGTGAGGGCCCTGCTCGCAAGAGCTTACAATCTATTAAGGTGTATGGGTGAAACAAAGGGCAAGAAGTGCTTGGTTTACAAGGGTCTAGCCATGTTACATAACATGGGGTAGTATACATAAAAAAATGTGGATGAACCTGCCATCCCAACCATACATCTATATACAGATAAGTGCCTGTGGGTGCCAAAGTGCAGGAAGTGATGAATGTGTCACAGAATTTGGGGGGTTAACAATTAGGGATTTTGGTAGGCTTTTCTAAGAAGATGAGTTTTCAGAGCGCACTTAAAACTGTGAGGGTTGTGAGTGTGCCTGATCATATCGGGCACGGGTGTCAAACACAAGACCCGCGGCCTTGTGTTTTCCGGCCTGCCGCGATCTCCCTGACTCTGCACGGCTGTTTTACCACAGCCGCGCAGAGTCAGTCAGCAGCTACACGCTCGGTGCAGCTGCTGCTACAGGAAGAAGGCAGGAGGGATCGTTTCCCTCCTACCTTCTCCTTTTGTATGTACTGTGCTCGGTGAGCACTGTACATACATACGGCGTCGCAGGGGACGTGACGCATCGCTTTACTCACGCCCCCCTGCGACGCTAGGTCTCCTCGGTCGGCAGCCGCTGAGGAGATCTCTGGGAGCTGCGTGACGGCATAAACGGCGTGACGTCCGCTGCTCCAGGACCGGACCGGGCTGCGCTGCACTTCCACTAGGTGAGTAGTTTTTATTTTATAATCATTAGGGGGGGCTGTGGGACATCTATTTGGCTACTGGGGGGGCTGTGGGGCATCTACATGGCTACTTGGGGGTCTATGGGGCATCTACATGGCTACTGGGGGGCTATGGGACATCTAATGGCTACTGGGGGCTAGGGGCATTTTAAATCATGGGCCTATTGGTGGTGGGGGGGGCATCTATAGGGCTCCGGGGGTTTGGTGGCATCTATAATGGCTTACTGGGGGCTTGGGCATCTATTGGCTACTGGGGGGCTGGGGGGGCAAAACATTTTGGATATTGGCTACTGGGGGGTATGGGGCATCAAAATGGCTACTGGGTCTGGGGCTGCTTAGGCGACATTAGGGGCTACTGGGGGGGCTATGGGGCATCTACATGGCTATGGGGGGCTATGGGACATCTACATGGCTATTTGGGGTCTAGTGGGGCATCTATATGGCTACGGGGGGCGTGGAGCATCTACATGGCTACTGGGGGCTATGGGGCATCTACATGGCTACTGGGGGCTATGGGACATCTACATGGCTACTGGGGTCTCTGGGGCATCTATATGGCTACTGGGGGCTGTGGGGCATCTACATGGCTACTGGGGGCTGTGGGGCATCTATATGGCTACTGGGAGCTGTGGGGCATCTATTTGGCTACTGGGGGGGGCTGTGGGACATCTATATGGCTACTGGGGGGCTATGGGGCATCCACATGGCTACTGGGGGCTATGGGCATCTGCTGGCTACTGGGGGCTATATGGGGCATGTACCTGATTACGGGGGGGCTATGGGGTATCTGCCTGGCTACTGGGGGGCTATATGGGGCATGTACCTGGCTACAGGGGACTGTATGGGGCATGTACCTGGCTACTGGGGGCTATGTGGGGCATCTCCCTTGCTACAGGGGGCTACATGGGGCATCTCCCTGGCTACAGGGGGGCTATATGGGGCATATTACCATGGCTAATGGGGCAATTACCTGCCGTAGGAAGAAATATTACTACCTGCTACGGGGGGCAAAAATACCTATCTACCATACAGGGCAGATATAATGTCATCAAACAGGGGCTTTTTTACCCACTTATCTACCTACAAGGGTCATATGTACCTATCTACCTAGGGGGGGCAATATATTCTTCCTGGTTCCCCTCAAAGGGCTAATTATAATAGCAATACTGTACAAATGTAACCGTTAAGGAGAAGTTTACACAGTTCTAAAATTATGTCAGCCCTGTAAGGTACGCCATGAGGCTGATGTGGCCCCCGGTGAAAACGAGTTTGACACCCCTGATATGGGGTAACATGTTCCAGAGAAGTGATGCAATACGTGCAAAATCTTGGAGACGGGCATGGGAGGTTTGGATGAGTGAGATGTGTAATCTTAGATCAGTAGCAGAGTGGAGAGACCGGGTAGGGTGGTAGACAGAGATGAGGGAGGAGATGTAGGCGGGTGCAGCGCTGTGGAGAGACCTATGCGTGAGAGTGATTAGTTTATGTTGTATTCTGTACTGATAGCAACCAGTCAGAGCTCACAGCAGCCAATCAGACCCATAGCAATCAATCAGAGCCCATAGTAACAATCAAAGCCCATAGCAACTCATAGCAACCAATCGGAGCCCATAGCAACCACTCAGACCCATAGTAACCAGTCAGAGCTCACAGCAACCAATCAGAGCCCATAGCACAACCAATCAAGCCAATAAGCAACACAAATCAGAGCCCATAGCAACCCATCAGAGCCCCTAACAACCAGAGTCCATAGCAACCAATCAGACCCATAGTAACCAGTCAGAGCTCCTAGCAACCACTCAAAGCCCATAGCTACCAATCAGAGCTCATAGCAACAAATCAGAGCCCATAGCAAAAAATCAGAGCCCATAGCAACCAATCAGAGCCATAGCAACTAATCAAAGCCCATAGTAACCAATCAGTGCTCCTAGCGACCAATCAGAGCTCATAGCAACCAATCAGAGCCCATAGTAACCAATCAGAGCTCATAGTAACCAATCCGCCCAAAACAACCGATCAGAGCTCATAGCAACCAAACAGAGCCCATAGTAACAAATCAGACCCAAAGCAAACAATTAGAGTGCCCCTTTCATTTCAAATAGTGCTCTGAAAAAAAGTAAGAGGAGCTTTTATTGGTTGCTGTGGTCTCTGATTGGTTGCTATGGGTAACAAAGTGAATTTTAGACCTAGACCATTTTAATACACGTGGCCCTTAGATTTTGAGTGAACGATGATGTCAGGCAGTGGCAGGTGACTGCTGCTGCCAGTCAGTGATGCTCTGACTGTCGCTGGCAGATGGAAGTAGAAGAACAGAGAGAGGCGTCCCTAAGTGGATGTTCACACAGCGTGTTGGATCTGATTTTGGATCTTTTCTTAGATGTGTGTTTGGATCCGGGTTTCAGACCCTAAACGGACCTAAACCCGCATGTAACAATGTGCAATGTGATTTCCATTGCTTTCAATCTAAAAAACCCCGGCGTTCACGGGGGAATTTCCCTTTTTTTTTTTTTGTTCTTTTTCCTTCAAATTTTTTCCAAAACGAGAAAGGGCCCCCCAAAAAACCCCCTTTTTTCCCCCGTTTTATATCGGAATTGGGTTTTTCCCAAAAGGTTTTGGGCGATCCGGGAAAACCCCTCACAAGGGGGGAAAAAACCCGGGCGAAAAAGGCCCTAACCCGGGTTTTTTTTTTTAAATTTTTAAAAAAGGGGAAACCCCCCGGGGGGTTCCCCCGATTTTGGAAAAGGGTCGCACGGGTGGGGCGGAAGGGTTTTGCACCCGGCCTTTGGGCCGAAAGGGGGCCCCCAAAGGGGGTTTCCCAAAACCCCACCGAAACAATCCGGGGGGTTTTATTTACTGCCCCTGCTTTCAAAGGGGGCTTTGGTGGGAAAACCCAAAAAGATTTTTTATTTATGATTGGGAAATGTTCTAAAATTTGGGGAAAAATTTAAAAAAAAAAATAAAAAAAAAATTAAAAATTTTTTCCAAAAAAAAATTTTTAAAAATTAAAAAGTTTTCCCCCAAAAAAAAAGGTTAAAAAAAAAATTTAAAAAAAAAAATTTTTTTTCGCGGGGTTTCAAAGGGAAAACCAAAATTTAGAAAAAAAAAGGGGAGGAAAAAAAAACCCCCCCAAAAAAAAACGTTTTTGTTATGGGGGGGGGGGGGGGGGGGGGGGGGGGGGGGGGGGGGGGGGGGGGGGGGGGGGGGGGGGGGGGGGGGGGGGGGGGGGGGGGGGGGGGGGGGGGGGGGGGGGGGGGGGGGGGGGGGGCGGGGGGGGGGGGGGGGGGGGGGGGGGGGGGGGGGGGGGGTGGGGGGGGGGTGGGGGGGGGGTGGGGGGGGTGGGGGCAGGGGGGGGCGGGGGGGGGGAGGGGGGGGGGGGGGGGGGGTGGGGGGGGGGGGGGGGGGGGGGCGGGGGGAAAAAAAAAAAAAAAAAAAAAAAAAAAAAAAAAAAAAAAAAAAAAAAAAAAAAAAAAAAAAAAAAAAAAAAAAAAAAAAAAAAAAAAAAAAAAAAAAAAAAAAAAAAAAAAAAAAAAAAAAAAAAAAAAAAAAAAAAAAAAAAAAAAAAAAAAAAAAAAAAAAAAAAAAAAAAAAAAAAAAAAAAAAAAAAAAAAAAAAAAAAAAAAAAAAAAAAAAAAAAAAAAAAAAAAAAAAAAAAAAAAAAAAAAAAAAAAAAAAAAAAAAAAAAAAAAAAAAAAAAAAAAAAAAAAAAAAAAAAAAAAAAAAAAAAAAAAAAAAAAAAAAAAAAAAAAAAAAAAAAAAAAAAAAAAAAAAAAAAAAAAAAAAAAAAAAAAAAAAAAAAAAAAAAAAAAAAAAAAAAAAAAAAAAAAAAAAAAAAAAAAAAAAAAAAAAAAAAAAAAAAAAAAAAAAAAAAAAAAAAAAAAAAAAAAAAAAAAAAAAAAAAAAAAAAAAAAAAAAAAAAAAAAAAAAAAAAAAAAAAAAAAAAAAAAAAAAAAAAAAAAAAAAAAAAAAAAAAAAAAAAAAAAAAATTTTTATTGCCCAATTTTAAAAACAATCCGTTCTATGGATGGGGTTTGGTCGTTTCCCTAAAGTGAAATAGTTTTCAAAAAATTTTGTCGAAGGCCAAAGGCTCCCCTAATTAAAACTTAAGTGCAATCCTCCTACCGCCAAACACGCACCTGCATATTGGATGCGTGTTAGATGCGTTTTGGATGCAATTTACACAGCACTTTTGGATGTGTGTTTCAGATCTAAAACGGATCCAAAAACAGATCCAACACGTCGTGTGAACATACCCTTTCATCGTACGGAACGCTCGGAAAGGGGCAAGTATCAGGTTTTTCTTATTTTAACAAGACAGCTGTACTTTGATTTTTATTTTTTATTTTTTTTCTAAAACAATTGAACAATCCTCTATTTGTCTGGGCTCTTGTTTTTTTTCTGCACTTTTTTGGTAATTGGACCGCAGCCGGCACAGACCTGTACAGTTGTAAACCTGACCCTTTTTGACACTATAAGGCCATTGTAGTTTGCCTGACCAGAGAACTTTGCCATCACAAGTTGTAAGTGGAGAAGTGCGGACACCTGGTATAGATTGGGAAAGAACAAACTGCACTGGTGAGCTTTATCTGAGTTTACTTGACTTTTTTGCTAAAACATTAGATCTATAGAAAAAATTTTTTTCCCCCTCTTCTCTAAAGGCCAAGACCCAATGAAAGTGATTTTTGCGTAGGGAAACCCCAGCCTGTTATACGGCTATGAAAAAGTTTGCAAACAAAAAAAAAAAAATTTTGGGGGGCCCCCCATTAAAATTAATCATTTTTAGTTCTAAATATTTGGGGGTTTGCAACAGCCATTTCAATTTGATATATCTAATAACTGATGGACACAGTAATATTTCCGGATTGACATAAGGTTTATTGTACTAACACAAAATGTGCAATATTAGTTATTAGATATATCAAATTGAAATGGCTGTTGCAAATACCCAAATATTTAGAACTAAAAATGATTTAGATTAATAGGGGTGCCCAAACTTTTTCATATGACTGTACATCCTGTATTTGTGGTTTATGTTCCTTCCACTTGTGTCAGGGCTGGGACGACAGGTAGGCGTCTTCCTATGGCTCCGCTTCATCCCAGGCAGGAAGGGGGTGCAAATAGGTATGGAGTTGGCTGAATTTTACATTGGGAGGGATAGTGCTCTACATGCCTTATTTGCCTGGGGCACCAGAACACCCTGTCCTAGCCCTGACCTGTCATGACAAAAACATTAACTGAAGATATGTCTGGAATAACAAATTCGTGTTCAATGCAAAACTAAGGGTGCTTTCACACGGTGCGTTTTGGTGCGTTTTTTATTCGTTTTTTAAATTCGTTTTTTGTGCAGGAAGGCAAAACAATTAATGCTGTACATTCCTGCAGAAGAATTGCGGTAATTACCGTGAATTTACTGCGATTTTTGCAGCAATTTTTGTGCAGCAATGTACAGCATTAATTGCTGTGCCTTCCTGCACAAAAAATGCATTGAAAAAACGCATCAAAAACTCACTGTGTGAAAGCACCCTAACTCACCTATTGGGTCCCATTGTAAAATGAGGAATACGTTTAATGTATACGTTTTTTAAATAATACCGCTGTATAGAAAAGCACATGCTTTTTTTATTTTTTGCAGTGTATCGGATATACTAAGGGCAGAAGAGCATACTTTTGGCCTTCGTCTGGCCATTTAATCCTAGAAAATAGGCTGTGACTTATTTCGGACGGATTTACCGACGGATTGACGATCGTCAATCCGTCTGCAAATACGCGGCGTAATAAGCCGTGTGAACGAGGCCTAAGAAAAAAAATAGTTTTACCCTAATGTTTTTGAGTGATATATTATAATTCCGTACAACTAAGAGCTTTAAAGGGGTTGTCTCACTACAAGGATTGCTTTTTATGTTAAAGATCTTGCAAAAACAAGTCACTTTGAAATATATGTCCATTTAGTATCCTACCTATTCCTAGATATCCCCTCTTGTATGGGCTGCATCAGCTCCTCAGGTCACTATCGCTACAGACCTGTTCGTTCTCTCCTGATAGGTTGCCAGCGTTGGTCGCTATAGCTACAGACCTGGCTTCTACTGCAGCCTAGTAGAAGCCAGTAAATACGCCCCTGAATTCAAAATGAAACCAAGAAAACAGGACTGAGGTAAGATGAATCAATGTAGTGAGACAACCCCTTTAACCCCTTACCGACATTTGTCGTACTCATACGGCAATGTCGGGTAGGGGTTCCCGCAAATTGCCGTATGAGTACGTAAAGGCAATCTTGCTTGCTCACAGGCAGAGCGCGCAAGATAGCGGCATGGAACCAGCGGTATATTACCGCTGGCATCATGCTGCATTCCCCCCGGCCGGAGTGAGCTCCTGCTGCCCGCAATCCAGGTGCAGTAACTGCTCTTCAGCGCCGGTACTGATCTCCTACCAGACAGCCCGGATGCTGAATGACAGCATCCAGATTGTCTGGTGACGTCACGATGCCCACAATGCATTGTGGGCAGCGTGACAGACAGTTGCCATGGAGACCAGCATACAGCTATAAGCTGTATGCTGATCTCCTATTGCATGAACGATCTGACGATCGTTCATGCAATTCCCCCCTGGGGAAAAGTGTAAAAAGTGTGAAAAAGTAAAAAAAAAAGTAAAACACAAACACAAAAAATAAAATAAAAACACGTACATCGCCCTTTTCCCCTTTACAAACGCCAATCGCCCCAAAAAAGATCAAAAATAAATAAAGTACCCATATTTGGTATCGCCGCATGCGTAGCGACCCACCCTATAAATCTGTCATGTTAATTAACCCGTACGGTGAACGCCGTAAAAAAAAAAAAAAAAACAGAATTGCGATTTTTGTTCATCCTGCAGCACATAAAATGGAGTAAAAAGTCATCAAAAACTCATATCAACATCAAAGTGATGCCAATTAAAACGTCAGTTCATCCCGCAAAAAAAAGTCCTTACACAGCTCTGTATACGGAAAAATGTAAAAGTTCTGGCTATTAGAAGATAGCGATGCATAAATATTGTTTTACACAATAAAAACACTTTTTTCAAAAAAATTGTGCTTTCAAATAAAAAAAACTACATAAATTGGGTATCACCGTAATCGTCTCAACCCACAGAGTAAAACTAACTTGTCACGGATACTGCATGGTGAACGCTATTAAAAATAAAAATAAAAAACACTGCTAGGATTGCAGTATTTTCTTCACCCTGCCTTCCAAAAAACGGATTTAAAAGCGATCATAAAGTCTTGTCCCCCCAAAAATGTTACCAATAAAAACGTCAACTCATCCCGCAAAAAAAAGTCCCTATACAGCTCCATAAACAGAAAAATAAAAAAGTTATGGCTCTCAGACCGCGATGATGCAAAAACGTGTTTTTTTTTCTTCTCAAATAAAAGTTTGTTTATTGTGTAAAAGCAGTAAAACATAAAAAAATATACAAATGTGGTATCGCTGTAATCGTATCAACCTGCTGAGTAAAACTAGCATGTCATTTATACCGCACAGTGACCGCTGTAAAAAATAAAAATAAAAAACACTACCAGGATTGCTGTATTTTGTACAAAATGCCTCACAAAAACCTTAATAAAAAGTGATCAAAGCATCACATGCCCCCCGTAATGGTACCAATAAAAACATCAACTCATCTCGTAAAAAACAAGCCCACAAGCAGCTCCATATGAAAAAAATTAAGAAAGCTATGGCTGTCAGAATAGGACAACATAAAAACGCAACTTTTTATAAAACTCGCTTCTATTGTGTAAAAGTAATAAAACATAAAAAACTATATAAAATTGATATCATTGTAATTGTACCGACCCCCATAGTAAAGTTATCCGTCATTTATCCCGTAAGGCGAATACTGTAAAAATGAAGCCCAAAAACAATGGCGGAACTGCGTTTTCCCCCCAATGTCCATGGCCCAATGCTAAAAAAAAAAAAATACAGAACACCTGTTCGCCCAAAATGCAAAATACACCCTTAGGTGAGATCCCTGAGGGGTGTTGAATCCAAAATGGTGCAACTTCTGGAAGGTTTCACCTGTTCTAGTACTTTGGGGGCTTTGCAGATGCGACATGGCCCCACCAATATCTGTGCGCCAAAAGCCAAATAGCGCTCCCTCCCTTGTACCCCCTGCCATGCGCCCAAACAGCAGTTTACACCCACATGTCGGGTATTGCTGAACTGGGAAGAAATTGCGTAACACAATTTTGGGGCTTTTTTTTCCAAGATTCCTTGTAAAAAATTAAACATTTTCAGCTAAAATTGCAGATTATTGGAGAAAATATATATTTTTTTATTTTCAGAGCCAAACGCTAAAAAAATTTGTGAAACGCCTGTGGGGTCGATATACTCACTGCACCCCTGGATATATTCCTTAAGGGGTGTAGTTTCCAATATGGGGTCTTTTTAGGGGTATTTATTGAGTTTTGGAACCTTAGGGTGTCCGCAAACCTGAAATGGCCCCTAAATAAAATCGTAATGAAAATGAGACCCCAGAGTCCGGTAGGTGCTCCTCCTATTCTGGGGCTTGTGGTTGAGCCAAATAATGCACTAGGGCCACATATGGGATATCTCTGAAAACGGCAGAATCTGGGGAATCAATATTAAGTTGCATTTCCCTGATCACATTTACCGTATTCTTGTCAATAATGTATAAAAATTGAAAATCTGCAAAAAAGTGACATTTTGAAATTTCACTTCCACTTTGCTTTAATTCCTGTGAAACACCTAATGGGTTAATAAACTTCCTAAATGCAGTTTTGAATACTTTAAGGGGTGTAGTTTCTTAGATGAGGTCATTTATGGGGGTATCTAACATACAGGTCAATCAAAGTCACATTAGAACTGGACTGGTCCCTAAAAAATGTATATTGCAAATTTTCTTAAAAATTTGAAAATTACTACTAAATTTATAAGGCCCTTAATGTCGTAAAAAAAAAAGACATTTAAAAAAAATTATGCCAAACTACAGCAGACATATGGTAGATGCTAGTTATAAGCTATTTTGAGTGGAATAACTATCTGTCTTACATGCAGAAATTTTTGAAGTTTGAAATTGGTACATTTTTCACATTTTTCAAGATAATTTTATATTTTTCACAAATAAACAAGCATTTTTTGGACCAAAATTTCTTACTATCTTAAAGGACAATGTGTCACGAGAAAACAATCTCTGAATCACATGGATAGGTTAAAGTGTCAAAAAGTTCTTCTCACATAAAGTGACACATAACAGATTTAAAAAAATGGGGCTCTGTCAGAGAGACCAAAACTGGCTCCGGCGGTAAGGAGTTAAGAGGAATGTCAGATACACTGTAAATAAAGCCTTAAAGGAGTTGTCTCATTACAAGCTTTCAGCCTACTTCAATGCTTCTGGCAGCAAAGGATTTTTGAATTCAGGGGCGTGCTTCTTGTCTGCCTCTTCTCCTCCCTCTTCCCCCCTCCCCTCAGCACACAGAATGCTCTCCTCCATAACTTCTATACAGCAGGTGGAGGGCGAGGGAGTTTGCTGCCAGGGTTAACCCTGTGTGTGCCTGCCTAGGTCTCTTGCAGGCTGCTCACTGCTAGATCAGCTGCACTGTCAGCTCCACAGAGTCAGGAGCCAGCAGGGAGAGGGCTGATCTATGAGTGTAGAGAGGTCTGTGAAGCTGTGTATGCTTATAGCAGAGCAGGGGGGATGCAAGTGTTCCTATACCCCCTGCTTAGCTTACAAATCTCCATCTTAAGCAACAACAAACAAACCCTGTCAGAACAGACACAGGGCAGCTGTGAAGTGAGTTACTATAATCATGATGTGTCACTAATACAGCAGAGCAGGGAGGGGTATAAACCGTTCACATGCCCCCCTGATCTGTTCAATTAGTATAGTCAAAGCTCCACAGACACATCATGATTGTAGTAACACACTTCACTGCTGTCACATCGTACTGACCACAGATCAGCCTCATCTCTGCTCTCCTCAATCTGTGTAGAGAGCAGGAGGGAGCAGGCACACACAGGGTTAATCCACACAGAAGCCAGAGCCCTCCCTTCCCTACAGAAGCATACTTTGCAGGAGGGGCTCTGTGCTCTGACCTGTATTCAGAAACAGATGAGTCACCAGCACTGACAGCCAGTGAGATAAAGATGAACAGGTCGGCTGCTATAGTGATTTCAGGAGCGGATGCACTCCTACTACCAGGGATAACTCAAAATCAGTAGGACATTTGTAATGAACATATATTGCAAAGCTGCTTGTTTTTTAAAAATCTTTTAATTAAAACCCAATCATTGTAGCGAGACAACCCCTTTAATCAGGTCTTCTGCAACTAAGGCCATGTTCACACGGCTTATTCCCGACGGATTTGTGCGCCGTATTGAGCGCACAAATCCGCCGTGAATAAGGGGCGGGACGGGGGCGGGGCCGGAGCGCGGCGAGGCGCCGCTCCCGTCCCCATAGACAATGCATTGTTTACGGCGCGTACGCGCCGTAAATAATGTGCATGTCACTTTTCTCCCCCCGCGGCGGATTCGCCGAGCGGGGAGGAGCGACGGATTCCACTGTCTCTATGAGAGCAGTGGATTACCGTAATTGCTGCCGCGGATTGGAGCTGTACTGAAGCGCAAATCCGGCGCGCAGTACGGCGCCAATACGCGGCAGAATAAGCCGTGTGAACGAGGCCAAAGACCATCCGTTGTGCTAGGAGATATTTCTGTTATCAAAAAAGGCTGCAAAAAGGGAAGATCAATAAAGGAACTTGATGGGCAGTAAAAGCCAGGCATGGAGACGCTGCTGCTCGTTTCTATTGTGTTCTGGGATCTCTGCCCTCCTTCCAATGTATTGACTACAAAACAAAAGACAGCAGTGGTATCTTAAAGCAAAGTGCAGGAGCTGTTGTGTGTGGATTGTCCTGCTAACCCCCTCGTTCCCCACCTTCAGCACAGTAGGACCACAGAGCAGATGTAGTCGCTATGACTGGAGAGACAAGACACTGGATGTGGCAGCTGGGGATACAGTACAGGCCATATGGAAGGTCAATTCATTTCTGCAGAGGCGTAAGGTTTTCTCACCTTCTGCTGGAGTCTAAAGAAAAGCATCTCACTTCTAATAAAGGGCACAGCTGCCAGCCTGTAGGTCTGTCCTGATTCCTTTTAGACCACAGGTACGGTCTGTTACTGCTAAAACAGATACAGCTTTTACTCTAACTATGAGCAAGTCGCTCTAATAATGCCATGAAAGACTTCCTAACACTTATTTTCCCCAATCACAATAATTTTTTGTGAGGTATTGTTGCATAGGGAAGTTAATAAGTTCAGTAAAGTAATATAAAATACACTGCTTTTTTTCTTTGTGGCTTTTTTTTTATTTATTTTTTTTGAGTTCATTGCTTGTGTCTGTAGTGTTTTCAGCAGCATGCTTTAGGAGTGGCTTTTTAACGTTTTTTTTTTCTCCCTTAGACCTTCATTTGTTTTTGTTTTTTTCTGCTTGTGTATTGCATTTTGTGGCCTTAAAGGGGTTGTCTCGCTACAAAGAATAGCTTTCAAATTGTAGGGAACACAAAATAAAGACATTTTCCAAATATATTGCTTTGTTCCTCTGTTTTCCCTAAGGAGATACAAGTGAATTTATGACCTCCCTGGCTATTTCAGTTCCCTCAGTAACCTACCTGTAATCAATTCTCCCCCTGGTGTTTGTTCAATGAGATAACAGTGAGTGATGTCATCACACAGGTCTCAGCAGTGTCCTGTGCTGCTCAGCAGTAAAAAGCTTGATTTATGTAAAATAAACAGAACTGTAATTAGGGCTTTTGTTTTGGGGATCAGATAAGAAGTCCTGTTAGTAGTTTGAGAAGCTAATCTGATCTAATTAGCATCTGAAAGCACAGCAGGGCACTGAGCTGTACAAGCATGGAGCTTATGCAAATGAGTCAGTCTGAACCAGGAAGTGACAGAGTATTTCATTCATGCATTCTCTGAAACTCTGATGGGAGACAACTCCTTTAACTTTTTTTTTTTTTGTGACATTTTTTCACGTTACTTCTATATACATTATCTAAT